>JAANDH010000645.1:129786-168080 GCA_011799765.1 Nymphaea thermarum | reverse complement strand
AGGAGCAAGAAGCAGAATGTTGTGGCTCGTTCTAGTGCTGAGTCGGAATATAGGGCTATGGCTCAAACCGCGGCTGAAATGTCGTGGGTCAGATCACTACTTGTAGAGTTGGGTGTTTCAGTGAATCTCCCAATGAAGATGTATTGTGACAACAAGGCAGCTACATATATCGCTAACAATCCTGTCTTCCATGAGAGGAATAAACACATTGAAGTGGATTGCCACTATATTCGAGACCTAGTTCAAGGAGGAATTGTTAGCACTATTCATGTCTCCTCAGAAGATCAGGCAGCAGATATTCTCACTAAAGCTCTTCCCATAGGTGATTTCCTGAGATGTTGTAACAAGCTGAGCATGATTGATATATATGCTCCAGCTTGAGGGGGAGTGTTAAAGATACAAAAGGGGGTTTTCTGAAATATTAATAAGTCGGGGAGGATCTCTTTAAAGGTTTTGTTATATTTAGTGGACCTCTCTTGTAATTTTTCCCTAACCCTAATCTTTTAATAGAGATTAGGGTCACGTAATGAAAAAATCCTTTCCGCCTCTCTCTCTCTCTCTCTCGTAACATATATATATATATATAGAGAGAGAGAGAGAAAGAGAGAGATGTATGTGTGTGAAAAGAACCTTATATGTATAAAGTATAAACATAAAAGAAATATATGATTTGAGTTGGATCATAAAATATAAAAACCATAATTACCAACAGCAGCACCAAAAAAGCACCTGGTGCATGCCCGAGTCAGTGCAGCAGCGTATGTGAAGGACCAACCTGACATAGCCTTTACGAGACAATGAGTGTTATGATTAATGAGGATGGGACAAGTTTCAAACTCTGTCCTACTCAACTATTTATGAAAGTGTCAATCTTAGCAACCACTACTGTATTTATTCTTAAACTTAACTTTTTATAACACTAATTTGGTTTCACTATATTTGTTCTATCCATTCTGAAGATGACTAACTAAATCTAGAAAGAGTTGATAGTAACATACCTCCTCTGCACCCAGCACCTCTACTTCCATATCCAAGTTGGGGAGGAATTTTCAACATTCTTTTTCCACCTGAATAACGAAATGCTTATTAATGTATCACATTTATTGGAAAATGAAAAAATGCACATAAACAACTTAAAGTAGAATTTTTACCTACAAGCATTGGTGGTACCCCATCGCCACCTAAAATACCAGCATCCCATCCCTTGATGACCTGCATAGAGATAAACTTATGCCTAAGCAGCACAGCACACAGAATATACTTACTGTTTCTTCAGTGACAAAGATAACAAAGAAAAAGAAGAGTGTAAAGTGTACCCTTTTCGTATTGGGAGTTGTACAAGGAAAAGACCTTTTTTGAAAAAGAAAACAGAAACATAAGAAAGGATAAGAGAAGCATGCTTCTAAACTTTTGAAATCAAGTAGTTAAGTCTTCTTTCTTTCCTTTCTCTTGGTTAGGATTGACTTTTCTACTTTGCACAAAATGACCCTTAAAGTATAAGAGCAAATGATCACATTTGGTTGCCATATAGGTACCCCATTAACTCAATCACTCTTTCTTCTGTGAGACTTATGCTGTTCATTGTAAGAGATGGGAGTAAAAGCAGAAACAAAATATTGGCTTTAAGATTCAAGGGGATATATGAATGCGAAGTTACAAAAAACAATGACAAACGTGGTTTAACAAATGAAAGCATGACCCGTGGAGATTGGAAGGAAATATCTTCAAGATAACCAAAGGATACGGTATTAGGTTGGAAACATGAATTATTAATTATGGATAGCAAAATGAAACTTTTTCTTTTTCATTGACGAACAGTGAGCTAGCCAAAATCAAAACTTCATATATACTGCAGAAGCCAGCTAGTAATCATACTTTTGTTGACAAGAAACATGAAAACAATAGAATTCACAATGATCAAGAAATGAATCTTCTTGATGCGTAATAAATTTAGCAAAGTGTTCATCATTGATGACCGACTGGCAAGCCCCCATTTGGTAAACCTTTGGAACTCCCTTGCCTATGAGGGAGTACACCAACTCCAACTCTGAAGCAGCTGGTACTCAGTCATGAAATTCAAATTCAAAATGTTCCTTCAGCCTGGTTGATGAGCAAAGCTTTCAGGGTCCTAGCCTGAAATTATTGGTTGCAGCCACAGGGTAGCTTGTGAAGAGGAAGTCCTTTATGACTAAAAGTAGATTCCGTATGCCTGGTGTGAGAAACTAAATAGGATAACTGCTAACCCGGTAGGTTCTGATAAAAGTAATCTACTAATCTTCATTACTGGTAGCAATGCATCCACTTATCTTTGAATACTCCTGATTGTTCCCAATATCTTGAATTGTCTAAAAGATTTCATGCTTTAAATTTGTACTTTTTGTGGCCTTAACACCGAGATTTTACAACTTCCATGGAGATTGCAACAGGGAGGCTACAACATACTGCTGAATAGCTGCAAAAACTTTGCAAGCATGTCTAGCTAAGCAACTATTTTCTTTGAACGTACTTCTGTGAAGCTTCATATCACTCTCCTACACTGAAGATGTCATGCTAAAAAGACCCTATGAGCAATTATTTCTTTCTTTGTTTCTCATTTTAGTCTTCTTTTTACATACGCTTTCTCTTTAAGACATCTTCAGAATGTCTTGCTCCTTTATCGTAATCTTGAAGCTCCATCAAGGCAGTGTTCAGCATCTCACTTTTGGAATTGTGATTTAGACATCTCAGCATGTGAGTTTCATAATATGAAACCATGCTCCCAGTGTCAACTTCTCTGCATCGCTTTCTGTTTCTTATGGTATTTTCCTTTTTGTAACAGTCAGGCGGCTATCATGGAGCAAAACAGAAGTCATGATTATCCCGATCCTCAGTAACAGGAAATTGCTATATTCATGGATCTATATAAACATTTCCTAGGCCATAGGGAATAACTTATTTCCTTTTGTTATCTGTTGTACCTATGTCACGTAACATCAAGAACATATATTGCCTCAACAACCAAATGAATACATAGAAAGGAAGCATCAAGATATTTCACTTCAATCTTATTCTCTTACTGCTTCTTCACAGTGTCACAGAGACTAATTCCTTTTGAATAATTACGTGCTGAAACTAGAAACAAAAGCTTGTCATTACATATCTAAAAACAAATATGGGCAATTCTAAATGCGTACAGCAGCATATTGTTTAGCTACCAACAAGGAATTTAGCTGACGTAGTCAGAGGAATAATTACTCACCTCACCAACACCCACACGAAATACAAGAGGTCTTCCACGGTTGTAGCTACTGTCGAACACCTTGCCACTCTCCAGCTTCCCAACATAGTGAGCCTAAACGTTATAAGCAAAATGGGTTTACTAGCAGTCAAGCAGGATATTTTTGCTAAAGTTACAAGAACCACAGACATTTATATCATGACTTCATCAACTTAATAAATTTACAATTAAATCAAACAGTTAAGAACAGGAAGGCAAGCTTATCGATAAATCGAGTGGGTGAGCTAAAATTGCAGAAAATAACGCTTTTTTTATTTATTGGAAAACATGCCAATTCCAAAAAGATACTTACAGATACATTTTAGTATGAAAAATGGTAAATATACACCTTTCAGATTGTCAGATTCTTATACGGTTTGAAAATTAGACGCTTTTTTCTTCTCCTTATAAAAGAAGAGAGGGAAAAACAAACCACAAGCTTTGGAGATCAGCAATATTAATCCAGAAAATGGCGACAATAGTCAGTAGTTACCATTTTTTAATGAAAACACAACACAAGCGGAAAATACAAAAATTGAGAGAAACCATGAGAGATGGCTAGCTAGACAATGACGATGAAAGAGAAAAGGAAATGTTCACCTTAATGAGCTGACCTTTGGTGGCAGGTGAACCAGACCCCAACACCTTGTCACAGTAGGAGAGACCAGAAGGCGCCGTATATAGAATGCATGGCGGCTCTTCGTCAGCCACGGCTAGTTGGCTTCCACCGAGCGCATCAAAAACACCAAGACCCATCATCACCATCGTTCCCATTCCAATTGCTTCCCTTCTCTTGAACCCATGTGCAATTGCTGGAGCGCAAGAATGGTTGAGCCTTACTTCCATCTCAGCTGATGGAGATGGGTTAATGATGGTGGCGGGGAGAAGGGTTTCTCTGTGGGGAACTCCTCCATTTCTGCCGGGAAGAATGGCAACCAGGGACGTCCATAAGGCGGGAGCACTCATTTCTCCAAGTGCAGTTGGTTTTGATCGGATAAACCAACAAATTTATTTGAGCGGAGATGGGAAGCTGCAAACAAACAGGTCGGACTCAGACCGGGTCTGGAACATACCCAGTTAGACTTGATCGGTCAGATTAGGATCTATACTTGCACAAACATTTCAGTCCAAATATGGGTCCTGTTGATTAGGATATGACGGCTTTTAGATTCTAACTACTTGAAATTTTAGTTTAATGTTAATATTGAATCTGAACCCCATTATTATTTACTTGAACTTTATATATTTTATTTATCAATCTCAGTTAATTAATTTCCCTATTTCCTAAGGGCTTAGCACAACGATTGGGGCAGCAGCGGTCACTTTTCATTTCAAACTCTCATTAGTCAATTTTCTATGTTGTAGAGTCAATTTTTTATGTTGTAAAAAGAAAGCACTGATATGCAAGTTGAAAAATAGTGGGAAAGAGATGGAAAGAAATGGAAAAAAAGGTCTTTCCTGTGTTTGGATGACTAATTAATATGAAGGAAAAGGAATAGAGAATTAATAATTGCCTTTGAATGCAAGGGAAAAGAAAGGAAATGAAAGAGAGAAAAGAAATGAGTTTTTAATTTAATTCCAATCCCTCCAAAAACCGAAAGATTAGAAGGAAAAAGAATTGATGATCACTTCATTTCCTTTCTTCTTCTTTCCCTCTCCATTCTTTCCCCTTCTCTTTCCCTTCCATCCATTCCTTTTCTTTTCTTTTCCTTCATCCAAACATAACATAAAACCTGAAATGAACGGTGGAAGAGAAGGAACTTGGTGGTGAAAGTATGTGGTGGGACATACTCTTCTCACCCGAAATTAATCGATTTCCACAATTTCCTTTTTTTGTTTTTTTTTTTTTATTTATTACACAAGCAGGTCCACTAACGGCCCAGAGGTGTCATGGCTTTGCTTGCAGTAACAACATGTACAAGTGTAAAACAGCCAAAAGTTCAACGCCACTGAGAACCAAATTTAAAGGAGCTGCCAATTTGTGAATCATTTTTTGATTCAATCATTCAGCTGAATTGGTTATAAATTGGAAAAAAACTTCTAGAAAATCATTTGGGGAAAATAAATGAAAATATATATCAAATCAATTGAAAAATAAAGAATCTTAAAATATTTCCAAGAAGATTTAGCATCTTGGAAGGAGATTGAGATGGTCAATTAGCTAGGGCTGTTTACTTTGCGGTGCATTTTTTGTCCTAATTAGCCATTGCGGCAATGTCTACTCTGCTTATGAGAATTAATGAAGAGGAAATAGGAAGAGAGAGAGAAAGGGATAGAGAAAATGAGAGGAAGAGAGGTTCACACAATATATATACAAGGAACAACAATATTATGGTTACAAGACTAGGCAATCAAAAATCTACAAAAAAGATTTACAAAAATGAAAGATTTGGTACAGCTATATATTGAAACCACCTTCTAAAGTAAATCCTGCTTAATTTTTATCCATTCACGATTTACTTGAATGCTACTGCGGTGGCAATAGCTAGCAGAGAAAATCCATGCAAATCCATGTTAATCCTCTATAAAATTAGAAAGATATCAAATATTTTTGTAAACTCCATCTTTGACACTCCCCCTCAAACTAGAGCGTGGAGATTTTCAATGCCTAGTTTAGATAGCAAGTGTTTGAACGCCTCCTTGCCTAATGCCTTAATAAAGAGATTGGCTAATTGATCCTTGCTAACATAATAAGTTTTGATTAAGCATTGACTTATTTTTTTATACCACATGATAGTCTAAATCAATATGTTTGGTATGTTCGTGAAATATGGGATTGGCTGCAATGCAAATTGCAGCTCTATTGTCATAATATAAATTTGCTGGTTGTGAATCCTTCAGACCTAAGTCAAATAACTAGTACTTTAACCATGTTAGCTCACAACGGCATTTGCCATTGCTGGCCGGTATTTGCTTCAGCAGATCAATGGGACACCGTAGGCTGCTTTTTAGCCTTCCCCTATAAGATGACCAGCTACTGGATCAACCTGAACAAATGCAAATCTCCTTCAATTGAGAGATGAGAGTTGACATCGGCATTTAGTGCATGCCAAGGAAAGTGGCAAATTTAGGCTTCCCCACCTAGGATTCACATACATACATGAATTTTTGGAACTATAGTGTTGTTTTCAATGATGAATACTACGAAGAAGCATGAAAAGTGGGAATAATCTGCAGGCTGATCACCATCCTCAACTCCATCGATACTTAAGAAAATGTGAAGTTTGTCATAAGATGTCAAAGATGGAGTTTGCAAAAGTATTTGATCTCTTTCTAGCTCATGGAGAATCAGCATGGATCTACCTGTTGGCATTATCGTGTATGGATAAAGATTAGGCATGATTTACTTTAGAAGGTGGTTTTGATATATAGCTCTACCAAATCCTTTTTTATATATAGTTGTACCAAATCTTTTATTTTTGTAGATTTTTGGTTGCCAAATGTTGTAAAAATAATATTGTTGTTCCTTATATATAGATTATATGACTTAACGAAATCCTACCGGGTTGTTTACTCTCTCTCTCTCTCTCTTTTCATTTTTCGTCCATGTTAATATCTGGGTATCAAGGCAATAAGGAGGAGCCATAAAGGAAAAGGGGAAGAATAATGGGAGCCTTGACAACGTCAGCAATTTAGAAAATTCTCATTGATGTCAGATCCCTTTTATTTGCATCATTTTGATAATCCCAAAAGTGTGTTGGTGTCCCAAGAACTTGCCAGCGATAATTATGCTATTTGGGGTAGAGCCGTAATCATGGTTCATGGATTTTAAATTCTATTAGCAAAGACGTCATTGGTAGTATTGTTTATGCTAGTTCTGCTCAAGAAGTTTGGGAAGAATTGAAAGGCAGGTATACTCAAAGTCTTGCACTAGAATATTCCAATTGCAAAGTTCGTTATGCCAACTTCAACAAGAGACTATGTTAGTTACCATATGCTACACAAAATCAAGGCACTTTGGGCAAACTTAATTCCTATTCCCTTGTGCCAACCTATCCATATGGTGCAATCAAGTATGACTTAGACCAGATTCAAAGAGAATGAGTAATCCAATTCTTAACTGGCTTGAATGATTCCTATGGTGCAATTCGAGGCCAAGATTTACTTCTTGATCCCTTGCCTAACGTAAATAAAGTTTATGCTCTAGTACTGCAAAAGGAAAAACATCAAACAGGTTGACATTGTCACCTTTTGAGACTGCCATGGCCATCATGTATGGCTACAATGAAAAGACAAAAGTGTGAGATCAAGCCTCCAAGTTCCAACAAAATAAGGGAGGTTGCCAAAGCTAACCTATGTGTAGCTACTGCCGTGGTACATGGCATGTAAAGAAAAATGCTTCAAGTTGATTAGCTATCCTCCAGGGTGTCGTCTCTATGATCCCAACTTCAAACCACCCATGGTTGCAACTGAGATACAAAATCAAAAGGTGACAGATTTTCATATAGGTGATGTTGCTAGTTTCTCAGGTAGTGCTAACCAAGGTAGCAAGGGAGTGTGTTCTTATTCACTATGGACGAGTATCATAAAATCCTATCACTTGTTAGGAATCAAAATCCCTCAATCAACTTCAAAGGTAACATCTCTTCATTAAACCCCAATCATGTACCTTGGATTATAGATTCTAGAGCAAGTCGGCATATTTGTGCCAATAGCTCAATTACTCAATACTCAAAAATTTGCCTTGTACTCATAACCTTCCCAATGGAATGTGATTTTCATTCACCAAACCGGCAGTGTTCATTTGACCATACTCTCTAAAACACTATGTGTTCCTTCCCTCAAAGTAAATCTATTATCTATTAGCCAACTAACCAAGGCATTAAATTGTTCGGTGACATTCTTTCCCACACATTATGTCGTGTAGGACCTGACTTCAAGGATGATAGTTGGTCAAGGTAAAGAAAGATGAGGACTATATGAACTTTAATAAGAGGGGTCATCTGTAAGCTGTTTTGTGGTGATTTCATCCCTTGACCTATCGCATATGTGAGTTTGTCATCCTTCAACCTCTGGATTCAAGTTGGTTAATTTTATTGAAGATTGAATTGTGATTTGAATAAAGAATCTTGTTGTGATGTTTTCCATCATGAAAAACAAACATGTTTGAAGTGATTTAAGTAGTATTTCTGCATTAAAACCTTATGAATTAATTCGAACTCTCACTCAACTTTTACAAGAGCACATTATTTTCTAAGTATAGTATATGACTATACTAAGTCCACATGGTTTTTTTAATGAGATATAAGTATGAAATGTTATCTCTCATGAAGCATTCATATGCTTTGATAAAGAATCAATTTTGTGTCTCTATAAAAAACATCACATTGAATAGCGGTACTGAATTTTTATCTCATGAAACACATTTTTTTCTCAATAAGGAAGGTACCATGCATCAACATAGATATGTGAATGCACACAACATGATAGAGTGGCAGAACATAAGCATTGTCATCTCCTTGAAGTAGCAAGGGCTCTTTGTTTTGAAGCAATTGGGGTTAGTATGTTTTAACTACCACTTATTTAAACGATCACACTCCTATACTGGTCTTGGGAGGAAAAGTTCCATTTGAAAAAACTATTTGAAATGAAACCATCTTTTAAAGATCTACATATTTTTGGACATCTTTGTTATGCCATAAATAATGACCTTAGCAAAAGAAATCTAGACTCTAGAGCACATGAACACAAATTTATTGGCTACCCAAAAGGTCAAAAAGAGTACAAACTTTATGACTTAGAGCAAAAAATGTTTTCACTAGTCGAGTTCTTGTTTTCTATGAAAATACCTTCCCTTTACTACAAGTAAAGAAGGATGAATGATAGACTGTTTTGACTATGCCAACAAACTAAGATGATATGACCAGCCCTTTGGAAGAGACTTACCTTGAAAATGAAACCTCACCTATAGCTGAAACAAATGCTGACGCATTTAACTTGCCTATTGTGAGTCTCCCTCAATCTCATGACATAACCTCGCCCGAGCCTCAAAGTGAAATTATAGTGTCATTCCAAACCAATGAACTAAATCAAGTCTTAAAGCCTATTTTGTTCAAAATGGGTCCATATCTTTTTGTAAGCTCTAAATCTTACTAACACACATATATACATATGTATATAATGATCAAGCCCTCAGCCAAAAGTGTGGGGCCAAAGAAATGGTGTCAACTATTGTCAACCAAAATCACCCCTGCTCTTGGACTGGCTCTACGATCAGTGCGCATATTTGCTTGTCTGGTGAGGACCTGAAAAACCATTAAGCTCAAATTATCAGATACATTCTATTAACTATTATCAATAAAATATAAACATCTTAATATAATATGTTTATAAAGACTATTTTGATATAAAACATGCTTTGATTCAAGTTGTTTTAATGAAAAATGTTGGTTTCTTTTTACTATCATGCCATGGAGCCGTTTATTTTTCTTATTATGAAAACACCATTAAAGTCTAGCAAATGATCAACTTAGTATATGTTTCGCATCAACACATTCTTAAGATCATATCAACAAGGTTATATTGTAAAAAAAAATATTTTAAAAATCAAAAAGCAAAGGGTCCGGTTTTTATCCCTGGCTAGGTGTCTGGTTTTACCAATTTTTTTCTCTCTCTCTCTCTCTCTCTCTCTCTCTCTCTCTATATATATATATATATATATATATATATATATATATATATATATATATATATATATATATATATATATATATATATATATATATATATTGTTGTACCCTTATACCCGTATTTTCTAAAGTTGTCGTGCCGGTACTAATATCTCCGTAGGTGCCCCAACTGTACATGTTCTCACGTGACTTAGGTTGAACCTTTTTCTTTGGGTCGTGCCCTCCATATCAACAAACCTTGTCAGAGTGGGCGCCAATGGCAAACCATTGTGCAAGCATGAAGCGCATGATGCAAAGAATCAGTGCACATGTGAAATATCATAAGTGATCATAGTGCAAACAATCCAGGCACATGCAAAGGCTGACGTGGAGGTGCACCATGTTGTAACTAGTGCATAAATGTGCCAATGTTGATCACAAGGCGTTGCTACATTCGATCTGTGATTCATGTAACTAACTGATGCTTCATGCCTAGCCACACACTACAAAGGCCCTAACAATTTTGTTGGTTTAGACAGTAGCTCGAGGGGTTTGCTCATTCATTTAAACATGCGAACTTGCACACGAAGTGGACTGAGGAAGTGCCGAGTTCATTGCACCTGACAACATTCTACTTGAACTGCTACCCCAAACTCTTCTACATGACAAAACTTCCTTCCATATGCATCTCTAGTGACAACCCTAAATTAACTGAACATAGACTATGTGGCCGTGGCTAGGAGGTCTTCTGGTCTCTACGCCTATGCTGGTTTTGCTCACGCACCTTAGCTTCTACTCCTTTGCTACCGAAGCAAGTTACATGCACAGACATGTGCATGAGTTTTCGGTGCACAGGCCTGTGATGCTGCCACATAGTGAAAGAAAGTTTTGGGATTCAACAATGAAATCGAGATTGGCAGAAAAAGAATTGATTTATGCCTTTAAAAGATGTTACTGCGCATTGTCTTTCCAAACTGTTTATACCCTAAAAGATGTTACTGTTCACAGTCTTTAATGCACTAAAAATGATATCGAATCAACCACCCATTCAACTTAAAACTTAAAGGATGTAACTGTCCCCCGGTCTTCAATGTGCAGGAAAATGATATTGAATGTTGTGGATTAGGAAAGTTCTGAAACTGTCCTCCATCACCCAAAAGCACATGTTTTGTGTGTGAGTGCACTAAAAGGGGACGACATCAATTTTCAAATTGTAATAGACACATCCTTTTTGGAAAATAACGTCAAAATAAACAAAACACGTTTTACTCACATTTTATTCCTATTTTTATGTTTTTTTACATTTCCCCCATTTTGTTTTTTAACATTTTTTCACGTTTTTTTTACATTTTTTCCTTACAGATTTTTGTTTTTCACATTTTCACATTTTATTTCCAGTATTTTAGCTTTTTTCAAATTTGTTGAGATTTTTTCAAGAAAAAAAATACTTTATCACATTATACAAAAAAAACTTGCTATTTTATATAAAAAACAATAGCATGTTGTGTCCCAGAAGGAAGGGCATCAGAAAATAGTGTTGTACTTGGGATCGCTCGTCATCGACGTCAATCGGACATGAAATTGCCCTTCACCTCTTTTAAACGACACGTTTCAACCAACATCTCAAGATATAAGACCTGTGACCATTTGACCAACATTCGAGTGCACAACTAGTCTTTCGATCTGCTGGGCTGATGAGTGTGCACACCAAAACATGATCGGTCATATAATGGCACTTCATCAGCCTCAATCGGATATGCAATCACACCTAACATTTTTCTGAAACATGCAAGTGTAAGGTTTTGCTATGTGAAGTTGTGCGCGATTGCTTGGCTTCATACAAGCCATCACGCACAGCCTTGCACATCAAAACCATACGTTTGCATGTCACAGGAAAGGAAAATGTTATGTGTGATTGCATGTCCGATTGAGGTCAACAAAGTGTGGCTGTGTGGCCCCGTCGTCCTTTTGTATGCATCAAACTGCAGATGGAGAGACTCCAATTGCATGCTCGAATGTCAACAAATGGTTGTAGGTTTTATACCTTGAGCTGTCGGTCAAAACACATCATCTAGAGGAAGCCAAGGGTGATTTCGTGTCCGATTGGGGCCAAGGAAGAGCAATCCCCAGTTGACACTATTTTCTGGTGCCCTTTCCTTAAGGGACGCACCTGACTACTTACACAAGAACAGACAATGTTTGCAGATCGGGTTCTTGTCCAATAGTGGCCTGGAAGATAGCCAGTTAGTATGAGAAATCCTCATTGTTATACTATAGACGAAACTAGTCAATGGCTCCTTGTGGGTGCAATATATAACTCAATGAAGTTTAATCAAATGGCCTTAGTTACACTCATGAGACGAAAATTGTAAAAAAAGCAACCGACAAGTGGTAGCACACAACAAAACCTTATGCATGCATGTCTAGAAAAAAACGTGATTTCATGTCTGATTTGAAGCTAATGAAATGCTATTGTATGATCTATTGTGCTTTCATGTGCACAATCATCAAGCCAGCAGATGGAAGGACTTTAATTGTATGCTCAAATGTCGATCAAATGGTCGCAGGTCGTATACCTTCAGCTGTTGGACGAAGCAAGTTGTTTGGCGGAGGCAAAGGGCAATTTTATGTCCTATTGAGTAGGGCTGCACAACGAGTCGAGCCAACTCGGGCTCGACTCGAACTCGCTCGACAAAGCTCGGCTCGAGCTCGACTCGTTTATAAACGAGTCGAGTTTGAGCTGAAGGTTAAACTCGATTAAATAAACGAGTCGAGTTTGAGTTGCACGAACTCGACTCGTTTAAACTCGGCTCGACTCGTTTAAACTCGGCTCGACTCGATATTAAATATAAAACGTCTTTTCCTTTGTAGAGGAAAAGCTGGAGAAAATATATGTGGTGCACATTCTAGTTTCTTGTGTTCTTTAGAAAATGGGTGGCACATTCACTCATTCTTGAAAAAGCAAATTATATGTGGTGCACTCGGTAATAAAGTTCTTTCGCTCATTGATGTTTGTAGAAAATGTAATCACGTTTTGTAACTTTTGTTTATTCATCTTCTTGGCACTTTATGCATGGTTGATTCACATAAATGTGGTGCACATTAATTGGCTTCACTACCTACCTACACGTGAAGAGCTTGTCGATTCAGAGTGGTTTAGTCCTGTATCGATGAGCCAAAGAAATGGGTGGCCCTCAGTCGCCTATATAATGAAGAGAGGTCGACGTTTCTACTTACTCTGTCCCGTGGCGAGCTTCGAGCGAACTTTTCTTTCGCCTGCTCTCCACAACAACATGGATCGTGAGACCCATCGATGGTAAATTACATGGATCTGAGATCCGACCCGACTCGAAGTCGAGGTAAATCGGGTTAATCGAATCGATCTTGGGCTTGGAGACCCGACCCGGCTCGAAGTCGAGTTAAATCGGGTTAATCGAGTCGAGCTCGAGTTCGACTTTCAGTAGTCGAGTCGAGTTCGAGCCTTCTGTAAGAAGCTCGACTCGAGCTCGAGTTGAGTTCGAGCTTGAGTAATTTTAGTTGAGTTCGAGCCGAGCTTGGCTAAGCTCGGCTCGAACTCGCTCATGAACAGCCCTACTATTGAGGCCGATGAAGAGCAATCTTGAGTACAACACTGTTTTTAGACACACTTATCTTTGGAGACTTACGAGACCACTTTAAGTAAAAGCAGACAGTATTCATAGACCAGGTTCTTGTCCAAACAATAGCCTGGGTTACAGCCGGTTAGTGTGAGAAACATACTCATTGTTATGCTGTGGGTAAACTAGCCAATGGCTTCTCGTGGGTGAAATATACAACCCAAATAAAGTACATGAACTCGAGCAGGTAGCCTTGTGCTCATGACCCGAAAATTGTGAAGAAAAACAACTAACATATGATCGCGCACAACTTCACATGGCAAAATCTTACGCATGTATGTTTCCATAAAATGGTAAGTGCAATTGCATGTGCGACTGAGGCAGACGAAGTGTCATTATTGACTGATTGTGCTTTTGCATGCATGCTTCTACATGGTTGCTGGTCTTATACCTCAAGTTGTCGGTCGAAACATGTCGTTTGGAGGAGGCGAAGAGCGATTTCGTGTTCGATTGAAGCTGAAAAAGAGAAATCTCAAGTTTGACACCATTTTCTGGCAGCCTTCCCTTTGGGGACGCATTGCATCGCCATCGATCGGACACAAAATCGCCATGAGTCAGACAAGCCGAGCAGGTGGCCTTACTTGTGCTCATGAGCAGGAAAGTGTGAAGGGACGATCACCCATAGCCTTGCACTGTCCTTGCATGTCTCGAGAAAGCTTAATTAGGTGTGATTGCATGTCTGACTAAAGCTGACGATCAAATGGTCACAGGTCCTATACTTTAAACTGTTGGTCGAAACATATTGTTTAGCAGAGGCAAATGGCGATTTTGCGTTCTATTGAGGCCGATGAAAAGTGATCCTGGGTAATACACTATTTTTCAGCACCATTTCATTTGGTATGCACCAAACTAATTGTTTTCTAGGTACAACTTGGGCTTTTTTGGGTTTAATTTTTTTGGGTTTAATATGGTAAAGTTGTTTTTCTGAAAATTTTTAAAAAGCTAAAATACTAAAAGTAAAATGTAAAAAATGTGTAAACAAAAATCTGGTAATAAAAAAAGTAAAAAAATGTGAAACAACGTGAAAGAATGCAAAAAATGAAAAGGCATTAAAAAACATAAGAAAAGGGAATAAAATGCGTTGTTTATTTTGACGTTTTTTTTCTAAAAAACACATTTTTTTCCATGTTTAATAACAGACTCATTTTTAATGTATTTCTCCTGTTTTTCCAAATAAGGCATGTGTTCTGTGCATGGATGCACACAACATGTACTTTTGGGTAATGGATAACAGTTTCACTACTGCACGACATTTGATATCATTTTTCTGCACATTGAAGACGGTGGAGCAGTTAGGTCTCTTAAGACAGAGGGTAACACAAAAAAATACATTTTCCGCCGTTCATGCACTGTAAAGGCATTTAGGTCAAGATGATAAATTCTTCTTTTTTACTGTGTCTGTATACTAAAAAGGTATTTAGGTTATCCCAATAAATTCTTCCTTTATTGAGGACAATAATGGAACATAATTTTTGGGTCATACCTGTGCATGATTACATTATTGAATCCCAAAACCCGGCAGCATCACAGGCCTGTGAACACTATTATCTCTCCCTATGCCGCCGCGCCTAGAAGCTGATTAAGTGCACAGGGGTGTGTAATGACGAAAATGCTCTCATTGAAGTTAAAAATGGATACTTTTAAGGAACTTATAAAAATATTAGAAAACTGAATATACATACCTTTATAAAAAAAAAATTAAATGCTCTCACCTCCCTTCTTAAAAATTTTTAAGTGTATATTTGTTGTGCTTGCTTCTCTCTCTCTCTCTCTCTCTCTCTCTCTCTCTCTCTCTCTCTCTCGCTCTGTCCTAATTATAGATGTCACATTGGATCTTCTTGCACAAATCACCATCATATTTAAGATCCAGATCCAAGTAATTGGCAAAGTTAATCCCCTAATTATCAATGATAATGCTGGATTAAGTGGTTTCCAACCTTGTTTAGTATCACTAATCCTGTTATTAACAAATTACTAATTTGCCTTAGACTTCTATCTAAATGTCACCTACCCCTCTTATTTATGATCTTACCCTTGTTTTTCTGGGGTTTCACTTATAAGTCCTTGGAGTTTGACCAGGTGTTTCTCAGGTCACATATATGATTCTTTCCTAGATTGGAACATCTGCTAGCTCAAATCTGTCTCTTCCTATGTCACACAGACTCGCCTAAAGAGGCCGCGCACCCGTGTCGACTCGCCGACACGGCGACTCGGCTAGACACGGAAAACATTAAAAATTAAAAATTTAATGTTTTTTTTCATTTTTTTTCATTTTATCAAACTTTTATGATGCATCCAGTTATTTTCATGAACAATCCTTTCAAATATTCAGTATTTTTGTGATAAAACACATTTTTTCACAAGATTGTAAGAGTGACTATTAATTTAATGTATAATGTAGCCGTGTCCGCGTGTCTGAAAATTTTGAAAATTGTCATATCCGCACCCGTATCCCCGCATCCGCACCCGTATCGCATCCGCACCCGTGTGACATAGGTCTCTTCCTACTAGACTCTAGCCCTCTGATAAACATGACTCTGTGAAGGATATCCTATGTATCAAAGCTAGACATTGATGACCAACCCAAATGTCAAGCTTCCATAATAATTAATCGAATTCTGGCTTTACCTACTGGTCTAAGTACTCAGATGAACACTATCATATAAGGGAGAATCAACTTTTCAAAGCCAGTTGCTATAGAGCCAAAAAATAGTTGAGGCCCTAACTGGAAGCGTCTTAAAGGCGAGGTATTATGGAATCGATTTTTGAAAGTGAAATTTAGTTTATTTAAGGGGTCGTTTGTTAGTTGGAAAACTCTATGAGTATTTTATTAATCTAGGCCAAAGATTGAAACAAATTCATAGAACACTAGAACTAGGTATCCATGAATCTATCCCAATTTTAAGGCAATTTTATGGAACACTCACAAAGTGTTTCATTTATCAAATGACCTTTAGCACATGTGACCTCTGCCAACCACATATTTTAGCATAGCTTCCTCAGTATATCCAGCATATCCATGCGGACTCCTCCTTTTTGTTAGTACAATCACAAAATCCAAAGTGATGTGTTCTTACTTCCATTTAGAAATCTCCAACAATTGCATCTTCGCACTTTCATGTTGATGCTCCAACTTCACTTGCTGTAGATTAAGCACTTGGAAACAAACTTGGCAATATCTTGCTTCATGCCTCTCCACCAAAAGTTATGCTTTAAGTCGTTGAATACTTTGACCGTGTTTAGTTCAATTTTGTTTGGTTGAATTATTGTGATAACTTTGTTGAAAAGGGCACAACATGATGAGTGATTAATAATATGGTTTCACATTTTTTATTGTCATGCTTTGTTTCCTAAAGTGGTTGGGAAGAGCAAATTATTTGGAGGCCCATCTTTCTGCCAATGGCATGACATGTAAAAATAAATAAATAAAAGGAGGAAAGGTGGGCAGATAGGCCTTATTCATCTAAGGCCTAGAGAGAAAGGGAGAGAGAGAGTGAAGAAAAAAGGCAGATAGGCCTTATTCATCTAAGTCACTCGTTTCATCCATATTGGGAAGTAAAAGTGATCTTACTTTTAATTGTCTTTGATATACCAGTTTACATATTTTCACATATTTTTTCCTTAATTATCCATCATGATAAATCAGACAGCCTAGTTAGATGGCTAAGTATGTCACGGCCCTACTTTCTTCAGACCATGATTCATGACCGTTGCCTATCCACCATAAACCTTAGGGGGCAAAAAAATTTTCAGATAACTTGTAAAGAAAGAGTGTGTACAAAAAGCAAAGAATGCAAGGGAATGGAGAGAGGAAATTGCAATGAGCATAGATCATATTTATCACAAGAGAAATATAAGCAAGGAAATCTTGAAGAAAACTCAACTTTACTTATATAAGATGAGGAAAGTCGCTTACATAGGATTCAGATGTCAACCACTCAAAACACAAAAACCTCTACATGCACTGAGACCGATAGGACCATTACAAGTAAACACAAGCATACATCAAAAACACTATAAGCAAAAAAGAAATAAAACAATACAGATGCAGACAAAGGGGAACGAACTCTCCCATTCAAATCTTGTGTTGTCGTTGGCGCCAACTATTGCATAGTAGGCTGATACTTTTTCCAAGTATCTCTACTTCATCCAAGAAACATACTCCCACGTAGGTTGCTCATCACCTACCCACTTCACCAAATACTTCGTCAGCTCTTTAAGATAGTTGATTTTGTGCCAAAGAATCTGGTCCATTTGCCGGTCTGCTGTTCACTTGATCGATGGCACTCTATAAGATTGGTTCCTATTGCGGTGTGCTCTTCTCCAGGTCTTCACGATCAGCATAAAAGAGTTTCAGGTTGCAAACATGGAACATTGAATGGGGAGAACAGCCAGCCGATACGAGAGGAGCAGCACTGACTTTCATGAATGGTCCTTCATACTTTTGAATCAAAGCATAGTGTCTCCCACAAAAGATTCATGTGCATCTAAGTACAACTTCAAGAGGACCTGGTCTCCGAATTTGAACTCTACAAGTCGTCACTCCTTGTTGATCCAATTCTTCATATGCTTAGCAGCTTTGTGTTGGAACCTATGTCACCGTGGTACGCCAAAATGTCACCGTGGTACACCAAAATGAGTTGTGTACCCGTACCAGTACGCTGGTACGACAAAACAGGTACCGTGGTATAGGGCGGTATGCCAAATGTGGATCCGGGTCAAAACTGGATCCAAACAACGTAGCGAAAATCCTTCGACGCCCGACGCCCTTATCCTCCCTCCCTCTCGACTTTCAACAGAAGGTCTTCGGGTGGGTGTTTCGGCAGATGCAGACCGACGGCGACTGGCAACCGGTGACGAACGGAGAACGGTGACAGATGGTGGGTGAGAGGAAGAAAGAAGGGGACAACAATGCGAAGGATTCTGCGGGAGAGGGTTTCTCTTCGTCTCCTTCTAACTCTGCTTTCCTCTTCTCTGCCCTGGACGTCTCCGTCAATGGTAATAGAGGTAAAACCCTAACCTGCGCCCTTCCTTTCCTGTGTTCTCTCCCTTCCCTTCTTTTGTTGTTCTTTTCACTGCTTGTCCTTAGCTTTCTGTCACTTCAAGTTTTTGTATTCCTATGTTTTCTTTTTTGCATCAGTGTTATTATGTCACTGGTTTAGGGTTCTTCTTTCTGTCTCAATTAATTGTGCTTATTTTAACTTTGATAAAATTGCCAACGATGATATAGTCTGCCTGTTAAAGCCATACTGTATTTGGCTTTCCCTTTTAGCTTCTAGGCAGGGAGAGTTATTTGCATATCTCATTGATGAGTGATGATATCATTTGTTTTTTTTTAATTTTTAATTTTTTAATTGTCGTCCTGTCGTACCAAGATTTACAAAAATGTCGTACCCGTACCTGTTTTCTTGTACCCGTATCTAGGTGACATAGGTAGGAATGCTTTAGCTAACTATGTTTGCTTATGCTAGTCTCTCACAAACTAGTAGGCAAAGGTTGGTCTTCCTCTTACTTGAGCAGCAAGGGTATGCAACATCAGCAGCTACTACCTAGTGACTATTTCAAAGGACTGCGTACTAAAGACTAGCTTTTCTGTAAGTTATAGCAAAATTAGGCTATATTCAGCAATTTCATCTAATTTTGTTGGTTCAGGCTAATAAAGTGTTGTAGGTATTGCTCTAATAAAGAATTGATGAGCTTTGTCTAACCCTCTTTCTGGGGATGAAACTGGCTGAAAATAGCAAGTCTAAACCCACAAATTCGAAACTTTAGACCAAGATTTGCTAGTAAAGCGAGTGTCACGGTTAATTACAATGTGTTTTAGCACGCCTCAATGCTTCAACTATTTTATTTACGAACAACTCCACTATCTTTTTGTGGAACACTCCTTTGAGGCTGTGATAAAGGTGGTATATTCTAAAAATCAATCTACAACCATAATAATAGAGCTAAAGTCATCTAACTTTAAGTGACTCACAATGAAGTCCATTAAAAGACTCCCATGAATACTAAAAAATAAGAAGAGGTTCCAAAAGACCTGCAGCCTTCTAATTCTTCCCTTTGTCTTATTGGCAAATGAAGCAAGTCATCACATAGGCCTCAACATCATCCTGCATTGTGGAAATATTAACCATGTTCGAGAAGTGCAAGGATCCGCTTTTGGCTAGGGTAGCCTACGCACAATGTGTTGTGGCATTCATTTAACAGCTTTCACCAAAGATTGCCACATCTCGACACAAACACGTGTCTGCCCCTGGTGAGGAGAAGTTCATCTCATAGAAAGAATCTTCAAAATTTCCCTGCCTCAGCTAGGGCTACTAGATGCTTCACCGTGTAGTCCAACTGCATGTGCTTACAAACACGCTTGAAAAGAGCACCCTCCTACCCAACTTGCCACAAGTTCTGCCTTATGACTCAGTGCATAGGCCATGACATTGATTCTTCATGCCTTGTACTCACAAAGTCAAACTTCGCCAAGAATTCCTACCAGCGAGTTTGCTTTGACATATGAAAATAACTTGTGGCCACATTATTCGTCTTCATAACGAACTACCCTCCTAGTAGATAATGTCTCTAATTACAAAGGCAATGCACAATGGCCATAATTTCCCATTCATAAACGGAGTAGTGTTGGTCTGCATCCTTTAGCTCCTAGCTCTCATAGGCAATGAGGTGTCCCTCTTGCATTAACACACTACTAATAGCAAAATCAAAGACATTAGTTTGTTCTTCAAATGACTTTGAGTGGTCAAGGAGCTTTAGCACAGGTTCTTGCACAAGGGCTTTCTTTAGTCTATAAAAATCACTAGCTCTGCCCAGGCCCATGTTCGATTCTTCTTTAGCAAATCAATAAGGGTGCAACAATCAAAGTTATTGATAAAACATCAATAATAGTTCGCCAACTTAAGGAATCACAACTCTTGAACTTTAGTTGGTGGGTTCCACTTCTCAATAGGCTTCACCTTCTCCATATCCATCCACAACTGACCATCTCCGAAAATATGGCTAAGAAAGCTGATTTCTCTTTGGCTGAAGAAGCACTTCTCTCTCTTTGCATGAAGATCATTTTCCTTCAACACTTGGGACACCGTTTGTCGATGACCTACGTATTATTTCAAGTTGTTGTTGAATACCACAATATCATCGAAATAGACTACTACAACTTGTCTAAATATAGGTAGAAAATCTTGTTCATCAGTGTTGAGAATGTGGCATGAGCATTCAGCAACTTAAACGACATAACTAAGAACTCGTAGACTTCATAACAGGTGATGCAAGTGGTTTTTTGTTCATCCACTTCTACAATCTGGACTTGTCAATAATGTGAACGAACGTCCAACTTGGAGAACATATGCGCTATGCCCAATTGATTAAGAGGTTTGCTATCAATGGCAAATGATACTTGTTTTTCACCATCATTTTGTTTAATGTTTGGTAGTCCACTCAAAGTCATTTTGAGCCCTCAAGTTATGGGTGCACCATAAGGAGCCTTGTTGTCTCACCGCAAAAGGCTATGGCAACGGAACCGGTAATTTGAGAGATGAAAAGTTTGGCAACATAGAGCTATAGCGGTGGTAATACCAGTGAATTTATGGCCGGTATAAGGCTGTTTGTTTCTATGGAATGATAAACACTTTTTTTTGTCATTTAATATTAGTTCACTATTCTTTTTCCTTTTTTTCTATCTATCGTTTATTAAATGAATCAAACAGCCTTCATAGGTGAGTCATATGACACTAAGTAGCTAGCATATATATATATATATATATATATATATATATATATGTTGAACCATGGCTCTATCATTTCTAATGAGGGCCATCCGACCTATCAAGCGGCGCCCTCATGCTATCCCATTTTTTTCTCCCTTTCTCTCTCACTGATCCCTCCATCCCTCCCCCAACTTCCTCCAGCCCACCGGCATTGGGGAAAGGTGCCAGTGGTCGCCTCCCTTTCTTCCACAACTCCCTCTTTCCCTCTCACCCTTATGTCCTTCAACACATGAAGCTGCCAACGGGTGCCTTTCCCCGCTGCCGGCGGGCTAGTTGTGCCTCCACTGGTATGACAAAAACCTTATGGGCCACCGGCATACACCTGTTTTTTCTGTAGATTGATGAACACTTTTTTCATCATCTAAATTAGTTCAGACTTGTTTTTTTATCAATTGTTTATTACGATGGATCAAACGGCCTTCGTGGTTGAGTTGCATGACATGAGCTCGAGTGCGCTCGATAATGAGTTTTTTTAAAAAATTATTAATTTATATATTTATTTATAATATTTTATTATGACTAATTATATTTATATAATTTGTTATTAAAAATATATATTTTTAAATTTAATTTTGAGTCAAGCCCAAATTTTAGTTGTCAGGCCGGTCAGAGCCCCACTCATTATCCGGTCGGCTATCCGCTGTTCGACCAATTTAGTGGCCCTCATGCTATCCCTTTTTTTTTTTTTGCCTCCCTTTCTCCCCCCAACTCCCTCTTCCCTCCCATCCTTACGTCCTTCAACACAGGCTGCTGCCAGAGTGAAAGATGCCGGTGCCCTTCCCAGCTGCCGACGGAGCCGTCGGGCCTCCACCAGGATGACGGAAACCCAATGGGCCACCGGCATCAGGGAAGGGCGCCGGCGGCCACCTCTCTATCCCGACGGCGGTGGCTGCCTCCCTCTCTTCCCTAGCTCTCTTTTTCTCTCTATTGTTCATTCCTTGTCCTTTTATGAATATACTTTTAAGGGAGTATAAAGATTTTTACAAAGAATATGTATTTAAAATTACCTCATTTGGCTCTGTCGAGGCGGTGTCGAGATTTTTGTTCAAGCGGCACTCATTAAAAAAAAAAAAAAAACCTTGCACATAATAAAATGATTCAAGGGTAATAGGCAAATAATGAAGGGGCACAGAGTATATGAATAAAAGTCTACCGATGTGAAAATACATAAAATTTGTAGGGCTGTGTGGGCAGCTGCCCACATGTCGCTTTGACCTTGGCTCCGGTTCTTGTATACGTAATGCAGTTCAAATTTCACAATTTGAGTTCTCTTTTTATCCAATTTGATGGTGTGGATAATCGACAAAGAAATTTACAAGTTTTTGTAACCAAATAATAACTCAAAGATCTCCAAGTTCTTTACATTATTTGAATTTTGGCTTTCTATGTCTTGATTATCTCTAGCACCCGTGGGCTGAAGCAGGTTGTTTGTTATATAACACCTGGCGGGCGGCAAGTGACAAGCTGTGTTGTATGTCATCAAGTGGTTGTGCTCTTTTAAAAAATCTGTCCTTATTGATTGGGTTTTAAAAAAACGCAAACAAGCCAAACATGGGTTTTCTAAAAATGCTAAAAGTTCAACGTACTGTAGCCTGTAGGTTGGATTTTACGACCCTAAGAACCTAAGAATATTAATTTTTGAACACTTATCGAATCAATCTAAAAATGGATTGTGGTACTCTTTTTAATATATATATATATATATATATATATATATATATATATATATATATATATATATATATATATATATATATATATATATATATGTGTGTGTGTGTGAGAGAGAGAGAGAGAGAGAGAGAGAGAAATCCTTCAACCATCTAAAGCTCCCTTGATTGGATTCAGTGCGGACTTAGAATCTGAATTTCCACAAAATAATGGAGGAACAAAATCATGAATTTTCAATGTTCAAATTGGGATTTACAAGGCCCCAAAGCTAAGGTTTTCCTCTTTTCCTTTTCAAATACCGAGAGATAGCCCCCCTCCATTGGTGGAAAAAAAAAAAAGGAAAAAAAAAGGGACACAAAAGAAGGAAGAAACACGATGCATCGCATCACCTACAGAAGAGGCTGCATAAAACAGTGTGTGCTGAATCTAATGATCCCGTGAACGTAATGCGACAGAACTAGCAGTGCGCGGAGCTAAGGTAGTAACAAAACCAACAGAGAAAAACAGAACGAGAAAGTAAACCCGTATGTCAGTCCCTTGCTTGCCTCCGCACAGTGTTTCAGCAAACGAGATGCCCACAATTCTGCTGGAATTAAGTCATGTTGCGTACCCTTCACCATCCTTCTCCATAACGATGGGCTGTTAATTTGCAATCAGTTGGAGCTGCATTAGAATCTGTCTGAAAGTCTTCTGATGTCAGAAGTTCCTTTCTCTTCTCTGTGACAGCCCAGGACTAGTAAAGCAGCTTCCAAGCACGCCTTTTCGAATTATCATATCCACGGCTGGATCCCCTAGTTTCTTTTGCACCACTATGTTCTTGATGGACCATTGTTTCCAAAACCAATGTGAAAGCACACAGACGCCGACACATGGTGGAGCCGCACTGGCTTTTAATTGCTTGCACTGGAGACCTGAAACTCCTAAGCATGCCACTCTCAACCGAGGGAGGCCATCAGTGGAGAAGCCAAGAGTTTTAGGCACTATCTTAGATTTTTAAAGAGCATTGATATATAAATAAAAAAAAAATTACAGAGATTTTAACATATAAATAAGGTGGTAATTGCCCACACTAATCTACATGTGCTGCCTTTGCCACTGGAGTTGATAATGATCAACTGCTTCCGACAGCGAATCCCAGACCCTTCTAGGTTTTGCACAATGATGAAAATGTGACGGTTAGATTCATAGTCACAAATAACTTTCTGAAGTTTTAAACAGCAAGGTTTTTTTCAGGTATAATAAAGGAATCTTGAAAAAAATAGTAAATTTTTATAAAATAAAAAAAATAAAAATAAGAGAAATAAAATAAGTGAAAAAAAAATGTTTGGTAAAAAAAAATAAAAAAATGAAAAACGAGAAAAAATGAGTTAAAAATGTGTTTTTTCGTTTTTAACATTTTTTTAAAAAAATGCATTTTTAGTTTTAAATGGTAATTTAATTTATCGTGTTTTTTGGCATTTTTTGTGACACTGGTTAGGTCCATATCCTTCTTGCACATTTGCATGTAGCCTTTTCGCAAGTGGGAAATAGAAATTGGGAACCTGCTTCTCCATATTGTCAGACCCATGGCTGGGCTCATCATGTGGGATGTTGGCCACATGGTCTCACATAATTAATTGATTTATTACATATTGGTGTTTCTTGAGGAGCATAGTGTAGTTGGTCAGGTTGGGGAGTGGTGAAGGGCCGGTTGTCAGTTCTATTCTATTAGTGTTACTCCATTAAACTGCAAATGGTGAGACCCCAGAGTGGGAGGAAATAAAGGTGGGCAGAAGCCTTCAGCCTCCCTTTAAGGTTTCTCCCTTTCCCACCACCCGCCCAAATCCCACTCCCCCGCCCATTTCTCTATGTATTTATGCATCTAAATTAAATTTTTTGAATGGTCTGGTATTTTATTGTAATGCCCCTCAACCAAAAAATTATTGTTTCTTTTAGGTTTTTTCTCCATTGGTTCTGCTTCCAAAATTAACCTCAAAGACCGTTCCCAAACTTCTTAACTGCACTAGTTCTCCAAACTAAGGATGTCATAGTAGAGTTGACCATCCGTGCCTCCCTAGTACAAATACTAGGGGCATCACGCTTTAAGTTTAATCAGCTACTAATATCCTTAGATCACTGGATTAGACATGACATTACCATAACTAATCCTCCTTAAAGATCTAATTAAGAGATTATTTGTGCCATTATTTGTCATTATAGAATTTGGCCGTACAACAAGCATTGGATGCAGGTGTGGGTTAAGTGTGGGCAACTGCCAAAAAAAAAAAGTTCTTATTTTCATATTGATGTTTGAAGAAAAAATTTCTCATTTACAAATTAGTGCCCCTTAAAAATTTAAAATTTTATATCCTGCAATAACCGTCTAAACTGTGTTAAACTGCATTACTTGCTTTCTAGCACCACGAACTTTCCTGCATGCATTTTCTATAGACTTCTTGAAGGCAGGTATCTTGAGAAGAGCCATGGGGAGAAAGGAGTTTAGGTCAAAACTGAGCTGCGGCCCTTGCAGTTCCTCTCATATTTCACAACAAAATTTTCATTGAGATTGGTTCTTTTCGTAGGAGCCAAGCAAGAGGCTTGTTCAAACTTTTCCATTGTATTGCTAGGACCTCTTCCTTTCCAGTGACATTCCTCTCATATTTCACAACAAAATTTTCTTTGAGATTGGTTGTTTTCACAGGAGCCAAACAAGAGGCTCGTTCAAACTTTGCCATCGTATTGCTAGGATCCTCTTCCTTTCCAGTGAGATTCGTTTGTTCATCGAGGGGGAATTCACGTTTTCTTCTCACTAACATGATCCATCTTGGGAATCCTAGTCATTAACTATTCCTTCACTCATCATAATTCTAGCCTCTTGACTTTTGTTGGCCCGTTACGTCTTCCCCTTATCACTGCTGCTATAATCATTACTTAATGTGTCACTTGAGAAACCCAAAGAGAGTACATAACCAAGTGGAATATCTACTCCACATCCATGTCTCACACGACAAAAGGGGATACTTGGTTCTCTAAGCTTGAGTGGAGACACAACAATTGGGTGAGCCTGAGATGCAACGTGAGTATTTAATTTGATGGGCAAGAATTTTCCTTACACATTTTTTCCCGAAGTGCAGTGAACCCGTATAGCCTAAGGAAGCGGGACACGCTTTTCCTTAGCAGCCTTATCCCTCAAAGGAGGCTGCAGGTAATCACCACATGGGTTGTGACACTACTGAAGTGAAATACTCGTCCATTCCACATATCAACATCGATGGTAAGATTGGGAGTGAAATTTGGGAAGAACCTCTTCAATTTGTGTGAATCTAAACTATTCCAATCACTGTTTTCTTTCACAAACTTGAAGGTATAGGCATTCACAGTTTGATGGGAAGGTTGAGAAGCGGATAACATTTTTTTAATTGATAACATGCAGAAGCTAGAATGTTGATGCCATCAACAATCTACTGAAGTGTGCATTGATGACCCACACAAGGTTCCATGGCACCATCTGCGGTTCCCCTTAATTTCCACAAGAATCATGCATTTCTAATTGCAGCAACTCTATGGTTAAGTAGGAATGTACAACAAGCTCACTACCTCAAGCTTGGCTAGCTTGAGCTCGGCCCGAGATACATATTGCTCCACTCAAGCTCGACTCGAGGTCAAGTTGAGCTTTACGAGGCAAGCTCGAGCTCAACTCATTTAAGCTCCTATTGTTTGATTCATGTAGTTTTTTCTTTAAATGAAAATGAAAACCACAAAAAGGGTGTTAAAATTTTGTTAAGAATTACCAACATACCCCTAAAGATTAATAAACACGGAAGAGCTCGTGTAACTCGAATTCGACTCATTTATAACTCAAGCTTTAACTCAAACTCGAGCTTGACTCGTTCATTAATGAGTCAAGCTTAGACGGATGAGTTCGAGTCGAGCCCGAGTTAGCTCCATTAGTTGTACATCCCTATAGTTGAATATATCCAAACATTGCTTTCGAAGATCACTAAAAATTTACTTGTTAAACATGTTCGGGCATGCTCCTTCTCCATAGGAACCCACCAGAACCGCATATCTGAAGGGTGAAGCTGTAATGAGAACTACTTTTGGCGGATATAGACCATTAACCTCCAATTGCTGAGATCAACTCCAGTTTCTAAAACCAGCCCCGGATCGGATGCTTCGTGGCTCTCCATGACTGCATTTTCCTTCGCTCCTTTGGTGGGCAATATAACACGTTGTGTTGGACGGAAATCTGAGTAAAGGTTAGCAGTTTCCCCTCTTTCCAATTTTATCGAATGTCTCTGAGGAAAGAGCAATTTCCTCTTTGGATTCCAAATTTTCTCACTTTTTTTTTTTATTGCAACTTTGCCCTCACCAAGTTATGTACTTTTTATTTCAAAATCCTAATAAAGCCTGACATACTGCAGGGATTTTAATGGTTATTATTTTCCATTTTGCATTTGTAAACAAGTGAAACTCCCAGCCGATTTTGCACCGGAATCCATTATAATGGACAAACCACATGGGCTACTTGACATGAGAGCAAATCACATATGGAAACTCATGAGAATTACTGTGGGTCGTTCGATCATATAAATCAGAAATTACCTCATAACAATTTGTTTTAAAAAAAAGAACTACCATTTACTTTTGCAAAAAAGAGGCCATTGAAGACAGTGCTTGAGTAATTGATCTATTTGGTGATCTCGGGCTCCTCATGAGTTCTTGCAATATTTCGAAGTACTCTCCTTTTCTACCTTAACCAAGAACTGTTACACAAGAGTTAAAGGGACAAAAGTTTTGTTTTAGTCCATCAAGTCGAGCCTATATAATTAGATTTACTAAAAGAATACTTTACATTTCAAGTTGATATAATCACACGAATTTGAAATTTTTTTTGCCTCTGATCTTACGTTGCATACTAACACGACATAAATGGCCTCAAACAAAGCCCACGGATTTTTTTCTTCTTTCAAACTACCAAATATGACCTTCCTGTAAAGAGGAAGGGGATAACTTATCTGGATAAGAACAGGTTAAACAGCTACACCCTTAAATAGTAAAGTTTCCTGGTGTTGTATATTTGGTTAGATTTCAAAGATCAAACCAGGAACAGAAAATTCTCGTGATAGGAATAACTTATTTAAGTGAAATTAAATTTTAGTTGTACACTAAAATTGACAGGCAAACCAGCAAACATTTTTCTATCCAAGCCTAAGTGAAAGTTGAACTTTTTGTGAAACTGAAGTTACTAAACTTCCAATTCCAGATCTAAAGTAAACAGAATCCACTTCCATAAACTTCATTTAATTTTATACATGTGACCAAATACTGGAGGTTCCAGCCCTACAAGAAACTGAACCAATCCAATCACACTCATATAATAGACATCAACTGTCGTATAACAGTGGGATCACACCGACCAGATATAGAGCAGAACTACACTGTATTCCTGACTTCCAATCATTTTCAGCAGTACTACTTGGTCAGGTAATATATGAGTAGGAACAATGCAACAAAAGATGCAACCAGTGTGGCCATTCTCCTGCTAGACTTTGTCTCAAAGACCTGCATAAGCTTGCTAAAATTTATATAAGGCTGCATTTAACAAAAAGACAAAATCTCAAGGGGACGAAAAGTATACCATCTTGAACCGATCCATGGTGCCAGATAAGATTCCTCTGGATGCATCCATATCATTTCCCTGCATCCCATTTGTATGGAATGGCAACCAAATAAACACACCAGACATTTAATCCTGCTGAGACTCATTAAGGTTGAGAATGATTACCATCCTGTCAAGTGCACGGTTGTGACTCTCAACCTCCTCATGAATATCTCCAGTCAACTGTTCGAAGAATGTTCCCATCAGAAACTATATAGCATGATAAAACTAATGCAGGGTAACCGATTGAACACTTGTTCTGAAACATATTGACGTGAGGAAAGAAAAGCATAATGGACAAAGCATTTGACCTAGTTCTTCACTTCTAGAAACCATTCCTGCATGCACTGAACTGCAGCAGTCTAAAATACCACTCCCACCAAACCCATTCACATAACAATTTATCTTTCTGAGCTTTCCCACAAAATGTAGTATTGTACGACAGCGAGATATATTGCTTAGCATGTGGTACTGGTAGCTAAGGATGATGTATGCTCTAGGATCGGATAACTTTTCATGTACGAGTTTCAGAATGTAAGTACATAGCTCAAGGGTATGTGCAGGAACCTTGTGAAGCCTAGAAGGACCACACATGTATAACCTGCTTTTAGTAACACACTTTCATGCATGTTGTATGACCTGCTTTTAGTAAACACTAAACACACTTTCATGCATGTTTTTGCAAACATGTACCCGATAAGAGGAAAGGAGGACCTAGTAAACCACCTACTGTGAAGATCCTCAAATTTCAAAATCCAAAAGATACAAGACCAAACTTTTCCTGTCTGACCAACCTAGCAACGGAACTCGAGCTTGGATCTAAGATTTGACCTGAACAGAAATGAAGGATGACCATTGAGAAGCCCATGACTAGCATCAGTAAAGGAGGAAAAGAGATGTTCATTTAGTTAAGCAGAGATACAACAGAATCTGAGAAGTTGACAAGCTATATGAATTATGGACTAACAAATGGGCAGTGTTTTCTACAACTTAAAAAAAAAACTGTGCCCCTAGTGAAACACGGAGAGAGGCCATTGCCCGTCTCTTGTTTGTTTGGGGAGGGGGGGTGTTGTTGTGGGTTGTGGTGTGGGCCACAACCTCCCCCACCTAAAGGCAAATTTTTTTTGGCTGGGAAAGCAATAGCCTCCCCTTGATGCCACCAGGGATGATCGGGCCGAGCATCACCGACAGCCCAAGACCACCAACAACACCTGACCAGGCCATCCTTGGTAACATCAAGGGGTGGCAACAGCCTCCTCCCACCTAAAATACTTTGCCACGCTTATTGTTAGATAATCACTTACAAAACCCATATGGAACTAACAGTTCTCATTTTCCATCTCATAGAAAATCCTTTTTGTGTCGCTTAGCCCTACCCCCTTCTAGGGGCATTTAAGGTTTTATAGGAATTTGGACGATCATATTTTATCATATACTGAGTAACAAACTCCAAAAAGATTTTGCCTCAGTGGCAAATTTTTTTAGGCAGCAGGAGGCCATAGTCACCTCTGCTGGTGCCAGCACCAAAGGGAGGGGGACCGTTGCACCCCCTTCCCCTCCTTGATGCAATCCTTTTTCTTTGTTCTTGGTCACATGGGTATAGGGGACATTATACCAGCGTTGGCATGCTGGTATGGTGATCCGGGTATGGGGACACATCCACAACACAGCTTCCTTTTTTCTTATAGTTTGAAAGCCCCTTATGGAGAGTTGTTAGGGAAACACAGAGAGAAAGAGCATCAGGAGGAGGCTTTAAGGGGGAAGAGGGGGACAGAGAGAGTGGGGGTGGGGGGTCTGTGGGAGGGGAGGGAGAGAAGAATGAAATGGCTGTCAGCTGCCAGCTTGTCAGAAGGGAGCAAAAAATGGATAAAATGGTTGCCAGCCTGTCGGTGGGAGAGAAAATGTGACCTTCTCTTTCAATTTATCTTTTGACTTTTCAAAATTTTTGTTTTAAGTCCATTGAATTTATTCATATTACTAAAACAAACTAAAATATTCAAAACTTACAAATTAATATAACAAAATAGTAAATTTTCAAAAGTCTTGCTTTTAAAATTTTAATATATACATGAATACACTTATCCTCTCCTAGCATCATACCCATGTTCTCCAAAATTGCCATGTCTATACCTGCATCGACGTACCCATGCCCGGACCTGAACCCCTACCAATACCCATGTGACAGTTTTTCTTTTCTTTTTTAGAAAAAAAAATGTCCGATCAATTAAGATCAAACAATGTGCAGCATCATACACCTTCATATATATGTGCAGCATCATACACCTTCATATATATATATATAACAATGTGCGGTGCGGGCATTGTACCCCACATGAAGTGATGGCATTATATATATATATATATATATATATATATATATATATATATATATATATATATATATATTTGCGGATTTCTCTGTCAAGGTTTGGACAGAGAAATCCTCTAGTCTCTCACAGCACACAATCTGAAACATTTTATTAGGCAGTGTGTTTAATCACACCCGCTTGATGCAATGTATTGGGTGGCTGTAATTAAACGGAGCTCAAGATAGTTATGTGAAGAAATTGAAATCAATCAGCTATGTTGATATCCTAGCATTTTCTTTTAATAACGTGTTTTGTGTGTCACTGGTCTTACCCATCTTTCTCTCAATACATTCCTCCAAATCTTTAATATTAGTTACGAAATAGAACTGTAATTAGCAGAACCCAATGTATTTTCATTTTAATGAAGACACTATGTTCATCTATTGAAAATAGGTGCAAGTTCAAAGAGGATCACTAGAGTAATGTGAATTGATAATACAGTGTCTAAAGTATCTATTATACACACACACACACACACACACACACACATATATATATATATATATATATATATATTACAAACATCGTTCTCGAGAAAATATCAGCAAGGCTTTTCTTGGGTATTTTTGGTGAAGCTATTTTCCTTGAGAAAATTTTGGGAAAATCTCGGCAAATTTAAAAGATGATAAAATTCCTAATAATTTGAAAAAGATAAAATAAATGAGAAACTAATAATCGCAAAAAAGAAAAGACAAAATCATGAGAAAATTCATTTTTGCCGAGATTTTCAAAATCTCACAAGATTTTCCCGATATTTTTGTTTTACTTGTTTTTGTCGTAAATATTGTCAAAAAATCTTGTGACATCTGTGATAGTTATATATATATATATATGTGTGTGTGTGTATATATATATATGTATATATAGAAATCCTTCAACCTCTCACAACACACACCCCCAATGCATGTATGTGAAAGGAGGCTGCCCGATGAAAATCATCGAAGGGTGTTGATGGGAGGGGATACCTCCTATATATAGCGAAGAATTCATATCTGTTGGATGTTGCCAGATGGCTAAAAATTAAAAATATGTTGCTAAAACAGTAGTCACCACATGAGCAATTAGTGACAACTTAATAGTGTAGTAAGGATTCATGATATTTTTAGCAATGGTTTATGGTGCTTTCAGCGATAGATTTTTAATTTTTAACCATCTGACAATTGTCTGCCATCCAACAGATTTGAATCCCCTTGTATATATATTCAGGAGAATTCAAGTCTGTCAGATAGCTAAAAATTAAAAATATATCACTGACAGCACCATAAATTATCATTAAAATCACTATAAACCATTACAATATTATAAACTGTCACTAGTGCTCTTGAGGTGACGTTTTCTTTTTTTAGTGAGATTTTTAATTCTTAACCATCCATCAACATCTAGCATCTTCAAGTTTGCTAGATGGCTAAAAACTAAAAAACTTTCACTAACAGCATCATAAACTGCCCCTAAAAGCACTATAAACCATTATAGTCTATGTGACACGGGTACGTGGATTTGCCCCACGTACCCGCTCCGGTACGCGAATGCGGAAGTAGGTATGGCAGAAGCTTTGGGTACCAGTTGGATCTAGTCTAGGTCAAACTCGATCTAAACCAAAAAGTTTGTTCATTTTTATTCACGAACAGAAGTGGAGCTCTGCAGCAGAGCTCGACTCACCTGTGTTTCCTGCAACAGAGCTCTACCGCAGTAATGACTAACGGCGACGACGACGTCTAGTGACCCACGGTGATGTCCAGTGGTGTTCGGCAACAGCCACGTAAGTGTTTCTTTTTTTATATTACAACTTAGGGCTTCATTTTCTTGTTTTGGGTTTTTTTTTTTTTGGGGATGTTTTTGTTTGAAGATTGAACAGTAAAACCATTGATATTTCCATTTTCTTGATTTGAGGATGTTTTTGTTTCATATTTTGTTTGATTTTACGTGTAAAACCGCTATGACACTTTTGTTGCTAGTTCAACTAATTACAGCAATGGAGGTGGAGCAAAATTGGACAGCAGTCATTCTATTCTAATTTTTCAATAACATATGAGCTTTGTAGTTATACCGTGGCTGAGTGTACTAGTTTGTTATTAGCAAGATTCACAGTGATGCATGATAAGAAAGTTTGAATGGGTCATACTAAGAATCCAAAACATGAATACATTAAGACATTTTCATTCCCTTGATTCAAAAATGGGGTGGATTCTTGAATTGAGCTGATAGATAGTTAAGCTCTTTCATCTTCCCTTTTGTCCTTGACACTTGAAACACACAACTGAAAAGAGAACCAGGACAGTGATAGGGCATTATCATTGTAATTTGCAATTCTAAAAGCATATCGATTATGAACTACTAGTGCAGCAAAATTTTTTAGTTTAAAAGATGCAACTGATATTTGGAGTTCCAATTCCATTTATGTGCATGTTTGGTAACTTATTGAAATATTCTTATTATTGTGTATTGTTTTATTCCTTCAATTTTCAGTTCATTATATGTTTTTGTTTTGCATCTTATTATTTTTAAATTTATTTTTCATTTTTGAGAATATAAAATTTGTTGTAGACGCGTACCCATAATTTTCAAAAATTGCCATGTCTGAACCCATACCGCCTTACCCGAACCCATGTGACAGATTACAGCAGTATAAACCATCACTCTCTCTCTCTCTCTCTCTCTCTATACATACATACATACATATATATATGTATGTATATATATATATATATATATATATATATATATATATATATATATATATATATAGATAATAACCAATATGTAAATGTTGGATTTCTTCCTAGTTTGGTGATGATCGATTATTGACCTGAAACTCCAAGAGGCTACTTGACTAAATAAAACCAGAAACCAGAAGGGTGCTATTGACAAAGAAAACAATGAAAAAAGGATGAGCAATCAACTTGGGTTAAATTTCTAAATTAAATAAAAATTTTGCAAGAAGCCACATGGTTTTCCATGCCTAGGCACATCTCAGCCTGTCAGAAAAGTACCACATCCAGAGATTTATCATTTAATCTTAGATCTTCTAAAATGAACAAAGTGCCACCAACCTTGAACATAGCATCATTACTTGTGCATATCAACACCTAAGATTAGGCACCGGATATCCAGAGATGTGAAAAGAGGTGTTGTCAGAAGCGGGAAACCCATAAAAACATGATGCAACACTGGGGGTACAAACTGTTAAAATGCAGTTTCACTATACTGATCAAGATATCAGTGTCAATTGTCAAATGCTATGATCTTGAGTAGGAAATACCAGATACAGAAAATGGGAACAACATCAACACATATTGCCATATGGTAAAGAGAGAGTACGTTTTATAACTACCAACAAAAAGATTTTGCCTCTTATCAATGCCGGCATTGTTGACAGCAATCAGAAACCAAGACATCTGGCAAGCCTAAACAACTCCACATAAATAAGAGAGTATCACAAAATAAAGGACCAAACCATCCACGCCCGCATGATTTGAACAATATCAGAAGACGATTTATTATGCCAAGATTTTTTAACTTACTCTTTTCAGAATGCTGATCCTGTCCTGAAGTCCATCCATTGCTCTATCATTGTCAAATTCAGATATTTCATTGCTGTAAGAAGAGGAAGCCCTAATACCACCCTCTTCAATTCCATCGAACAAAGCATTACGGCCTCCTCGGAGGTCTCTGCACAGATTGAGACAAAAAAAAAACACGGAACCAAAAAAATAATTAATAAAGGTAGCAGCCAAGTAGTAGACAGTGCTATAAACCTAAATATTGCAACAGCCATTCCCAGAAGAGAAAAAAAGTGTTTGCCCGGTACATTTGCATGTGCAGATGCATAGGTGATATGATCATAGATAATGCATTAACTTCTTTCGCAGCTCTTCTTCAATCATCACAAGGACTACAATAAGTTAAAAACCTGTGCTACCACCTACTAAGGGCGCTTAAAGAAAAGAGTCTTAAGGGCTTCACAATAATAATTGGACTTGAGTCTAGACCACAGTCTATCTCCCAGCCAACATTGATTTATCAAATTTTGCAAGAGCTTGACTCCAAATTTCTGGAAACCTAAGACATGCATACAACACACCCATGCCGACATGCCCCAACATGGATGTGGACATGAGTTCAGGCCTAGACACAGTGGAACAGCATTGACCATGCAGGATGCAGTCAATGCACCAGAGGCCGAATCAATCCTTCCTTGTATTCAGTCAATTTTGTGCAAGTCCAAGAAAATTCATTTTTTGGTTTTCCTTCCATTATAAATACATACATATATGGAGGAAAGAGTTGAGTGCATCCTCCATCTCCCTTTGCTCTCTTTCTCTTCTCCTCTATCTCCCTTCATATTTTTTCATGTTTTCTTATGGGTAGTGGAATTGCTTTAAGTTAATTTTATGCAACAATGTTTTGCTTTTGGATGGTATCTGAACCAATCTGAATTGTATTGCTGTTCATGTCACAACAACATATTTGAAGTTATGGGACTTTATTATGTCTGCCTTGAAATTGAAATAAACGATTAGGGACTTTTAAATATCACAAGAATTTGTGGTCCAATCTGTTAAACACATTGAAAGCCTCCTGCTTGTAACATTGAAGAGAAAAAAATCATGCTTTCACCTTATATCGTAATAGTCGACTGTTTTAGACTCTGATTTACAGCAAGTTTTCCTTTTTCTGTTCATTGTAAAAAGCTGAAATTCTTCGCCCCATTGTAGCATGGAACAACTACAATATTCCTTCAGTTACACAAGTCTTTACCCGCAGAGCTTAGTAAATTAAGCGTAGGAACATTCTTCTTGCCAATAGTAATGCTGGTCGCACATGGTAATATTGACTCCAATAAGATGTTATTTTAAGCAATTATAATACCACATTGTGATTTCTTTAATCTCTCTTTGTTTGTACTTCCTTGCTATCTTGGCTCTCCTATTGATTCGCTTTCATTTAATTTTTTTCAATATCATAATCGCAAAAGTAAAAAGGTGGATAATTAGTGGACCTTTCCTATGCAAAGAGCTGCATGTTTTTTTCTCTGTAAGTTGATTTACCCAAGCAACATGAGACTACAAATCATCAATCTTATTCATTTTCTCATTAATGAACACAAGAATGGATACTTAGGTCATTCAGTTTCAAAAAAAAAAAAAATTCTTTATGTATTTCCTTTGTACTTTCCAGGCAACTTTAGAGATAAAAGAAAGGCAGTTGGAAGCACTCATATAACAATTGACAAGCTCCAGAAACAGTGGAAATACAGTTGCTACAGTTGAACGAGGTCCTTCTCAAGAATCTCAACCACTTTCGAGGTTTGTGGGAAGAGGAGAAAAACTATTGGTAGTGGTGGAAATATACAATTAGTTCGAATTCTATTTTATGAAAAACGTACTGCCCCCCATAAATATGTCAGAAATGTTTTTTTTGTGGATCTATGGTTATGGAATTAGATCATGAAACCAGATCGACAAAGACATTTAAAGGAACTAAAAAAAAAGACAAGACTTAGCAGACAGAAAAAAATTAAGAAAAATGAAGTAAATTGTTTATACCTTTTACAAATGTCGAAAAAGAAGACACTTTGAAGAAAAGGAAGCTGGACTTAGAAGCCAATATGACAATAGAAGGAGTATTCAAAAATATAGGCAGAGAAGAAACAGATAGAAAGATTGGTAGGTTCTTTTTTCAAGCTTGTTTCCTACCATAGAATATTATTAATTGTATTATTTTCAGTCAAAAAGTTCATGTAATGTAGGCTTCAAACCATATACACCAGTCTGACAGCTGTAGGTGGAAGTTGTACCATCAAATGCAAATTAATGTGGTATCGATGAATTAAGAAAGATTATCCAATTAAAATAAAAAATAAATCTAGAATGGATCTGGTGACTTAAACCAAACAAGGATTCTAGCAATGTTGTAAAGTGTGCATAATGAACATTTACTAATTAAACATAACATAATACTGTCATAAGTAACAGCACATTAAGAAATAGTTTAAAATCATAAGCATCACAAGATGGACTTGTTCGATGCAAATAAGAAATGAAAATATAATTAACTATTATCTGTTTATCATTCATCATCTAATTACAATACGTGCAAATGTTTTTCAACTGATGATTTTCCTCACCCTTGTGCACCATTGTCATATGGGTACTTGAAGTCATATATTCACAAAATAATAGAAATCTATGGTAATATTTACAAACAACAGAAATCTATGGCACAAACCCCTTTTTTCAACTGCAAATCGATCTCCCACACACAAATGTTCCTTCAAATCGACATTTTCTCTCAAACTGACAAGAGCTCCCCTTTAATCAACTAATAAAGAGTTTAGAAGTGAAGGAAGAAGGCCTTTAAAACCCAATCGACAAAGAGGTCTCAAGTTATCGTCTCATATCTAGAAAGGAGGCCAATCATATCAATTTTCCCCATAGTTATGATATGTATCATTATCACAGGATACGCATCCATATCGTAAGATATGTACAACATTAGATTATAGTACATGGAATCCACAGCAAACATGAAAACATCTGATTATGTTGTGATTCCCCATAAATTCATATCAGCTGAGAGGACTTTCACTAACATTTTCCTCCTGATATATATATATATATATATATATATAGAGAGAGAGAGAGAGAGAGATAGAGAGAATTGGTAAAAACCAGACACTTAGGTCACGGATAGAAACCAGACCCGTTAATCTTTTGCTAAAAAATTATTTTAAAGAACATATAAACATCCTAATATGTTTATCAAACCTGTTTTGATATAAAACATGCTTTGAATCAAGTTGCTTTTATGAAAATGTTGATTTTTATATTATCAAAATGTTGATGACTTGATACTACGAGAGCCATTCATTTTTGCTTACTATAAAAACACTATTAAAACCCAAATAATGATCAACTTAATATACATTTTGCATCAACATAACTTTAAAATCATATTGGTAAGGTTGGATTTCAAAAAAAGCACTAAATATCATATTTAATGGGTCAGTTTTTGTCCCTGACCTATTGGTCTGGTTTCTACCAATCACTATATATATATATATATATATATATATATATATATATATATATATATATATATATATATATATATATATATATATATATATATATATATATATATATATATATATATATATACACACACACACACACACAAACACTTGTATATAAGAGTATCATGTAATTTTCAGATTTTTTATTTTTTGGTTCATATATATATATATATATATATATATATATATATATATATATATATATATATATATATATATATATATATATTATACACACACTTGTAT
>JAANDH010000645.1:38362-129686 GCA_011799765.1 Nymphaea thermarum | reverse complement strand
TCTCTTTCCTTTATTCTTTATCTTTTGATATACTGTAGTATGCTGTTTTTGGAGCTTAATTAGTGGTTCAATAATATTATCTTCATTCACCATTCTCTTTATGACTTGGCTTTAGTCCCTATTGCTGTAAGGATTGTGTCTTTGACTGTCATCGGCATACTTTCAAGTTTCAAGACCACCATAACAATGCTGGGCAGGTAACAGCCAACCATATGCTTTCTATGTCATTGAAAAGCATTAGATGATTTACTGCAGCACTGTTAACTACAAGAAGAACAAAAGGCCAGAGTAAAGAAAACAGTTCAGAAGAAAATGGATAAATCAAAGTATTTGATTAGAGAAAATGGTAGCCAAGCTAATTAGTAGAAAACATGTAAAGCATTAGGCATTCTGGCTTTCTAATGAAAATTCAGCATAATGCACTGAAGTCTAAAAATATGATAACTTGCAAAATAGGTACCCAAAATCTCTCAAGTTGGAAGCCAATTAATAGAAAACTTACAACTGAACAATCAGAAACGTTGATCCACATATCTCCTACAGCCTTGTACAAAAGAATTACCTAAAAGTAGCCGCATAGGTTATGCCTCTCCCATCCTATGGCATTTGCAAGGAGGACCTCAGACATTGAGTTACCACTTACCAGTAATAGAATGGCACCTTGTGGCCCAAGGCTTCATGATGTGCCACAGCTAGTCATCGAGTGGATAAAGGTGTAATAATTCGTGCAAGGAAAACCCAAATACCAGATCCATGGACCAGCCAGACAAAATGATATATGTAAATTATTTTATCATTACCCATCTGATCCACATCTAAAGCAATTTTTATTATAGACCATTACACTGGTCGGCTTTGTCAACAGAAAATGTCTAAGAAAGGAATTCACCAGGATTGACAAGAGAGAGCCCCTGCAACCATGAGGTGAATTAATAAGATGTAAATGAGATATAGCATAATGGACATGCAATATCCAGTGGCCCCAAACTTATTACAGAATATTGTTGCTGTCAAATAAATCTGCAGGGTAATAGTTGTCAGCAACTTGGCAACAACATTCTGGTCATCAGTCCCTCGTGACATAGGCAGATATGGTCCACAACGTATTGGATGCTAATAGTATGATCACAACCTAACATTCTCTCTTTTAACAGTTTTTCATTTTTTTGAACTTTTTTTATACTAGCTTTTTACGGAAACAGTTGACCTCACTTTCAAATAAAATAATTGAGACCAAGTCAAAACCAGATAACAAATTGTCCTGTCTCAAAATTTTGCGACACAGAGTTGCAGGAAAAAGAATCAGCGGAGGACAGCCTGAAAACGGTTGTGCTTCATGCATGTGTGCTTAAGCATTTATTAAGTTCACAAGCAGAATTTTTCCAGACATCAGTTATTCTTGCAACTGTCTCCAGAGTACTGAACATCAAAATGTTTGTAGCTTTACATCTAGACAGATAGTGAAGTGCTCTGATGGGAATCCAACATCATATCAGAACCAAGCTCCAGTTTTTAGTGTAAAGTACTGGGCGATTTGATGATTAAAGTGAGGATCAGTGTTTGCCTAGTCAATAGTTAGTACTGGCAGGTATGGACGATGGTACTTAATGCCCTTGCAAAGTACTTTCATCTTGTTGAAGTAAAAAAATGAGATATCTCATCGATAATTCAATGTGCATAAACCAATTAACTGAGAATCAGAATATGTTCTGTAAGTCATTCTAGCATGAGAAGATAACATTATGCACATAACCAATCAATAGTGACTTGCAAGTGATATGTTATATACGGCATCCTTCTTCTGTAATAAGATGACACCATCTAGACATTTGTGCTTTAGATATGTATTAGAGTCATCTAGGTACACATGCCATGAGATGTATATACCAAACTAATCCTCATAACTCATGAACAAGAAAACTTTCTTACAGTGTGCATTAGTTTCTCTTGTTTATTATTATTTTGTTGTTGCACTACTAAAAGAAGATACTTCACATCTAAAACTTTGCTAGATGCTTTTCTATCTCAAACTCACATATTCTTCTGGTCATGGTAGAATTGATACCATCTACATGCCCCTTTGTGGTTACCCCTTTCATTACCCTACATTATGTTGCAAGTAGAATTATGGTTAAGATTCATCTCTTCATCACTTTCCTAGTTATCTTTCCATATTATTTCAGAGTGGCTAATTTATATCTTCTGAAACATCTGTGTGAATCTCCCTCATGTCAATGATGTCATAGCTCTTCTATGCTTTGTCGGAGAACAGTACTTGCTCAAATAAATAAGTCTATTGAGAATTGCATTGCCAAGCTTATGAGAATTGCTATATCATTAGGGAGCAGTTTTCCAATGAGAATCTACAATTCCAACGCACACATGAAGATTAAACCAAGAACATATTTTAATGATATTTGGCGTTTCCTTTGTCAAAGGTTCACCAGAAGAACACACTTCTAACTGTTAAATATAAAACAACAAGATATTCTCAAATCCATCTCAAACGGCTCATTAGAATAAGCTTGCTGAGTCTACCCAGAAGACTTTCATTTGCTTTTTCTGTAGCAAAGCTCCGCGATCTCCCACTTACTCTGTTCTAACCTGAGGACCTCATTGCCTGAAATTCTGCATGTCCACCAGTAATCCACCAAATGATAATTGACGCCAAAAAAGAAGCTAAAATCCAACATGGTATGAGTGATGCACTTGGGCATCCATTTGGAAGTTCATTCGCACATTTCAGATCTTGGGCCGGCGTTAAAGCCCAATTTTACGGAAAATTTTACGAGGTTCCGAAAAATAGCCCTGACCTCGAACCTGAACCCCTATTATCCTCATTCTTTTCCTCCGTCACACTACCAACGCGATGCATTAAATTTTCCTCAAATAATTCTCCAGCCGCGGAGACTACTGGATCAAACCCCAAAGCGCACAATTAAAGCAGGTAATATAATAAATCCAAGGACCAACGTAATGAAATCAATTCCAAACAAACAGCATGACAAGCAAAAGGATTCAGAAGAAACGAACGGATCCATCGTAGCCTCGACCGTGGAGCTAGCCAAATAAGGAAGGAAAATGCGTAGGGGAAATACCGTAGTCGGGTGCCAGAAGAAAACGGATTGACGATGGAACCCTCTGCTGCAGAAGATCCTCCTGCCATCCCTTTTGTTTTTACTCCTCTTCTCTTGAGTTATGATTACGACTCTTAACCTCCCAGCAACCAGACGGAGATACCACGAGGGCAACCAAAATGATCGGCTCTGACTGCGACGGATCTGAACGAAGAAGGGACAATACGAGGACGAATACGGGAAGCCGATTTATTTAAAGTTTGAACGGTACAGTTACAAAAAGGAGGAAATCGAATGAGAAGATAATTTCTGGATTTCGTCGAGAGAGACGAAATTCCGCGTCTCCCCTTCTGAGCTTCCTACAGCTCCCCTCTCCACGCCGGAGGGACCAAGTGATCTGGGAGATTCTTCTGCCTCAATTCGTAAAACTTTGGGTTATCCCTCAGTAAACAATGAATAGAGAAAAAAATGGCCAGCAACCGAACAGGCTAAAGAAGCGTGGAATATCTATTTACGAAAATACGGCTGAATTCATAGAATATTACAAATGACTGTACATATCTTGAGCAGCTCCGATTCGGGCGTTTCCTCGGGTACCCATTTGCAACCGACAGTTTTATAAAAAACCTCCCAGTAAATTCACATAAATAAAAAGGTGGGTCCAAGTTAAAAGTTCGTGTTCTTGGCTAAATCCCCTAGTCACTTGTTCTAAGACGTTACCTGCCAAAATATTTTCCTCTAGTTACCTGCCATAATATTTCCTTCCTCTAAGTGGGACATGTTCTACATTGGTAGAGAAATTAATTGATTGCAATGAAGAGTTTTCTTGCATTGGTTAAGAATAAGATAGGTTGGTTCATCAAATCTTTAAGCAGAATGACAAGAATCAGTAGAGTGCAGCAGGAAAAAATAATATTGCAGTAAGCCATGTTGAAGAAGTGATCAGAGAAACAGAAGAGCCTTTATGTGACATCTCGCCGGGCATCGCCGATGCCGTGGAAAGGAAGCGACGGCCTCCCTCCGGCGAACTGTAAGGCATCGAGCAAAGCCTGATACCCATTGTTAGTTTTTATTATTATTATTATTATTAATCAAGAAGAACGTTATCGAGTGTACCCGTCATGCCAGAAAAGTGGTGTAAGGGGATATATATATATATATATATATATATATATATATATATATATATATATATATATATATATATATATATATATATATATATATGCACTATAAACATTCTACTGCTAAACATTAAATGATAGCAAGTTGTGATTGCAGATGAAATACTTCCCCACGTGATATATGACCTGTGTTATTCAGGTTGGATCAACGTGACACTTGATTAGTTAATTACTAACCTTATGTTGTTGATTATTTTGAATGAAACTCATCTAGAGGACGATGCAGTGCCCAACCCTTAAATAGATTCTCCGTTAAGATAAAAGCTAAAGGTAGATTAGTAATTTGTTGACAAATGGGATTAAGGATAAGTAGGAGATTATTGATAGTTCATTTCACTTGATTAATATTTGATTATGCCAATTAATCTATATTTAACCAATGATTAATCTGTGTGGGAACCACCTTTCAGCCCATTCCTCAAATTATTATAAAATAGGGTGAGGGGAGAAGCGGCGGAACAAAGGAGCAAGAGCACAGTCTGCATGCGAGGGTTGTAGGGCCCTAAAGAGAAAATTTCAAAGGGGAGAAGTCTTCATGTTGGACTTTGCTCTAGTTTTGATTGTATTCCTTTAATGTAGATGTTGTATATATGACAATGGTTGATTTTAAGTCAGAACACAAGTTTAACTCTCTCCTCTTGTTTATAATCTTATGTATATGGGTGAAATATCCTATTAGATTAGGGTTCGGCTAGATTCAGCTGGGATATAAGTTAACTAGTATTCAAAATAAGGGATTCATCTTGAAATCCCTTATGAAAGACGCATAGAGACCTTAAATTAGAGTGTTTACTACGATTATTATGGGTGTGTGAGTTGTTATACTCCATATTCAATATGTGTTGTTTGTACCCATGCTTAAGTCAAAGATATGTTGTTCGGGTCACTAACTTTAGTAAAACTACCTAGGTTCCATGCTGTGAGATCTTTGGATTTGGAAAAGGCTTTCAATCCAACATTAGTACTTATGAGTCCCTTAGTTAAGTTCTAGGACATAGCAACACTTAAATAAATTAGAAACATACAAGTGCATTCCACTTTACTACTATGTTGTGTTTACTATATGCACGTCATATATGAATGCATGTCTTCAATGCCACTGTGTTCTTTGGTTATTGTATTGCCATGAATTAACATTTAGTTTCATTGAAGATTTAGTGAAAAACTTAGAAAAGTTTATTAGTCTCCATGACACAAATTTTTAAGTTTCCTATATCATGATACCATTATTTTTTTGTACTCATTATATCATGACTAATTCAAAGGCAAATTAATATACATTTGTCCAATCTACATATCAATTTATAACACACATCAACCAAAACATTTATTGCAACTATTGATAAAGCCCTTTCCAGAATCTTGATGTCGTACATGGATACAAATAGGCATTGTTACAATGAGAGTATTAGTCATCTTTCTAACTGTTTCATATTAAGATTAGTTTGCATCTTGCATAACTATACTACGATACATGAGGGAACTTAGTCATTAGTAGCTATTTGTATTATGGAGACTAAGGAAACTTTTCTAAGATTTCCATAAATTTTCAAACAATCCAAAGATTAGTTCATAGCATATAATGGCCAATGAACCTAATGACATCAAAGACTTGCATTCATATATGACAAGCGTACAACAAACACATCGTAGTAGAGAAATGGAACATCATCATATGTCTCTATCATAAGGGACTCATAAGCACTAATGTTGGTTGGAAGCATTTTCCTTATCCTAAAATCTTAAAAGCATGCAACTCAGGTAGGTTTACTAAAATAAGTTATCCAAACAACACATCTTTGATTCAAGTACGACTATAGATAACATGTATTGAGTATGATACAAAGCAACCCATACACCAACAAATGACTCCTCACAGACTTGTAATCAACAAAGGGGTAATAGTAGAGATACTCTAATTTAAGGTTTTTATGTGTCCTTCATAAGGGATTTCAATATAAATTACTATTTTGAATGCTATTTAACTTATATATCACTTGAACTGAGCAAAACCCAAATCTAATAGGGCTTCACCCATATAGAGACAGTTAAACTCATGTTCTGGCTCATACTCAACTCGCTTCTTATATACAACATTCAAATTAAAGAAATCTAATCAAAAATAGAGAAAAGTTCAACATCAAGACTTATCTCCCTCTTAAATAGTCTCTACTATCTAAAGAAAATAAATCTAATTAGCTAAGGAGAAAGGCCTTGTCTGAACTAAAGGGCCTTCAACCCTTGCATGTCTTTTGCTATCAATAATCCGACTTTCAACCTTATTTATACTCATTTAGTATACCTTTAATTTTTATTTTAGTTCCTTTCCATGTCTCTTGCTAAAGGCATCCTTAGCCCTATACTCATTTATGTAACTCCATTTGTTCATAAGTTCAACCTATAGTTAGCCGAAATTTTGCTTGCTTTGTTGGGTTTTGGCCCTCAAACAGACACTATTGTATGAGGAAGAACTACCATGTGTGAAAGTTAGATATCAATAATCAACTCATAAGGTGTGCAGTTAAAGTGTAATCTAGATGCACCTTGCAGTTTGTGCAGTACATCCTCCTATTGTCATGTTTTTATTTAAAATAATTAAGAGTGTAAAGTTGATAGTCAACTAATCAAGTGCCTAATTGATTGTACCTGACTAACATACATCATCTATCAGGCGAGGTGGTATTTTGTCTACATCATGACTAGTTATCATTTAACTTTTAGTAGTGGGATGTTTATAGTGCAAATTACATATTTGAAGTTCTATATACTAAATACATGCACTGGTTAGGGTTGTTTTGGCGGACATTACATCTCTAAACCCCCTAAGAAATTTCATGTCCAAAATTTCCTCATTATGATCAATTAATTGCGGATTTATGTGTATTCAATACTCTACTTTTATTTATTCATATATTGTATTAGTTTCTTTCATATTGTTCATTTTCAAAAAATAATATTTAAAAAATAGGTAATCATTAATCAATTTTAAGAATTTAAGACTGTTAGGTTATCTTACCAATTGTTATACTTGCATATGTATAACATAACCGTGACTTGTATAACATAACCGTGACTTCTTAATCTTATTCTTATAATGACACAAAGAATGTCGTATGTAGATCTTAGTCCTACTAATTTATATCAATTTTTCTACCATTTGTTGTTTATCATGTTAAGAATTTGTGTCTATTCAAAATGGGTTCTTGGGTTGCCACTATGAGTTTAAGTGTCTTTATAATGCATGTTTCTAGTTGGTTTCTATTTATTTCAAGTTGAAAAATTCTCTCCCTGTAGATTCATATTTCTTGCCATAGCATCTAAATTCTTCAAATGAGGTTATTTTAAATATGTGCATGAACATCCAAAGGGGCATATTTTTAGTGGTTTTAAATTTATCACTTGTATTAATTTTAGTGATACATATATATAATTAATTTGTGCATGATGTATGCTTTATCTAAGGAGAATTATGACTTTATTTACAGCAAAAAATGAGCATATTCTAGTTAGTCATTAAGAACTTATTATGAAAATTGAGGGGCACTAGTGTTTGAAGGGTATGACTAGGACACATGATTAAAGTACAAATAATCCTAGAATAAGATACAATAAATTTAGTTGACTAACTATCCATAGTATCCAGACAGTTGAATATGTGGAGATGATTAAATTCTAAATGTGATTATGGCTTCTTGGATAAAGTTTCCTATGACATATCAAACTTCACACAAATAGATTTAAGACAAGTATTAAGTTGGTGATACATGTACTCTCTTAAAGAGTTGAATATGCTAATATGATTTTTGCTTTCCTAGTTCATACTTTATGCAGATTTCTCATTCCTGATTTGACATCTTATGTCTTTAAGATTGTTGTGTTATTCCTTCATATCTCTTCTCTATATCGTTGGCACTATGATTAATCTTCTTGGAGCACTAATATTTTATCTACCAAAGTAGGTTAAACCTCAGCATAATTTGATTATTACCACTCTTACTATCTATTAAATTGCATTCTAAACTGAGGTTTACACTATGTCTATCCATGTTCAAGGCAGCCGAAACAGGACTAACACCATCTAATTAGCTTGCCACATACAATCCTCCATATGTCTTATTCAAATAAACCTCTCTACTTGTCCTTGAAGGTGTGAATTCATTCATGTTGCAATAGTTTATATATGTATAATTTCCTACCACAAGTTGGACATTATATTATACATTTATAATTTTGCACTGATATTGCTATCAAACAAACTTTTTCAAATTAAATGGACATGTTACAAATTAAATATCTAAAATCAATATATATGTACTCATCTAATAGAAATGCTCTAATACCAGCTAATGTGGTGACACCATAGATATATATTCAGCACATTAGTTGGTATTCAAGTGCCCCTAGTCTATCATAGAGCAACCCACACACCCATAAAAGGTTACTTTTAGACTTGAAATCAATACCTGATAGTCATAGTAACACTCTAATTTAATGTTTTCATGTGTCATTTATAAAGATCTCAATTCAAAACTCTAATTTGAATACTAATTAACTTATATGTCACTTGACATGAGTCAAACCCCGAAGCTTCACTCATAATAGTTAAACTCATGTTTGACTTAATCATGTCTTATATACAACATTCAAATTAAGGGAATACAATCATAACTAGAGAATATTTTAATATGAAGTCCCACTCAGAAAATCTTTTTTCCTATCTAAAAAATAATAATTGTAATTAGCCAAGGACAAAGGACATGCTGGACTTTGGGGCCTTCAACCCTTACATGTAGCCTTGTTTCTCCTCCTTTGTTCTTACTCCATTTCTTCTCATCTCCTCTCCTTTTCCTTTCCTTCTCTCTCCCCCCCCCCCCCCCCCCCCCCCCCCCTCACAAGAGGGGGATGAATTTGGCTTGTGCTCCTCCCTTGACCCTTTTTCTTAATAATTTGAGGACATGGATGTAGGGTGGGTCCCACACCCAAGGTGTCTCCTTGTATCGACATACAAATAACATGCAAATATAATTAGTTAACTCAATTGTTGTCTAGTCAAGTGTATAATTACCTTAATCAATGATGAATTAAGTGATTAAGTATTCTAATCCTATGATCAACTTTAATTGTGTTAATTAACAAATTACTAATCTGCCTTTAATTTTTGTTACAATTCTCTTTCATGTCTCAATCTAAAGATACTTTTCCCCTACCTTTCCAAGTAATTTTTTCTATGTCCCTTAAACACAATTGGACTCTGTGTGCTTCTAAGCCCAACTAATGGTTACTTGAAATCTGACTCACTTGATGGGCTCTAGCCACACATGTTATCATATAAAGGAAATTTAGCGTGTTTAAGTCAGATAGAAAAAATCAACTTGTAAGGGTGCAGTTAAGGTCTCAATTGGATGACACCTTGAAGGTTGGGCACTACATCCTCTTAGTTAAACTTTCATTCAAAATAATCAAGATTGTAAAGTTGGTAGTTAGTTAATCAAGTGTCACTTTGATTGTAACTGAATAGCAGAGGTCATTTATCAGTAGGGATGTACTCTCATTTGCATTATGGCTTGTTATCATTTAACTTTTAGCAGCTTGTTGTTTATAAAGAAAAGTACCTTTTTCATGATCCATATACTAAAGACTTGCATTGTTTAGGGTCGGTTTGGTAAGGTGTTATTACCAACACATGTTGGCGTTGGAAAAACTTTTTATCGACATACTATTAAACATCAGTAAAAATTTTTATCAACACAATAACTGGTCATTGGTAAAGAGTTTTATCAACACGGTCCTAAATGTTTGTAATACTTTAATCGACATTCACCTAAACATCACTAATGATATTTATTGATGCAATTTCATGCATTGGTGAAATTTGTTAACAAATATATATATATACATACATACATATATATATATATATATATATATATATATATATATATATATATATATATATATATATATATATATATATATATATAGAGAGAGAGAGAGAGAGAGAGAGAGAGGGTAAATGTTCAAAGTTGTATTGCACCAGAATTGAATAACTAAAGTTCAAAGTTACAAAAACATGAACAAAAATTGTTTCCATAGTAGTGTCATCGTTCAGGTGGAAATCATGCATAGTTTAGTGATGTGAGCATGCCTATAATGAGCATCAAGAAAACACATTAGGATGATAAAAAATGAAGTTTAACAAATAAAACTCATTACATAAAATTAAACCTTATGTAACTAGTACCACTAAACTGTTGTGCCATAAAATAGGACTCAAACATGAAAACTTTATCATTTATAATGCTTGTTTTTTTTTTAGGGCATGTATGATGCTCAAGGTTAGAGGATGAACCAAACTAAGATGACTACCAAGCCCCGTCACCCATACTCTATCATGTCTCTCCTACTCCATCACTCAGGAGTAGCTGTCATTACTTTCCTGTGTATCTTGTGTCCCTTCAAGCAACATTTTGGGTTACTCTTTTAGTTGATCTTACAAAATATAATAATGTATATAAGGAAGAATGTAATTATTTGTAGTTGTGAGATAGAAGAATGTAATTATTCAAGTGAAACTTATAATGACAACATTGGCTTCAGGGTTTGAGTAGTTCGGGTTTCCACTAGTCCTTGTAGCAATGAACATCTCAGCACATGATGGCTGCAATAAACTTTCCCCAAATTATACGTTGCAACACAAGTTATCAGTTAACATGTTTAGCCATATCATACATGAATGCATAAACCTCATTCTTTTTGAAACAACTCTGCATGCCTATTTGTTTGCATTCCAAAAAATATTTTGATTTTTGGAATGCTTTAGAAAATTGAGATTTTATTTTGAAAACAAGAGAGAAAGAGACACGTCCGTCGGTACAAGGATCGACCATTCCTAGTGCCTTTACCGGAGATAAACAATCCAATAGCTATGTTTATTCTTGATGCATTTTATTTTGATTTAAACAACTTTTTCATTCTAAATGTGGTGTTGTGTTTGAGAAAATATTGAAGATTTGATGTTTTAAGATTTTGAGAAAGTTTTGAAGAATTATTTGAGAATGTAAAACATTTTGATTTGAGAAATTTTGAATTGAGAAATCTTTACAAATATCACTTGAAAACCTTTCGATATCATTTTTGAAATCTCTTTAGTGTTCTCTTAAGAGTTTAAGTAGGTTTTGAGATTTTTGCTCTAATTTGGTTACTACCTAGTTAGAGCTTCATCTCATCTTGTTTAAGTACTTTTGGAGAAGTGCTTGTGATCATAAGTGATGTTAAGTGAGTATAAATGCATTAGTCCTGCACGATTAAAATGAGATAATTCATTCCTACCATAACATTCATCGAAAAACATTCATACTACCACATACATCTAAATTTCTCATTTTTGTTTATAAGATTGACATAAATATTGTTATGAAAAGAGAAAAGTTTTTTTTTAAATGGAATGAGGTTGTAGACCATCAAACATGAATCTAATATTGGGTCATTACTTGAGTTTTGATCTTCGTGAAGTTGGTAAATAAAAAGATCTTAAAAAAAATATTCAAGAGAATGGAAAAGAGGAAAGACTTGAATGTAAGAGGAATGTGGAGAAAAAGAGAGAAAAGGAGATTTTGAAAATCACAAAACAAAGGATTTAAAAGAGAGAAAGATACATATACATAAACATGCCTATATATACATATATGTATACAAAGGTTTGTGAAAAAGAAGTTTAAATCAAATAGAGAAAGAGAAGAAGATTTTAGAATGAGAGAGAGAGAGAGAGATTTTAAAGAGAAAGAGAAAATGAGAAAAAGAAACTCACATACATGTATTCATTTATATATGTATGTGTATAAGAATTTGGAAAAGAACATGTTAAATCATAAAAAGGTATTCATGTACATGTATATGCATATAACATGTATATACGTATATGTCTTCACAAGAAAATCAAGAAATGACTTGAAAATATTTGACTTCGATTTTTTATGTAGGCTAGAGATGAACTTTGGACTCATGCAAGAGCCTAAGTTAAGTTTCCAAGACTGCATTAGAGAGAGTATTTGCTTTTGAAAATCTTTTGAAAAACATGGTTTCAAATATATTTGTATATGAACATAAAATCATAATTAGTTTGTTGGCTACAAGAGTATATTTCTTTCATCGTTGGGTATGGAAGAAAATCAAACATACATGGCATAGAGAGCAACGTGGTAAAACACTCATTGGGGTCCCTAATCGGGTGATTAAGAAAGAAACTATATGTGAGAATAACATAAAGAATGCATATTAACATGTACAAATTCATGAAGGGTTTTCCCCGGTTGGACAAGTCCCAACCTCAAAAATCAACATAAGATGAAGAAATCTCAACTCCAAACACTGATTCTCACCGTACATTTGCTCATCAGTTAAGGAAAAATTAATACATCAAGCGTGGACATCATCTCAAGCATACAAAAAGCATATTTTTTGAAATAAATGAAGAAATGGAATTTATTTCGCTTTGTTCATACTCTCGATGCACTCAAGAGTAGCTCTCGACTCCGGATAAGAGGTCTTTAGAGCTTTCTTGCATGGCCATGGGAGGTAGCAAGGAAAAACGAAAAATGAAAATGAAATAAGGATTACATACCTCTAATATATTGTCATGCTCTCTTGAAGAATTGGAACTTGAAGAAGAAGAAGAGGAAGAGAAATGGAGAGAAGAATCAAATCTTCAGGTGAACAATCATTAGAAATTCCCCCAAGGGTTAGCCCATGCCCAAGAGAGAAGATTGTGGGGGGTTTATAGGGAGTTTTGGAGCCAAAACTCAAAATGTGAAAATAAAAAGGTTGTTTAGTATAAAACTATTTTTTTATTTTAAATGTGTATAAAAAATGCTTGTTGTTACAAATGGGTGGACTGAATCCGTTTTGAGTGACTCTAGGTTTATTTTAAATCTGAATTGGCTTCAATTGGTCGTTAATGTGTTCTAGCAAGCGATTTAGGCTCAAAAATGCTTTTTGGCGCTAGAACGAAACATAAAACAAAGGGAAGGCCCGTGCACGCTTGCACGGTGCTCATAAATTCAAATTTGTTGTTTTGATTTCGGCTTTGGAATTTGAGTTTGAAATTCTCGAATTTGGATCTAAACTTTGATTTTGGATCTGATAATTGGATTTTGGATTTGAATCTCGCGTTTAAGGTTGGGTTTTGAATTTGAATTTTGTGTTTGGGTTTGGACATCTGTTTAGAAATTCATTTTGGATTGAATAGTCACAAATTTGTCTTGGGTATAAAATTTAAATCCAAATAATAAAATAATAGTCTTTTTAAAAAAATTTGGGTGATAACTATTTTTTTATTTAAAATGTGTATAATGCTTGTTGTTACAAATAGATGGGCCAACTCCGTTTTCAGTGGGTCTGGGTTTGTTTTAAATCCAGATTGGGTTCAATTGGTCGTCAATGCATTCTAACGAGCGATTTAGGCTCAAAAATGCATCTTGGTGCTAGAACGAAACATAAAACAATGGGAAGGCCCATGCACGCGCGCGGTGCTCATAAATTCAATTTTTTTGTTTTGATTTTGACTTTGGAATTTGAGTTTGAAATTCTTGATTTGGATCTAAACTTTGATTTTGGATCTAATCTATCTAATAATTGGATTTTAGATTTGAATCTGAATTTTGTGTTTGAGTTTGGACAACGGTTTAGAAATTCATTTTGGATCCAATAGTCACAAAATTGTTTTGGGTCTAACATTTAAATCTAAATAATAAAATAATAGTCTTTTTTGAAAATTTTGGGGTGATAACGCTATTGTACGCAAATGCTTCTCTTTAGCATGTGCCTGTACATTTTCTTCATTGATTTTCTGAAACACGAAAGCACATAAATTTTGTAATGTTGTCTTTACATTGCAAACCCATTTATGAAAAATATATGCATACCTTAGATTTATCTTCAACAAAGTAGTTTGTAATGGACTCCCAATGATCTTGCAGAATGTTGTATTTGTTTGATGAATTTTGCTACTTTGCATCAGTGTGAGGACCTACAGGTAGTTTGAATAATTTTCGACACTCATGCCTCAAATATTTGTATAGATGTGCATATTCATGCATAACCAAATTCTGTAGATGTGTTGTTTCTTCTAGTAAAAATTCATACTTCTCTTGTTTTCATATAATAAAGTGCATGTCAGTATAATACTTCAAAATGCACAAATTTTATGAAAATATTGCACACATGTGCACACGATCACATATCTATCTTGAATGATGATGGTAGTTCAAAAAAAATTATGATATATCAGTGGTGTGGCAATAAGATCACACGTTTGTGTACGGATATACATCATCAAATATTGTGCCTATCTTCCAATAGGTTGGCCCAATGGGCTCATTGTTATCATGTGCTTTTGAGCCATTTTTTAAATTCATTGTAGCTAAAGCTTGAATGATTCCACCTGTTCTCCTACTTGGAGGGCCTACAAGTAAATCAGACAAGGTTAATACATATTAACAACCATTTGCTGATAGACTAATCAACTATAAATATATGCACATTTATCACCAGAAAGACATGCATCACTTGTTTACTCTTCACTACATGCATTTTCACTCCCTATGATTTTGTATTCTTCATTTGTCTATGAGTTAGTCTTATATGTCAAAGGAATTGTATGTCTACATCTGTAACACAAACATTAATCAGTTTCAACTATTCAGATAAAATAACAACGACAAATAAATATATACATATTGAATTTTTATAATACAATGACATAGAAAGATATACTCATACTAGTTATTAACCAATACTGCATGTTCATTATCCCTAACCCAATAGATATCATCGTTGTTGTTGTTAGCTTGACGACTTGATGAGTTTTGTATACCTATATTGCATTCTGTCATATTTGTACAAGTCTCTTGGTCTTGTTTTAATAACAAAATGTCAATTTTTGTCTATTGGTCTTCTACATAAAAAACTTGTTTACAATGGGATACTAAGACAAATGGTTCATCCTTCATACATATGTAATTTATGTTAACAAACATAAGCCCAAATTCATCAACTTTAGTGCCCTTCTGACATGTACTCAAGACATTATATCGTTCGTATTTGAATAATACATACTTTAGTCTGAATCCATTTGATATGAACTCTTTATATATGAAGGCATTTTTATTTGAAAATTGAGATAACCAAGTAATATCTTTTGGTATACGTTGATTTCCTTGATCACATTTTTTTTTCTAATTTGTAACAATGCATATACATATATAAATATCATAAATAATGTAAATATAAATACATGTGTAACTCTCTGATAATCTTCTTTGCCTCATAAACCGACTTCAGCAACTCTACCTCTATAGGAAATGCATCCACTAACAGCTCAAGCAACAAGCCAAAGCTTTTGTCAGTCAACCAATATAGATTTTTTATATGAAACCAAATGTATTAAAAAATTTATCTTCATAAATCTGTTGCAGCCTAGATACAGCGGATGTTCAAAATCTTTAATTAATCTTTCATAGTCATCATTATTTTGACGGCCTTCAATACTACTTTTCCTCTAAGAAGATGATGCATACAGTTGTATATGGAACACATTTGATAGTAAACCCTGAATGTTTTCAACAATTGTTTCTGATGTCATTTTATGTGAAATTCTTTTATCCCCATGATATTTTCAAAAAATAAATATATGTACAAAGCAATTACATATGATGTGATCAAGGACATCTTTACACAACAACAAATTAATAATTCAATGATGCTATTTTAGTGGCAAGGATGAATAACACTTCTACTCAAGGTATGCATTTGGGGGATATCCTGGACGATGTTGTGGTCAAGGAGCACTAGTGATGACATAGACTATCGATGACTAGCGAGCCATCCCGTATTGACAAAAACTCCTCTTTCGCGCCACCCCCACTTTCTTTTGGCACGCACTTTATTCCCATTCATGGCTTAGTTTTCTCTCTTTTGGAGCAGTCGAGATCTTCTCATTCGCAAGAAGATATCTCCTGCACAACCTGGTTTTCGTCCAAAAGCTTGCTACTGCACTAGTGAGTTTCCTTGAGACTCTATCGGCTCTCTCTCACTCTCACCTTTCTCTCTCTCCCCTGCTTCAAATTTCATGGCTGTAGTGGTGACTGTGTTTCAAACTGCATTACTCATCAATTCATTGGTTCTAATCATTAGGAATCTCATTTTAGTTTCATCCAATAATTTAATTTATCTTATTTTAGGGCGTTTAGATTCCTCTTCTAATCATCAAAAATCATTTCAGTTTGATATGGAAATTCAATTTGTGCAATTTTACCTCATTTTATTTTGTTGACTCTTTGCTCATCACTTACTTTACACTGGTTTTGTGTTGCTTCATCTCTATTCGGTGTAAACGTGGAGTGGAAGGAAGAAACCGATGCATCTGTTGTGTGTATATATATTAACAATTCACTTGCTTAAGATTTTCAAATGCTTAATATCAATTAAGAATCTTCTAAGCTGAAAATAAGAAATGTGTAATGCACTGAGATGAGAGATATACCTTTTAGTAGCACGTTTTTAGTTTCAGTACAAATGAACTATGCACCATTCTCAAGTCAAAAGGCTTATTCTCATAAGCCTTCACATTTCTATTATTAATTGGTGGCCTATTGCAAACTTTGGAAAGGATGAAATTATGACTACTGAAAGGTAGAAAAAAAGACAGTAGATGATCTGAAGGATATATCCTTTGCGACTAGCCATTGGCTCACCATCATCCCATTTTTTAGTTTGATTTCAACAAGCTGGGGTTAAGCAGATTCTTGCCCATCTATGAGAAATACGAAAAATATGTGCACAAGAATAATTAAGGCAGCACACTTCGGATATCTTCTCCTTCCAAAAAGGGGATCATCCTATACAAGTCTAGTCAACCAGCATGTAAGCTACACTATTACAAAAGAATGAAACAGAAACTATTTACAATTTTTGTAATCTGTACAAGGAGACAACAATTACCGCTGCCCTTTACATGCCTTCTACCACAACTCTCAGATCCCATCTAGAGATTTCTAGGAATAACTTGTTGCAGTTATCCATGTTCTATGAAATTCTTACCACAATCTCCATTCCTTCCTCTCCCTTCTTTTGCCACCTTTATGAAAAGAACCACAAAGTTTGTTCTAGAGTTCATGGAATCAGCCAGACCAGGGATGAATTATTTTTGTTTCTACCGAGCTGATCTAAAGCCTCTAGCTACTCCAATATCATTATTTTTTGCTGTCATATTTGTTAAGTTGGTATCATGAATAGATCTGGCAAAATAAGCAATAACCCTTACCCATTCCTCTATCCAAAATATAACAAGATCGCCATTTCCAATACTCCATCTCACCAAGTGGCCGATTTCCTCCCAGGCCCAGCAAAGCCCTTTCTAACACCAAGAGTGTTTGGAGCTAGATTTATAAGTCCATAAGCTTTAGAGCAGATGCCATCTGTGGCTTTATGCATTTAGAGTCTGCTTGTATTTTACTGGAATGAAACAAACTATACACTTGATAACATAAATTTGCCTCAGTAAGTTTGGGTCTCAAGTTTTATCTGGTTATTTTGTGCAAGCCAAGGGAACATCAAGCGGCCACAGGGTCAGTCTTCTTCTTCTTTTTTGTCCTGCCTTCCTTTTTGAATAGATTGGAAATGATGCACTCGGAGTTTAAAGGAACTCATCTTGAATGGCCAAGAATGTAATATACACCTCTATCTTGAATGGCTAAGATTGATGTATGAAATGAAATCTCCAACAACGGTTGCAGCACCAGAGTAATGATGGGTTTGACGTACATGTAGATAAGCTGAACATAAACCTCTCGCACCATTAACATGAGAGAATTGCAATAACATATTTATGGTAGGAAACAAAACCAATAAGATCATAGTATCTGTAAAGGCTTAATTAGGGACTGACATACTTAGGTGAGAACTGTGGCTTCCTTATCAACATTCATGTGTTTCTACAATAGACATTTAACAAAACAATTGATGTCATGTAGTGGTGCTGAGCAGATCCAAACAAATAACATGATAGATGATGCCATTACCTCAAATGTAGATGCAGCCCCTGCCTCCTGAATTTTTAGAAAACAACTAAGCTTGTTGATACATACATAATGAAAGCAATCAACCATGAGAGAGAGAGAGAGAGAGAGAGAGAGAGAGAGAGAGAGAAAGCACATGCTTGTGTGTGTATGTGTGTGTGTGGTTAGAGAGACAGAAGGAGAGAGATCTTGCCAGCATTGATGTGCTTGTCAGATTTAGTCAACACTCTGTGGAGCTTGCACCAATACGACAAAGCTCCAAAATGCGTTGGTATGAAGATAATCACATCCATATATACATATTTGAAATCTGGAGTACTTCAGAGCTCACTCTGGAAAGTTTTTTCAGCAAACAACATCTAACGGAAATAATCAACCTTGCAGGAAAAAGACTCTAGCAACATATCTTCAAAAAATCATCTTCTGTTACAACAACAGGTGTGCCAAAGGGGAGGGCGTTGATGCTAGACAAAGCTGACATATTCTTGGCTCCACGATCAGATGTATACAGTTTTCGTGGAATAACATGTTGATGTTAGTCTTGTGTTAAATCAACTTATCAGGAAAGAGAACAAAATAGAAAAAGAAACAGGTTGTTAATGTTATGAAATCAAATTTCGTATCTCAAAATAACATTTACTGCTTCACATGTAAGGAGATTCAGCCATGTCAAAATGTAAGGAACTCATTCAATAACCAACATCCATAAATTGTTTTAAAGTGTATCTTAAATTTTCTCTATGTTACTACACTTGTTTCAATTGCTATCTAGCGTTCAATGCTGAAGTTTTATACCGTGACCAATATGTTGTTAATATTTACATTGAAATGAACTTTTGTCTTGCATAAGTCAAAATCATATGTAGGTGTACTTTACCAATATTAGTTCATTCTTTCTTTGTGTGTGTGTGTGCATGTTTATATATATATTAGGTATGAATTTGAGGATTAATTTTAACTAACATTGTTCATCCACTTTTTGTTTTTCAGTCTTACTCTTTGGTAAAAAATTTATATTTTGAATGTGCATTTGTGAAGAATGTCATCAATATCATGGAGGACAAGAGCTGGATTAGAAAGGGTAGGTAAATTACAACAAAGAATTTATTTCATTTAGTGTACAGATATGGACATTGTTTGAAACTTTGCATGGCATAAACTGGCTGTATCATTCAGGAAAAAAATAGAGTACTTGCAAGGTTTTTTACGTTTTTTGGACTTTTTCGTAAAGAATGAATCAATTATCAATGGAAAAATGAGATGTCCATGTCGAAAGTACATTAATTTCTTATGCTAGACTATGAATGATGTATTTGATCATGTAAGGTGGCATGGTTTTAATGAAACATATACAAGATGGTATCATCATGGTGAATCATTGTTACCTTATGAAAACATGGTCTGACTCGGTCTGGGCTGGGCATTGATCGCCTGTGTATGAAGCTCGGCCAACTCTAGGTCGCTGGGCTTGGTTAACTAGGTCTGGGTGCGCCAGTTAACCTCCCTAGAGAATAAGTCGCTCGTGCTAGGAAGCCCGCCTCCAGAGTTAACCTTCCTAAAGAAAATAACGCTCTGTCCACGTGCAGCTGTCACTGATGCTACTGTCCCTGCCGCGATAACCTCCCTAGAGCTCACGAGCCGCTTGCCATCAGCTCCCTCGTGTGCGATAATCACCCAATGCTGAAAAGGGTTGCCTGCACTGTCGCCCTCTTGCACTTGGCACTCCGTTTTGCCCGTTGTCGGCTCTTGGCCACCTGCTGCTGCGCTCCGCCCTCGGCAACGATGGCCGTGAGTGCTCGAGCCATCGGTAGCTGCTCCCTCGTCCGCGTGATGGTGCATGTTTGTGTCCACGGCGCCTGACCGTGTGAGATGGTCCTCGGCCACACCTGGCTACTCTGTCGCGCCTGCGGCTGGCAATGGTTGTCCTCCCACGGCTACCTGGTGTGAGGTTGTACCTCGATCGGCGTTGTCCATGCTGAGGACTTCATCTTCTGGCCTCTCTAACTCCATCACACCGTGGCCAAGTTGCTCCCTCACCAAGCCTCTCGTGCTCGACTAGCGACAAAGGGCTCGCATTGCCTAGCTTAGCGCTATCGGCCCTGGTTAGTTTGTGGGATTCAGCAGCAGTCATAGCTAGTCCCGGTCTGGTCCTAGGTAGGTCTGTATCAGATCCACCCCGTTGAGATTGAGCTTGTCCCCAAACTCTAACATCCAGAAAATCCTGATTGATTTGTTCATATAATTCACATGACGTGCCTGAATCTGGTCTGTCCCACTCAACCAACACCTGAATCTGGTCTGTCCCACTCAACCAACACTTCATGTCTCTGTCGGCCTTCTCTTTGTACATGCTGGTGTCGAAGAATCTTGTAGGGTTTCAGGCGTGAATCAGGCAAAGGTTCAACTTGGTCTAGCAAACTGCCTGTGATGTGGCTTTAGTCTAATCACATGGAACACTGGATGGACTAAAGCTGTAGGAGGTAACACTAGTCTGTAAGCCCCTTCGCTACCCTTTGCAACACTCTGAATGGGTCATAATTACAGGGGTAATAATTTGAAATAAGGTTGCCCAAATAAAGATTTATGCCTCATTGGTAGCCTCTTCAATCATGCCATGTCACCTACCATGAACTCTTTGTCCTTGCATCCCTTATCATATGTTTGCTTTATACGGTTCTGGGCCCGTGTAATATGCTGCCTCAAACCTGCCAAAGCCTCATCTCAATTCCGGTGTGCAGTCTACCTCATCATCCTGAGTTGTCCCCACTTCATAACTTGAGATAAGTGGAGGTGGATACCCGTATAGTGTCTCGTAGGGAGTGATTCTAGTACTGGAATGGAGACTAGTGTTGTAAGACCATTCTGCCCAAGTAAGATACCGAACCCAAGTGTTCAGCCGTTCTCTAGTGAAGTAACGCAGATAGGTCTCCAATGTCCTGTTGACCACCTCGCTCTGCCTGTCAGTTTGCGGGTGGTGGGCTGTACTATAGTGCAATGAAGTCCCAGCCATGCGCATATATTCGTGCGAGAATGAACTGAGGAAAATCGAGTCTCTATCACAAACGATAGTACTCGGCAGTCCATGAAGTTTGTTGACGTAGTCTTGGTATATCCCTGCAATCATCAGCCCATTGTAGTGTCTTGGAAGTGGCACGAAGTGCCCATACTTCGTCAATCGGTCCACGACTACAAACACTGCCTCTTTTCCTTCTAAATGTGGCATTGCATCAATAAAATCCTTTGATACATCGGCCCAAGGTTTCGTGGGTATCGGCAAGGGATGTATATGCCCGGGTGGCTTGGTTGCTTCGTACTTTTTCCTTTGGCAAATCTGACAACTCCTCACAAATTCCTTGACTTCACCCTTCAGCCCTTCCCACCAAAATTGGGTTTTGATCCTACCAATTGTCTTGATCACGCCTTCGTAACCTGCAGTGGCTGAACAATGAAAATGTGAAAGAAGATCTTTCATGAACGAGGAACCACATGGTACAATGGCCTTGCCTTTGCTGCAAATGATGTTTCCCTTCATGCCATAATAGGGAATAGACCCCGGATTCTACTGCACCGACACTCAAATTAATCTCAACCTTTCATCAGCCTCTTGATCAATGACTAAATGCTGCCACAAATCAGTTCCTAGAACATACAAGGTTAAAAATTGCTCACTAAGCCTCGATAGAGAATTGACTGTCGAGTTTTCTGTTCCTTTCTTGTATTCAATAGTAAAGTCGTAACCCAAGAGCTTGGTGAGCCATCTTTGTTGTGTAGGGGTTGAGACCCACTGTTTGAGTATAAACCTTAAACTGCCATGATCGTTCTCACAATAAATTTGCGCCCGATGAGGTAGGGCCTCCATTTCTCCATGGCCAACACTATGGCAAAAGCTCCTTTTCTTAAGTGGATAGTGGCTTTGCCCTATGGGTAAGAGCTTTAGACATATACGCTATTGGGTGTCCCTTTTGGCTGAGGACAGCCCCAACACCAACATCGCTTGCATTCGTCTCTACCACAAAATCAAGTGAGAAGTCCAGTAAGCCTAGCATGGGTGCGGCTAACATTGCTGCCTTAAGACGTTGAAACGCTGTTCTAGAATATTCAGTCCAAGCAAACTCTCCTTTCTTTAGCATTTTCGTCAAAGGACAGACTATATTTCCGTAGCCCTGTATAAATCTTCGATAGTAACCAGTAAGACCTAGAAATCCCCTCAATCCTCTAGGGTCTTTTGGCAAGGGCCATTGCTCCATGGCATGGAGTTTTTCCGGATCAGCTCTAACACCATCATTGGACACTATGTGTCCCAAATAGCCAATTGATTCCTGACCGAAGTTGCATTTTGATCATTTTGCAAAGAGATCATGCTGTCGTAAAATTTGTAGGGTCTTCCTCAAATGGACTGTGTGATGCTCTCTAATGATCGGCTGTAAACCAAGATGTCATCGAAGAAAACTAAACTGAAATCTTTCAAATGTGGCCTGAAGATATCATTCATGCAACGTTGGAACGTTGCTGGGGCATTGGTTAACCCAAAGGGCATGATCAAGAACTCATAATGCCCATCGTGAGTTCAAAAGGAGGTCTTGGGTACGTCATGCTCATCCATACGTATCTGATGATACCCAGCCCCTAAATCCAGATTGGAGAAAATAGAAGCACCAGCCAACTCGTTGAATAATTCATCAATAACTAGTATGGGGTGGCGGTCTTTGACCGTGGCCTCGTTTAATGCTCGATAATCGACACAAAATCACCAAGTCCCGTCCTTTTTCTTTACCAACAATATGGGAGATGAAAAGGGACTGCTGCTAGGGCGAATAATTCCACCCTCAATCATTTCTTTCACCATTCTTTCTATCTCCATTTTCTGTACATACCCATACCGGTAAGGCTAACATTTACCAGTTCTGCCCCATTTGATAAGACAATCTTGTGATCATACGATCGCGGTGGAGGTAACCCCTTTGGTTCGGTGAAGATGTCTTCAAAATCATCAAGAACTTGCTGCACTTAGGTACGGTTTCGGCTTCCTTCTCCTTTGGAGGGACATCGGTGGCTATAGAAATCAGCCATAGGGCTGGCTGTTGGGCTGTGAGGTCTTTCATTGCGGCTTTGGGATCTACGCTCGACTGAACCCCTCTTAGTGTGACTTGCTGACCGTCGCCATTAGAAAACCTCATCTTCAAGTTGCAAAGTCCCAACTAATCTCCCCAAGTTTTTTCAGCCATTCAACACCTAATACAAGATCAACTCCTCCGATAGGTAGAATGAGAACGTCTATTTTGAAAGGTTTCTTTTGCACAATCAGCTCTACATCTCGGCAAGCATGGGTGCAAGGTAGCTTTGTCCCATCTCCCACCATAACTGTAAATGGTGGATGCTTATCCAATTGACAACCACTACTTTTGGCAGCTTCTATACTCATAAAATTATGGGTTGCTCCCGAGTCGAGCAATATCATAACCTGAAGCCCTCGAATGATTCCAAGAACCCGCATTGCCTTAGGACGATTCAGGTCCATCATGGAATGACAAATACCATCTATAGTCCCTGGTTTGGTTTGGGTCTCTTGGACCTCTTCAACAGGTGCGGGGTCCTCTATTTCTTCAACCACTATTAACTGAAACCTCTTACATTTATGCCCTTTAAACCACTTTTCATCACATGGCACGCATAACCCAGCCTTAAACCTCCCATCTTTCTCCTTAGGGGTAAGGTAGCGAACAGGGACATTGTCCCTAAATGCTGGTCGCGAATCCCCTTTTTGCAAAGTTTGTTGTTGTGGTTTAGGGGGTGGTTTGATGTGATTCACCTTACCTTTGTTGAAGCCATTTATCTTAGACAACTTTTTAAACGCAGATTGTTCAAGCAACTTCTCTTCCAACGTATGCCTTTGCAAAGCAATTGTCCAAATCTAAATGGTCCTAGGATAACATCTCAATTCTGATTTCTTCTTTTAAACCTGACATGAAGGTGCCTATAAGGGCATGTTCCGGCGAATCCATAACCATACAAGACAATCTTGAAAACGGCTTTGGAATTCTTGCACGGAAGAAGTTTGTTTCAAGTTGATTAGCTCCATGTCGTAATTAGTATAGGAAGAGGTGTCAAAACGAGTGAGTAATGCTCTTAAAATTGCCTCCCAATCCATCCTTAGGTTCTTTTTTTGGTTCCACTGATACCATCTCATCGCTGCCCCTTCCAAGTATAGCATTGTCGTGGTGAGTTTCTTGTCTTCCCTAACGTCTTGGCATTCAAAGTATTGTTCCGCCTTATATACCCAATCTATGGTTTCCTTGCCATCAAACCTAGGGAAATTGACGCTAATATTGGATATGGGTTCATCTTGGTTTCGACCTCTCGTTTTCTCACTTGGATGCACCCATTCCTTAATATCTCATCAGTAATTTCCTCAACTTCATCTCCTACCGGTGGTTTGGAGTTGGTCGTTATATGTATTCCCGAGGTTTTTTTACTCCCCATGTATGTTTCCTTCATCTTTTGTGGAGATTGTGTGGGGTTAGTGTCCTTTCCCATTTTCCTCCATAACTTGGCCCTGCATGATCCTGGGTATCTCGGTAGGATGTGTTCGGCTTCTTGAATAATCCTTTTCCTTTATCTTCCAATGTAGGCCTACTGTTAGAAGATTTTTCCATTCAGTCTACTCTTTGGTTTAACATTTATATACTTTCAGACATTTGATCCATCTTATTATTTCAGCCGGTTAAGGAGCCCAATTGGTTACTTAGCCCCTCATTTCTAGCATGGCTTCCTCAAGGTGAGATAACTTCTCTTCTTCCTGTGGTACAACGTCTAGCTGACCCATTTTGACTTTCATTTCATTAAGTCTGGTCTCTAAACATGAAACCCTCTCTTTATTTGTTTTGGTCTTCCCACTTCCATCTTGGACAGAAGACAGCTCCTTCGTCACAGCAAAGGGTTGCTCAGCCAAGTATCAACAAAACAGCAGCACAGATCAACTCCAGATGATAAGCAATATGTTCAAGAAATTTAGACGGAGTAGATCACCAGAATGATTTGTTTCCCCAACATTGAAGAAATGAAATCGGGGACGCTTTCAAACTCGGCCTCTCTTTGAAATCTCAGCTGAAGAACAACTTCAGGCGTTGACAGAGAGGTCTGCACACCGCGATTTTTAGAAAAATCAGGAGACCTCCAAAAATCAGGAAAGTTGAACCTCAGCAAAAGCACAAGCCAGGGAGTGGATGCCCCAAATTTAAGAGAAATCCGAGCAATCTACAACAGACTCGTTGAGATTGAAGATCAGAGTTTCTTGTCGCCTTTTTCAGAAATGTGCTCCAACTTTGTGAGCAGAATCCGATTTTCCACACCGGATTCCTCCTCCATTTGATGAAATCACACGATGAAATCACTTGGAACAAATAGATAATCAATTTTAGCACAAAACCAAGTTGATAGATCACCTGATTAGGCTGATTCGCAATAATCTAGAAGAGAATTGGGTCGCAGCCGCCTGTGGTGGAGATTAAGCCTGGAGCACCACCGATTTCTGCTAGATTACAGCCATTGTCTCCATAATCACCGTCTATGGTCTGATCAGCCTCAAAATTGGAGGAGATGAACACTGGGATGTCACGGATCACATGCTGTCAGAACCAACTTGATCCAACGGTTCAATCGACGAAAAAGTTGCTAGGAATAAGTACTGGTCAGCGGTAAAGCGGAACAGTGCCTTGGTCAACCTCTCCTGACTGATTCGTGCTCCATACAACTTCGTTAGTCACAGTTTCACTTCCATTCGACAGACTGATTCAATGGGAAGCGTTCAACATCAAAACCCCCAAACGTTACCGTCGATTGAGCCTTCAATCAAAGCTCGGACAGAAATAGGCTTAATGAGGCCTGATCACACCAAACTGGCATAATGAAGCTCGATTGCCTTCAATCGATCCTCATAACCATTTACAGACATTCAATCCTTCTGTTTGACCATCCGCATAGGATTACAAAAGTACTTCGTGATGGAAAAACAATTTGGGAAGCGATCCACAGGAAACAGATTGAGATAAGCGTCGGGAAAGATCACTTATCTCTGTTCATCATTCGTCGGTGAGTCTGTGCGTCTCAGAGTCCTCACTGCCACTTAGGCACTGCTCGAACCTCTAAAATGCCTTCCATGTGATGGATGTCGCCTCTCAACACCATTTGGTTGTGGAACTCGAACGACATCCACTCTACAGCAATCATTTGGGGAACACGTTGACAGAGGAGGACATGTGGTGGGTTTCAGACCACTGTGCGATCCTCCCTTGCCTGAGCGACCTCCTGGTAGAGAAGCACCAGCGGAGGGTCTGGAAATGCCGGCTAGACCATCGCCATGGATGAAGTTTGGGGTTGAAGGTGAAGAAGTTCAGGGGAGAAGGTGAGGAACAGAGAACTGGAGGAAGAACAGAGAAATGGAGGCGCGGGAGATGAGCGAAGCTCAGCTTCAAAAGTTCATTACTGAAAACATAGGGTTTATTACATCAAAGCAATGATTTATACTGTAGCACAACCCGATTCGGTCTAAGTCTCGACTCTGGTTGATACAAGACTGAAATGAAACATGAAGTAACTAGGTACATAAAGCAAAACCACTGGATCGGGTACTGTCAAAAGGTCACTCCAAATGGTCTGTATCTGCATGTTCTCCCTCCGACTCGGTCTGCTAGGATTTGGCTAGGTCCAAACCCACTAATCTGGGTCTGAGTCAGCTGGGGCGGTGGTAGCTAGGTCCATTCATTGTACTTAGACTAGAACGCACAGAACCTAGCTCGGTCAACTCTACACTCGGCTCATCAATCAACTCGGTCGGGATCAGGATGACTGACTCCGGTGGCTGGGCTCGGTTAACTAGGTTTGGGTGCGCCAGTTAACCTCCCTAGAGAATAAGTCACTCACGCTAGGAAGCCCGCCTCTAGAGTTAACCTTCCTAATGAAAATGATGCCCTGTCCGCGTACGACTGTCACTGATGCTGTTGTCTGTGCCACGATAACCTCTCTAGAGCTAATGAGCCACCTGCCATCAGCTCCCTCGTGCGCGATAATCTCCCAATGCTGAAAAGGGTCGCTTGCACCATCCCCCTCTTGTGCTTGGCACTCTGTTTTGCCCGTTGTCGGCCCTTGGCCACCTGCTGCTACGTCGACCTCGACCTCCAGTGCTCCGCCCTTAGCAACGATGGCTGTGGGTGCTCGGCCATCGGCAGCTGCTCCCTCATTCGCTTGATGGCGCCCGTCTATGTCCATGGCGCCCGACCATGTGCGATGGCCTTCGGCTCTGCGCTCGGCCATGCCTGGCAGCTGTGTCGCATTTGTGGCTAGCAATGGTTGTCCTCGCACGGCTACCTGGTGTGTGGTTGTGTCTCGATCAGCGTTGTCCATGCTAAAGATTGCATCTTCCGCGATTAACTTAGCGTCTCTACCTCCATCACACCGTGGCCAAGTCACTCCCTCACCAAGCCTCTCGTGCTCGATTGGCAACAAAGGGCTCGCACAGCCTAGCTTAGCTATATTGGCCCTGGGTAGTCGGTGGGATTCGACTACATTTATAGCTAGTCCCGCTCTGGTCTTAGGTAGGTCTGTATCAGTTAGTCTGACCAACTCATTTGTAGTTAGGACCTGACTCTTCGGCTGACAAAACGTAAGATGGATCTAAGTTCCATCCCAGATCCCCCAAAGATTCTTCGTGAGCCAACCTGAGCGACAAACGATCCGGGTCTGGGTCTACAAAATTTCTCGAATCCTCCTCAAACCAAAAGCTGGACCCATCTTCAGTGGATCCCATGTTGCACTGCATCTTGCCTTCATATTTGTCAGTGTTCGGCATGTCCCGCCTTACCAGAAGATGTGTCCCACTTGGTGTTGTTTGGGCCGAGTTTTTCTCGGCCAATTTTGGCCAAATCTTCATGAGAGGGAGGCCTTGACCGTGCCTGGCTGAGGTATCGGGACCGTTTCAGCCGCGATTGTCAGCTCCCCTCGGCCTAGGCCGAGGTCTTTAATGGTGCACTTTTGGCAAACCTGGTAACTCATTTGCTCGACGCCCATCCTCCTAGTCATGACCTCCTTGGCTTGCCATCTAGAAGGTTGTCTGGACGGTCTCCAATTTGACTTTGCTCTTCTCCTTCCTCAGCCTGGCCGCCTCCCCTTGGGCTAACTCGTCGGCTCGTGCGAGGGCTGCATCAGATTCTCTCCCTTTAGATGGATCCTGCCCCCAGGCTCCTATCATTGGGAACCTCTCTGCCATCTCTAAGGCATCTTCCCATGTCAGCCCTCCTTCGCGTCTGTTTGACTCTACTAAGTACTCCGACTAGAGGCTACCTTCACTGTGGGTCTGGTGTCTCTGCAAGATGTGACGAGGCAAGGGGGTTCATTTGCAATTTCCTATGTAGTGGTTGGTGGCATCCCATGCTAGGGCTTGAGTCGCCCCACATGGAACACCAGGTGTGCTTGGGCACCGTTGGTACAGTGAAACGGTAGGCGGCTTTCTTGCAATGCCTCTCCACTCGGTAGGGCCCATAGTACCTCAACAATAATTTGGAGTAGGGTCACCCAAAAAAGGCTTTCTGCCCCTCAGATTGGTGCTTGAGTCAGACCCACTTGCCCACAATGAATTCTCTCCTAACCTTTGTCGTGTTATTTCATCTGGTGTCGGGCAAATTCCAGGTTTAGGCAAAGGGTGCAAAGGACCTCATCTCGATCCATCATGTTTCGCTCGAGTTCCTCATCCCTGGCTAGGTCGGGCTCGTATGTCCTCAAGGTAGGAGGGGCATAACCATAGACTGCTTCATGGGGAGACATTCTGATAGCCGAATGTGGGCTGGTATTGTATGCCCATTCACACCAAGAGAACGGTGCTTGGTAAGTCAATCCACAACTATGAGAACAGCCTCCTTGCCTTCCAACTTAGGCATAGCGTCAATTAAATCCATTGAGACATCTCCCCATTGCCAATCTGGATTTAGAAGGGGACAGAGGTGGCTCGGGACTCTCCTTGGCTCATATTTCTCCCGTTGGCGTGTGGGGCATTTCCAGACGAATTTGGTGATACCGACCTTAAGGCCTTCCCACCAGAAATATGCTAAGACGCACATCATTCTCTTCTGACGATCTTCATGACCTGTGGCTGGGAGATCGTGGTGGTATTGGATTAGTTTATGGCAGATGTCGCTCCCACATGGCAGCACTACTTTGCTTTCTCGATATAGCAGACCTACCCGGGTGCCGTATCGAGGAATGTTGTCGGGTTTTGCATGGACTGAGGTATACAACAACTATAGTTTGTCGTCAGCCCTTTGCATGGCACAAATGCGGACCCAAAGGTTTGTTGTTAGGGCCGAAATGACATACAAAGCTTTGGGTAGACGGGAGAGCATGCCCACAACTGAATTCTTGGTTCCCTTCATGTACTCAATAGTAAAATCGTATCACATTAACTGTGCTACCCATCATTACTGGGTGGGTGTGGATACCCGTTGTGCCATCAAGCACTTGAGGCTTACGTGATTTTTCTGCACAATGAATTGCTGCCCGATGAGGTTAGAACGCCATTTTTCTACTGCCATGGCGATGGCAAGCATCTCCTTCTTATATGTGGAGAGCGTTTAGGCACGTTTGTTGAGGGCCTTACTGATGAAGGCTATTGGATGACGCTCTTGATTAAGCACAACTTTGATGCCTACCTCGCAAGCATCAGTCTCCACTACAAAGGTCTAGTAAAAATCTGAAAGTGACAACACGGGGGTTGTCGACATGGTCCTCTTCAGCTTTTGGAAGGCATCTCAAGCCTCATCAATCCAAGCCCACCCCCGTTTCCTCAACATCTTCGTGGTGGGGGTCGGGCGTGATTATGCCATAGTTTTGGATGAAGTGCCGATAATACCCGGTTAGGTTGAGGAACTCCCCCATACCGTGCGGGTATTTTAGCTGCGGCCAATTCTGCATGGGGTCCGCATCCACACCCTCCGTCGTCACCACATGTCCAAGATAAGTTATCTTGGTTTGCCCGAAGCTGCACTTGGAGAATTTGGCAAAAAGTTCATGTCTTCGTAGTATCTCCAAGGCCACTTGAAGGTGTGCCACGTGTTCCCAAAGTGATGGGCTATAGACTAAGATATCATCAAAGAAGACTAGAACAAAATTCCTGAAGTGGGCTCTAAAAATATCATCCATGCACCATTGAAATGTGGCTGGGGAGCTAGTGAGCCCGAATGACATGACAAGGAATTAGCAGTGGCCGTCAAGCGTCCGAAAAGCTGTCTTGGCCACATCATCTCTAACCATTCTAGTTTGGTGGTACCCGACCCAAAGATCGATCTTGGAGAAGTACCTTGCCCCAATGTCCTCATCCAGCAGCTCATCAATGACTAGGATGGGGTGCTTATCTTTTATTGTTGCCTCGTTTAAGGCCTGGTAATCAATGCAAAACCTCCAAGTCTCATCATGTTTTTTGACTAGCAATACTAGGGAGGAGTATGCATTATTAGTCGGCTCTAGGAGTCTAGTCTCCATCATTTCACGGACTAGATGCTTGATTTATGGTCATCTCAAAAATATTAAGTGCAATCTCTCCAAGAGACTTGGTCTATTGAAGGTTGTTTGCATTCCCAAAAATTTTTGGTTTTTGAAGTATTTTAGAAAAATGAGATTTATTTTGAAAAATGAGAGAAAAAGAGATTCACCCGTCGGTATAAAGATTGATCGTTCCCAATGCCTTTACCGGGGGTAATTAATCCAAGGGTTATGCTTATCCTTGATGCATTTCATTTTGGCTTGAACATCCTTTTCATTTTAAATGTAGTGTTGTGTTTGAGAAAATGTTGAAGATTTGATGTTTCAAACTTTTGAAAAAGTTATTGAAGAATAACTTGATAATGTAAAACATTTTGATTTGAGAAAAACTCGAATTGAGAAATCTTTACAAATATTGTTTGGAAACATTTGAAAATCATCTTTTGGAAATCACTTTGGTGTTCTCTTAAGACTTTAAGTAGGTTTGAGGTTTTGCTCTAATTCAATTACTACCTAATTAAAGTTTCATCTCATCTTGTTTAAGTTCTTTTAGAAATGTGTTTGTGATCATTTGTGATGTCAAGTCAATGTGAATGTATGAATGCATTGATCCTACATGATTAAAATGAAATCATTCATTCCTACCATGACATTCATCTAAAAACATTTATACCACCACATACATCAAAGATTTTTGTTTTTATACTTGTCATAAATATTTTTATGAATAAAGAAAAGTTTTTTAAAATGAAATGAGGTTGTAGACTATCAAGCATTAATCCAATATTGGGTCATTACTTGAGTTTTGGTAGCCGGTAAATAAAAAGATCTTTGGAGAAAAATATTAAGAGAATGAAAAAGTGGAAAGACTTGAATGTAAGATGAATGTAGAGAAAAAAAGAGAGAAAGAGATTTTGAAAACCACAAAACAAAGGATTTAAAAGAGAAAAGGATACATATAGATAAACATACATACATACATACATACATATATATATATATATATATATATATATATATATATATATATATATATATATATATATATATATATATATATATATATATATATATATATATATATATATATATATATATATATACATATACGAAAGCTTGTGAAAAAGAAGTTTAAATAGAATAGAGAAAGAAAATGAGATTTTAGGAGAGAGAGAGAGGTTTTAAAGAGAGAGAAAAAGAGAAAATGGAACATACATACATGTATTCATTTATATATGTATGTGCATAAGAATTTGGAAAAGAACATGTTAAATTGTAAAGAGAGAAAAACAAAGAAAGGTACTCATGTACATGTATATACGTATATGTCTTCATAAAAATGAAACAAAAAATGATTTAATAATATCTGACTTCGACTTTTGTGTAGACGGAGAGGAACTTAAACTCATGCAAGAGCCTAAGCTAAGTCTCCAAAGCCACATTAAATAGGGTATTTTCTTTTAAAAATCTTTTGGAAAATATGATTTCAAATATTTGATATGTGAACATAAAATCATTTTTATCGCAAGAAAATTTAGTTCTCCCACCTTTAGGTATGAAAGAAAATCAAAGATTCATAAAATAAATAGCAACGTAAGAAAACACTCATTGGGGTCCCTAATTGGATAAGAAATAAACTAAACATGAAAATTACTTGAAAATGCATATTAACATATACAAATTTATGAGGGGCTTTCCTTGGTTGGACAAGTCCCAACCTAAAACATTGACATAAAAACAAGGAAATCCTAAACCAAACACTCGTTCTCACCATGCATTTGCTCATTAATTAAAGGAAAAGTAATACATCAAGCATGGACATCATCTCAAATATAAACAATAAATAAAGCATAATAACAAGCATATTTTAAGGCATAAATGAAGAAATGACATTTGTTTCACCTTGCTCATGCTCCCGGTTCACTCAAGACATCTCTCGATTCCGGATAGAAAATCATTTGACTTTCTTGCACGGCTATGAGGAGGTGACAAGAGGAAATGAAAATAAAAATGGAGGATTACATACCTCGAATATAAATGAGTCTTATCCTTTGAATGATCTTAGGATCATCTCAAATGAAGCTCCAGGATGATGAAAATGTCCCTCCAAGAGATCCCTTGGTGCTCACTTGTAGAGTTTGGGCTCGGTGAAGATTGCTCACAAGGTTGGAGAAGAACAAAAAAATGGAAAGAGATAGCTAAGGGAAAATGAAAAATTCCATGTGAGAAAACATGAGAGGTTTCTCCATGGTTGGCTCATGTCCATGAAGGAAGATTGTGAGAGTGTGTATCAAGTGTTTTGGAGTTAAAATTCAAAATTTGAATTCAAGAGGGAAAATTGTAGGAGTATTTATAGAGTTTTGGAGCCAAAATTCAAAATTTGAAATTCAAAATTTAAATTCAAGAGTGAAGATTGTGGGGGTATTTATAGAGAGTTTTGAAGCCAAAATTTGAAATTCAAAATTTAAAAATAAAGGGTTGTTTATTAAAACTATTTTTTTTATTTAAAATGTGTATACAAAATGCTTGTTGTTACAAATTGATGGGCCGAGTCCGTTTTCAGTGACTCTGGGTTTGTTTTAAATCCAAATTGGGTTCAATTGGTTATCAATGTGTTCTAGCGAGTGATTTAGGCTCAAAAACGCATCTTGGCGCGAGAACTAAACATAAAACAAAGGGAAGACCCGTGCATGCACACATGGTACTCATAAATTCAAATTTTTGCTTTGATTTCGGCTTTGGAATTCTTGGTTTGGATCTAAACTTGGATTTTGGATTTAATTCAGATCTGATAATTGGATTTTGGATTTGAATATAGCGTCTAAGGTTGGATTTTGAATTTAAATTTTGTGTTTGAGTTTGGATAACGGTTTAGAAATTCATTTTAGATCGAATAGTCACAAATTTGTTTTCGATCTAAAATTTAAATCTAAATAATAATATAATAGTCTTTTTTTGAAAAAAAGTTGGGGTGATAACAAAGGCCCAACACAACGTCCACCCACAGTTTGCGAGCACATACAAGTCCACACATAATAAGGTCTGTTGGACCCTAATGTCGACGTCCTTGCTCAATGTGCTGCACGGGACTTTGGTGCTATCACCCATCATCTCCTCGAAGGCTGGACATTTCCAGAGGGTGAAACCTGTCAATGCTGCCATAGGTTGGTTGATGAAGATATGCGTGACTTTGATGTCAATCAAAATCATCACCCCTAACTCACCAAACTGGCCTTGCACCCGCATGGAGTTCAAGGTGGGTGTGCGCACCATTGAAAAATAGGCTTGGGTGAATCCTGGTCCTCAAGCATTGGTTCCTCCTTCTCGTTAGTCCTAATCTGAGCCGTTTCTTCATTGAGGTCCCTCGGCAATCCGTCTTGTTCTCCTACATTATCTTTCTTGGCCACTTGATAGATCCGGAGGACCTTGCACTTGCGGCTGCACTGCCACTTCTCATCACAATTGAAACAAAGGCCGGTTAGTCCCATGGACCATAACGGAGTTAGAAATAAAGTTGGACAATAGGTTTAGTGATGAGTTAAATGATGCGAGTGTTTGGAGCAATAATAATAATAATAATAATAATAATAATAATGTAGGTGCATTGATGAGTTAAATGGTGTGGTCTGTTTGGAGCAAAAAAAAAAAAAAAAGTTTGATAAAGAAAAAAGGTAAATTCGGCGCCAGCTTTGTGAGGTTAGTAAATCGATCAATTTTGGCACCGTTGTCCTTGGACATTAGCTTTGAGCTGCGAAAAAATCCCACCAAGGCAATGGCATGCACTGCCCGCGAGCTATTGCCTTGGTGCAATTTTTTCGCAGATGGAAGCCAATGTCCAAGGGCAGCGGCGCCACAACTGGCCGAGGAAAAGCCCAGCCAGCCTTGGCTGAGGTAACAAGGCTCCATGCAGCAGAGGTGTTCGAGGCTATGCTGGATGGTGGTTAGGGAGCAAGGGTGGTTGAGGCAGTCCTGCCAGTTGGCCAACCTTGGCAGCAGTGGTGGAGGGAGGGGAGGGCCCGCCTGGGCCATGGCCCTACCCCAGCCCATGGCAAAAAAAAAAATTACATTTAAAAAATCAAAAAATGGTAGTTTGGCCTGACTCACTCTCTTGCCTGGCCCTACCCTCTCCCTAGCGCCCTCTCTCTGGCCCTATCATCTCCCTCTCGTCTCGCCCTACCCTCTCCCTCTCATCTCGCCCTACCCTCTCCCTCGCGCCCTTTCTCTCTAGTCCTCTCATCTCGCCCCAGCCTCTCCCTTGCACCCTTTCTCTCTAGCCCTCTCCTCTCGCTGTACCCTCTCTCTCGTGCCCTCTCTCTGGCCCTACCCACCCTCGCCGGCCGCCCCTCTCTCTCGCGTCCTTTATGAGTCTCTCTTGCTCGCTCCCTTCCTCTTTGAACCACAGCGAGAGCCGGCCCCCTGCCCCGCCCTCTCTCCCTTGCCCTGTCTCTGCATCTCTGGTCCACACGCAGGCCATTGCCAGCCCCACCCTCTCTCTTGCTTGCTCCTGCCCTTTCCTGGCCCACATCACAGGCGGTCGCAGGCCCCGTCGTCTCTCTATCGCTCCCTCCCTGGCCCACAGCGCAGGGAGTAACCAAAACTGGGTAATGCCCTTGTTGCCTACTCGCTTTTTGTCATTGTTGCGGATAAAATTGTTTTGCTTGTTTTGATTTATTTCTCCGTTCATTTTTTAGTTTTATGTGGGTATATACAATTAAGATATTCATGTATGCGATCATCATACCAGGACAGATGGGTTCTTAATTCTTATAGTAGTTGAATGACTTTTGACCATAGTTTAAAACCAGGTTTTGGAAGCAAAACCTAGTTTTGCCTTCAACCAATCATTTCATGTGCATTTAGATAACATTAAAACTGGGTATACTAAAACTCAGTTTTGAGGACACCTGATTTTCATAAAGAACCTTTATAACCCGCCTCCCACACTTTTGTAAGCAAAAGTTATTTTTACCATGTCATAAAACTGATTAAGTTGTTTAGGAGTGTTATCCAGAGGCTGAATAAAGGAGGGCTGGAAGGGGCTTTAACCCCGCTTTGATTTTGGACAAAAGGTGCATGTTATAGTTAATAAACCTAATTGCCAATTCAACCTTGTTTTGGCGCACTTTTAAAGCTTTAATTCATATGATTCAAGAGAAGAAACCCCGACATAGTTGATAGTTTGCTGGTAATGAAGAAAATGTCTGTAGAATGCAAACTTGCATCCTTTAGATCTGATCTATTGAACATATAGGACTCTGGTCCCTTTAGTTTTTTTATATGTTTCGAGTTCGATTACTTCGATATATTTAAATCTTATTGTCTATTTCAAATTTCAGGGTTTTCGTGTTTAAATTTCATGTTCCTTTGTGCATGTGAATGAATAATGATACGTAACTATTTTCAATCAAAAAAGAGACAAAAACTGATTGTGTTACATGGAAAGAATATAAAACTGCTTGTTTTAGGTAAGTAACATTCATTTTTTGGGTTTTTGAGTTCATAGATGTATTTGTTTGTTATATTTTGAGTTGCAATATTTGTAAGTCCATTTATGCTCAGTGTTCACACATACATCACTGTAATAGAATTAGAGCACCTTATCTACTAAGAACAGACCGCGCTTTGTGCTAATGTTACAAACAGTTATTTTATATATATATATATATATATATAATATATTTTATTGGACCGTTTGGCCCTCCCCTAACAAAAATCCTAGCTCCGCCCCTGCTTGGCCGATCCTGGCTAACTATGCAGAGAGAGGTTAAACGTCTTCGAGGTCATGCTGGACAATAGCCAAGTAGGTTGGCTGGCTTTTGGCTGAGGGCACCCATGCTAATGCGGCAGCCGGCACAGGGTGTCTGAGGCTACGCTGGATGGTGGCCAAGAAGGAAGGGTGACCGCTAGAGCCTGGCCAGCCGAAGGCATCATGGCTCTAGTAGGCACAGGTGTCTAAGGCCATGCTGGACCTTGGCCAGGAGCAAAACCCGCCGAGGTTGCCACCTACCCAGCCAGCCGTGGCCAAGGCTGTTTCAAAGCTTTGGCTGAAGCGGCCAGGTTCCATGCAGTAGAAGGTGTCTGAGGACATGCAAGATGGTGGCCAGGCAACCTGGGCGAGCGCGGTGGCCTAGACAGACTTCACTAAGGCAGCCTGGCTCCATTGCGGCACAGGGGCGCGACACATCTCCGAGCATGGCCAAGCTTGGTTGAGGCAGCATGGTTCAATGGGGCAAAGCATATTCGAGGCCAAACTGGATGGTGGGCACTGAGGAAGGCTGGTCCTGGGCCCTTTCGCCTTATGAGAGCCTTGGTCTCGGTTTTGCCCCTTCCCTTAATCCTGGTGCCCTGGCGATCTAGTGCACAAACCTAGAATAAGTTCATTGAGTTTGGTGCCTTGGCGGTTGGGGCCCATCGCCCATGATACTGCTTTGCTCCACCCCACAATGCTTCTCAAGCGCAACGGCATGACTCTTCAGCCATCACCATCGTCTGTGCTGCCCCTCACTGCAGTTGATATGGGCCAACCTCCAAATGGTCGGCACAATCGAGACAGGGTCGGACACAGGTGAGATTTGTGGAGGCCATGTGTCGGTGCTTAATGGACTTATTTATAAGGTTTTTCTAGGGTTCAATGTTAAAATGGTAAAAATGCCTACGATTGGCCTAGTAAACTACGGTTTGCTAGCTTGAAGACAATGATTACTCTAACAAGGTTAAAATAGGATGGTCATGGTCTATCACTACTTTAGAGCCACAGGCCACACTAGTTGAAAATTAATGGGTTAAAAACAACCCCGGAAATGGTAATAAAATGGGTAGGCTAGGGATAAAACAGGAATCTTGAGAGATGGACATTTTTGCGTGTTCACATAAGGAACACTATTATGATTAAATTATTCATTGCCATATGTGTGCATATGCATTCCTGAATATTACTTGATATTATTAATTGTTCTCCAGCATCCATGTATATATTTAGTGTTCAAGTTGTGCGTTTGAATTTCTTGACTTTTATAGAGGCCCTAATTTGTTTAGTAGAAACTGCAGTAAAACAAAAATGGGCATCATATTGAGAAATTCCTCAACTTCTTACCTCCATTTCCATTTTTAGATGATCACAAATAGAAAGGTCATGTGAGGATATTGTTGTGAACACATGATGATATGATGCTGCCCAACTGATCTATGTCGTGATTTGATTTTACGAATTAATAATTTTGAATGTTATAAGCTTATGCGGTTATTTACTTTTTTTTTTTTATGAAACATTGACTTGGATGCTTTGATACAACTCATTATTTAAGTGTTCACAGTATGAAGTTGATCAGTGGCGGTGCCTAATAGTTGAAGTTTTGATGATTGAAAATATATTTCTGTGCACTTTGCTTGGAAAAAATACCCTAAAAATTAGGGTTTTACAGTTAATTGGTATAAATCTATGACATACAATGCACAACTTTCATGTATATAACTTACGACATTCAATTAAAGGCATTTATTTGTCATAAGTTTGCTAGCATGGTTTGTGCGTACCACATTTATTGTAGGTGTGATAATTTCATTTGGAGATACCACCTCATCACACAGTAACTTACCAAATTTTCTGATAAAGATTTGTATTTTTAGGTTTGCCTAACTTGATTCAACTCAAAGCAACAGATGCTCAGCCACTACCTATAGCTAAACCATATCATCTCTTATTTAAGCCCATTTTAGGGATGATCAAATTTGGTTCATTATTATCTTATTTTGAATGCCTAACATAAAAAATGTCTATGAAGTCCAACTAGGTTTTGATGTTATTTTTTGGGATTGAGATTTTACTACTGTTGTTTCATCAGTTGCCGCTTTTTTGCAAACTGCTATTGACAAGAACTTGTGTTCTCAAAAGAACTATATTTTTAAATATATGCTGTTAGAAGAGATGGGAGTCCGATTTTGTCTTAAAGATATCTCTATCTGTTAACAATAAAAAAAATTTAGGTCGATTTTTTGTTTTTAAGGGAGTAGGATGTAAACCTTGCTGCTTTTCTTGTAAAAACTGTTATATTGCATTCCGATGAATTAATTTTTGTTTATTTTCTCATTGGTGGTTACTTTTCATCGTTATGGACAGTACTTACAATTAATGAGCGTTTACTAATTGATGATGCATCCATGTGTAAGGTACGTGCAACATTAGATTACAGGACAGGGAATCCGCAGCAAACATGAAAGCATCTGATGACGTTGAAATTCCCCATAAATGCATATCAGATTAGAGATTTTCACTAGGAAGAAGAAAATGCATCAAATATATTACTTAGCACATGACTGTTAGAAGATAACTTGTAAATATAATATAGTATATATATTACATGTGTATGTCACACACACACATATATATATATATATATATATATAATTGTTACGAAAAATGCATATAGAACGTGATAAATAAGTCAGCCGATTAATTTTTCACATTTTTTAATGTCAAACTGCTTGTTTTTATTTTCTAATTTTTAAGTTTTGATTTTCCATGGATCTCAGATTCAAGGGAATCTCAAATCTAGGATAGCTTAACTTCATAGTTATACCAAATTATGGATTTCATGATCTATCCCTAACGTGAATTTCAAATCCACGCTTTAATGTAGAAAACATAGATTTAAAATTGGATTTGGGAGAGGCTCAGACTTAAAAACTGTGGATCTCATTGAACCCCACGTAACGTAAGGGAAAAGAAAAGTAAATAAGCCCTTAGAGAAAAAGATTCGCAAGTGTGTTGTGGTGCCGGTGTTACTAGAGACGAAGGCACTGGCAGCCCTCGCCAGAGGTTGGGGTGGGCTGGAACCAGCCATGGCTGGGGGAGAGACTGAGAGTGAAGAAAATGGGAGAAATCCAACAGCGCGTGGGCTTTTTACCATGTTAGGAAAATTTTAAAAGAGCTCACAATCTTTTTAATATTCTCGGAAACACTGTTATAATTTTAAAATTCTTATCCCACCTTCGTATTCAATATACATAGTTTTAGAAAGGGGCTCGCGACCTTTTCTTCACCAACTTTTTATTAAGGAACTTACATGATATCTTTTAGTCTAAATATTTATGGAAGTTCAAATATGTTGGTTTTTGAATCTTTCTAATTAAAGTTTGTAAGTGCATTGTAGTCAACCCTACATATCAACTGTAAATACAGTTGCCTTAAGTGAAAAATTATACAAAAATTATCCCCAAATCTCATATGCCATGTTCACTCAAGTAATTTAAGGTGCCCACCGTGCAGAAAAAATTGACGATGACATTATCCAATAAATTAACACGTTTATGTAGTTGTACGTAGGTCAGTACCCGTGACTGTCACCTCATTGGTTCCAAGTGCAATTGTTTTTTGTATTTTTGCTAAAGATAAGGTCGAACAACCACCAAGGTGTTGGAAGATAATAGCATGAAAATTTTCAAGTTGAAAAAATTACTAGATGGAAACTTTTTTACCGTAATTTTCTAATTAGTTTTGTGGTATAAGTGGACCTACACTATACCTTTTAATTTGAGTGTAGATTTGCAGCTTAGAAGAATGCATTGAAATGTACCAGCAACCATAGGATTTGAACCTTGAACCTCTTAAATGTGAACCACATTATCGCCCAATTGCTCTAGCCCCTTAAAAGCCATAACATTGAAACTTTCTTACACAATATTTAAACGTAACGCCCTCAGTGTTCTCTTCTAACTTCTACTAGCCACTCATGACCACTCAACAGCCTGTAACTAAAATTGCTTGTTAATGACGGGCTCGAAAGTCAGAGAAGCATTTATAAGATATCGAATTCATTTCTCAAAAGGCAAAGTCAAATAAGTTTCATTTGTTTACAGGTTCTCGTCTCCTGTGGGAACCTTGATTACCAAACCTACGCCATTAAAATATTCACAAAGCCCCGAAACAAGCTAACGTGATACACAGAAAGAAGTGGGAAAGCTATAAAAATAAGGAAAGGTGGTTTCCTTGATGCTGGTGGGGTGAAACTGGTGGGGGGGATTACCAGGGGCTGCCCATCGTCAGCACCTTGGACCTGACCGCCTCCCCAAAACCGACGGCTATCCCAATCCACTTTGGATCTCTCTGTAATCTCTGTCTATAAAGATTTCAGTGTTGACGCCCTTTCTTCTCACTGGCTGCTCTTCTATCTCCCCACTCCTCGGCAGCCTGTCCCTGTCTCTCTCTCCGTAATCTTTATCTATAAAGATTTTCTACCTTGCCACTTCTCTTTCACTGGTTGGTTGCCTCTCTATCGCCTCTCCCTCCCTCCCTTTGTCATGGCGAGTTCTACCACCTTGTCTTCTCCTTCATCCTTCCTTGGGTTTTCCTCGTACTCGTCTTCATCCTCTAACAGCGCGTCTGTAGGCTTCTTCAGACCATCACCACTAAAATCCAACAAAATTTCCATCTCATTTCCGAGGAAGAGAGTGTGCTTCCGGCCTTCGAGCTCAATATCCGGCCCTGCAATCGAGAAGGAGGTGCCGCAGAGCGAGCGGCCGGACAGCTTCTTGAGAGATGGAGAGGCCCCAGCTTCTGATTCGTCCTCCGTTAGGGGCCGATTTGAGAAGATGATCAGGGAAGTGCAGGATAAGGTCTGCGCAGCTATCGAGGCGGTTGATGGGTGTGGGTTCAAGGAGGATGTGTGGTCAAGGCCCGGGGGCGGAGGCGGAATAAGCCGCGTTCTGCAGGACGGGAATGTGTGGGAGAAGGCCGGAGTCAACGTTTCTGTGGTCTACGGGATGATGCCCCCGGACGCGTACCGGGCTGCCACGGCAGGGACCGTCCTCAATGCCGGCCCCGTCCCCTTCTTCGCCGCTGGAATTAGCTCTGTCAGTTCATCTTTCGATCTCCGATATTCTCGTTTAGTTTTCAGCAATTCGGTTGATTAGTTGAACCGGCAAAGTTATGGTTCCTTGGTCCTTCTCGTTTGTAGGTTTTGCATCCAAAGAACCCATTTGCACCTACATTGCATTTCAATTATCGGTACTTCGAGACAGACGCTCCAGAAGGTACTGTCATTCTCTTCGTTTTACAGTTTTTCTTTTTAATCGGTGATGGCTATCTTCTCTCCCTCTGATGCAACATACATTGCATTTCAGTTGCTTTTACCTTTTGCTTTGTTTGATCTATTATCCTTTCGGCCGACTAGAGTTACACTGTTTGACTCAAAATCTGGTAGCTTAGTTTCATTCAGTAAGTGATATCTTGATAATTGTTTAGAACTATTGATGGCCGCATGTGTTCTTGCAGAACAGAGCAAGCTAGTTTAACTATTTGAAAATCATAAAACTAATTTAAAAGCTTGTCTAGAATATGTTGAGAATTAATGATTTGCACGGCCTATTCTTCCATCTCTAAATGAAACTTTAGGTAAAATCCGTTGCATGTCTAATGAAATTGGTATATGCTTTGCGTTCAGATGCTGCTGGAGCACCACGAAAATGGTGGTTTGGCGGGGGTACGGATTTAACCCCTTCCTATATATTTGAGGAGGATGTTAAACATTTCCATTCGGTAAAGTTCATCGTCCTCAGGCCATTGTGACGCTTGTCCAACTTTCTTATAGATCTATTGACATTATTTTGCACATTACCATATTCTGCAAGGTGAGTTCTGAATTTATCCTTTAAAATGACTTAATGAAAAACATTGCTTTTGATTTTGTAGACTCAAAAGAAGGCCTGCGACAAGTTTGATCCTACTTTCTATCCGCGGTTCAAGAAATGGTGTGATGACTATTTCTGTATCAAGGTATTCCCATTAAATCTTGTAATCCTTGTCCTTCTAATTTCTTATATGAAGAAAACCAAGAGAATAACTTGTAGAAGATGATCGAAAGAGCAGGAAACAAATGGGCTGGAAGCATTGGAGCAGATTGTGAATCTCTGTGTCAAAAACTTTGAGCTTTAGCTGGATACAAATGCTTATATCCAATTTATTCAAACCAATGACCCATATAATGATCGATTCCAACTTGAACTGAAGTCGCTAAACAAGCCTAAAGGATGTCCTTTTGAATTTAATTAATCTGTCAGATATAAAATGACCGTTCAAATATAGAAGTGTGACTTCTGTCTGGTTTCCAGTACGGGGTAAGATTCTATTCTTTCAAAGAATGGATAGCTGATCAAAATGTGACTAATCATAATGCCTAAGTGATTCTCCACTAAGTGGTGAAACTACAAATCAGGGTGTTTCTTTTATTCTACGCTTGTCCATTTATTTGATTGTTTTCTGATCATGAATAGCATCTCTGAAAGCGAACCCATTTCTGTCCTTTACCATATTTTTATATTTGTCCTATTTGAGCAATCACGACCTTGCGAACATAGCTAAAAAGCTCCTGCCTTATGTTGGGTCCTTGGAAAGTGCGTGTGATGAAGAAAAATTTCAAACTGACATATAAAATCAATTAGTAATACCATGCTTTTTTCTTCGGATATATAACTTCAAAGAGAGATCTGGGCTTGAACCATCTTGAGACCAGTGATAGAACCCTTGAGTGTACTTTGCGCCTTGCGTATCCCTAGTTGTGTACCTGTAGAATCAGCTTCCCCTGGGAGTGGCATCCTTGGGATCTGAATCATGACTTCCTCCATTACTGCCAAGGCCAGCCTCACTGTGACAAGCATTCGGGTCTCTGTACTGCTATTGTTTAGGAAATAAATTTTCACTTTAAATCGTAGACAGTAAATATTCCTTTTTTACTGCTTATTCTGTCTACAGCACCGGGAGGAACGGCGTGGGCTTGGTGGAATCTTTTTCGATGACCTAAATGATTATGACCAGGAGTTCCTTCTTGGTTTTGCAACAGGTATATTTATGTCTTTCTGTTTTTAATTTTTAATTCATGTCCACTATATTGTACTAATAAAGCTTATAGTTAATATATTTTGTAGAGTAGTACTATAGTTTCCGACTGAGCTAAATTGAATTTCTTTATTATACTTTCTTCCGACTGAGCTAAATTGAATTTCTTTATTATTCTTTCTTCTATCTTGAAGTTGTTGAGCTAGTTATTGATCTATATTATAGTCCTTCCTTTTTGTTTGAATAACATGAATGTCGGCACTGCTTTACTTGTTATATGGGTGCCAGTTGAAGCTGGGAGCATTTGCAAGTTGGTCCTAGCCCTGCTTTATGTGCGTAGGATACTTTTTGAGAGGCATGTTCATTTAACATCATTTGTGTGGGGTGCATGTGAATGTGCTTTCATGTATATGCATGTGCATGTGTTGGAGGCATGTGAAATGTGTTTCCATGTGTCTATCCATTTTGCATGCTTGCACGTGCATGACCTTGTGTGCATGCTGTTCCAATGGCTTCAATTCTGTCCTTGAGCATAGACTTGACAGAAAACCATAATGATAGAAGTCCAAGAAAGAATATCTAGAATAAAAGAAACAATATTTCATCACTAGAAAAACCCAAAAATGATAAGTTCCATGGCCCTAATGCATACTGCACAAACAGATGGCCCAGCTTTCAGGTACTTGGAAATTGGAATAACCCAGTGAATTGTAATAGGGTCAGATGCTGATTCTTCCGAAACTCCTGTACATAAGTGGCTACAATTCTGAAGTGGCAAAAGTTTCAGATTCTACAACCATATCTATCTCGCCCAAGTAACTGAGGGTATTCATATTGTTAATTCTGAAGTGACACTCGGTGAACATTGGAGTAACTGAGGCTTATTTGTTCTTAAATGGGTACAATTTTTTAGAAGATTTGGAGGATAATTTCACATTCAGAATTCAGACAGGAAGTATTGTATGCACTTATCTTTTTTTTTTTTGTTATTTTTCTGCAAAAAGGTTATGCACATGAGATAATATAGGATATGATTGATGTCTCACTTACGGTGGAATCTTTGTAAAAACTGCATGTATTTGGACATAAAACCAAAATAGAAAATGGACTATCAATGTGATAACTTGAGAGAGGCCCATTTGTTGCACCAATCCTTAAAAATGGGGTTACTTATCTCAGACTTGCATATGATCAGAGGACAGCATGTTACCTTGGTTGGCAAATATTCATGCCATTACTTGAATTTGAGATGACCTTAACAGTTTGTGCCAAAAGGAACAATTACCACTGTCATTGCACCATCTTTTCCAATCTGATGTATTTGTTTTCTTTCCATTTGCTTCCTGGAGGTGTTTTTACCTCCTTGGAGATATTTGAATGAAAGCTTGCTATCCATGTTAAACCAGTTTTTGCAGAATGATCCGAATATATTGGTTCAATTTCTATCTGAGTGTTGTACGCATGTTAATACAGCTGGACACGAGTGGAGTCTGCGCATGGCTTGGATACAGAAAAAGAACTGTCAGCAGTCAAGGCACCCATGTCTCTTCCTTTCCAAAAAAAAAAAAAACCGAGTCAAAGTTGACCAAGTTTAGTTCGGTCCAGAAATGGCAACAATTTTTTTTTTAAAGCCATTCTGTCTGCATTGTTAGCTTATAAATATAATTTTTATGTAAGTAATTAGAGCCTCACTAGTATATTTTGACTTGCTTATTTTTTCACTGCTATTATTTGTAAACCTGTTGTAGTTGTGGATTGTGAATAGTAGGAACGTTTATTACATTTAATGCATTTATTATCCTACTCATATTGATTAATAACTATTCAAAGACAATTAGAAACTTTTATGACCTATTTTGACCTTTTGCTGACAATTTTTCCTACTATCTTATTTCATATACACATATATATTTCTGTAGCTTGACATGCGAGCTTTTTAGAAGCTACTCTTCACATGCACCTGCACCCATGTAACATGGGTAAAAAGTGGGCAAGGTTCTCTAGACCCAGATATCTGCACTGAGAGAACCATTAACATTGCTTATGTCAACTCTACCCCTTACTAGCCTCGAAGAAAAGCATAAGGCTGAATTCTGAAACTAAATTTCAATTTGATCTGATTTTATGGAGATTGCCAACAAGAGTTTTCTACCCTTATCTCTTTCTCTCTCTCTGTTTATATATATAAAAACTCGGTAGTTCTCTTCCACTGAATCTGTATCATGTTGCAGAATGTGCAAACTCTGTTGTTCCAGCCTACATACCGCTGATAGAAAAGCGGAAGGATACACCTTTTACAGAACAACACAAGGCATGGCAGCAGTTAAGGAGGGGGCGCTATGTGGAATTCAACTTGGTACAATTATCATTTTTCAATTATCCTAAGTTAATTGTAGTTTTTGTTATTGTCACCAATCCTCAACGTGTGACTTCCTTGGAGAAACTGATCCTGTCAATATTTCAAGGTTTATGATCGTGGCACCACGTTCGGGCTGAAGACAGGGGGCAGGATTGAGAGTATTCTAGTTTCTCTACCTTTGACGGCCCGATGGGAATATGACCATGTGAGTTGCCTTACCTTGTTTCTGGGCTCTGTTTTTCTTTAGAAAGCGCAAGGGTGCTAATTGTTGGGGATTTTTTTTTATTTTTTTATTTTTTACAGAAACCAGAAGAGGGAACTGAAGAATGGAAGCTCCTTGATGCATGTATTAACCCCAAGGAGTGGATCTGACGCCTCCCATTTCACCTGTTTGCTCTTTGCATATGTCCTGTGGTTGTTGTCACATTTTTGTGCTTAGAGAATCTTGTAGTATGCTTTGAGATGTATAATAAGAGGAAATTTCTTTTTTGGATTTGCTCCTCCGTTTATGGTTTTCTTGAAAAGGGGGGGTACCTCTTTGTCTTTGGGATAACTACAATGTTTCATTATTAACTACATAAAAACTTTATATATCAAAAAAGTTAGTAGGCAAAAGTATAAAGTCTTCTACAATATTTAATTGTTCAAACGGCTGGGTTTGATAACAGGTTTGTCTCAGGTACTCCTTCAACCATTTTTAACCTTGATTTGCATTCTCCATGGCCCATGAACTGGAATTTGAGTTGTTCTTTCATCAGAGGGTAGGACTAATCAAATATTTGAGTGGTGAACTGCTTTCTTTACGTAGGTGCTATGCCAATGTCTTGATTTACTCTGTTTGGGGCTCTAATTGTCATCGTTCAATGGTATTACCTGCATGCAAGTGTTCATGTTGCATCTTCAACTTGGTGCAGTTCAGTGACAGCTATGATTTCATCTTTAGGTGGGCTGAACAGTCCTACAACCACTAAAATTTTTTTGAAAATCTTTAATAGGTCCAATTATTTTTTCAGTAGTTTTACAGGGGCTGAACTAAAATTTATGAAAAATTTAATAAATAAAATTTACTTGTGCGGGGAGGCCATCGCCTTTGCGGGGCCCACTTCCCTCCACCCCTGGTTCTGGTTCTCTTAGAAGCTACAGTTACACGGGCCTACAACCGCTTGTGCCTGCAAAACATCCAGTTCCCCGGTTGGTGGTAAAAGCCAAAGAGACATTATGCCTTGAGTGATAAATCTATCAATGTGGAGGCTGTTTGGGAGAATGAAAATTGAGGTGGTACTTGTGCATTAGATTAAGTCATTGAGACCAATTGCCTTATATTCCCATGAAAAACTAGACTTGGGAATTACAAACAAAATGACTATTGCATCTCAAACAAAAAAGCCCTCGACAAAAGATAAGCTTTAATTCCAATATGATGACAGAAAGATTGAAAACAAACTTCTACAGCGAATTCTAGTAGAGCACCCAAAGGCAGCATCAAGAAGATAATGGCAGCATTCTGCCAGAAAAAAACAACTTCCACTTTGAGGCGGCCAATGAAAGTCAGTTCTGCATGTAGGCAATGTCAATGAAAGACAAAACTAAGGAAATATTGTCATGTATAGAAAATATTTGAAACAGAAAGCACAAAGAAAGCCGATAAATTTTCAGAAGGCTTATTTTCGGAAACATATAGTTCCACTAGTACTTACTCACTAATGTCAAAAAACGAAAGAAAATGTCAGAAAACAATAAAAAAAATGGATTTTCCTATCTATTTTCACATTTTTTGCATAAATTTTATTTTTAGGATTTTTTTTCAATTTTTTTTAAAAAACTTGCCAAGCTTTTCAACTTTGCCGTATTATACCAATATTTATGATAACAATGCTGTAAAGTTAGAATCCTTGGTTTTATTTGTAGGCATGACCACCGTGGAAAGGAAGCAGAAGACCAATGCGAGCAGCACAAAGATAAGCACAAAACAGCAGCCCACCTTGCTACGCATCCATCTTCTAGATAGCAGAACCTACCACGATGGATTGAAAATCTAAGGAGAGCGCGCAAAGCTTTGAATCTGCTGAGCAACTATGAAAGAACGGCCATAAAAATTCATTACTAATAAAAGATGATGCAAAGAATGTATAGGAAAGTCAATCGAGCGAAGCCTTGATGCTCAAAGGTCATTCATAAAATCAAATCTAGCAAAAAAAGTTTATAAGCCTTAATGCTCAAAGCCCATTCATCCTTCTTTTAATATGAATTAAACCTTTTGTAAGAGTTCCAAGGGTCAACTCAGAATATTTTGACTCTTTTAAGATTCATCTTGCATCTGCAATGAAAATGTATTTTATGCCAATTTTAATGGTTCCAGTGTTGTATTCACAATGAGATTTCATTAAGGGTATGGCTATAGACAAAAGTCCACGGATTTTAATTACCAAGAGATAAATATCCATGGACAATATTTTTGTCTAGTCTATGAAGTATGATGGGCATGGATTAAAATCTCTTAAATATTATCCACCGTGTGATGGAAATGAATTAAAATCCATCGACCAAAACAATAGTCGCCTCCCTAGACAGTAAGTTAAAATCAGAGACAGTGGTAACCCGACTCTTTACATCATCTAAATTGAAAATTTCTTTCAAAAGAAAATATGCCAATAAAGTAACAATAATTATCACAACAATAATAATTCACAGCATGGTAAAGCTGCCCTCTCATTTTCAAACATCTTAAACACACATTTAGCATTTCATATTATTCAAAAATTGGAGGCAAACTACAAAAACATGATGTTGCATCGTCTAATGGAGAGTCTGGACCAACAGGTGGCAGTTTACCACAATCTTGGCCACCAAAACTCCAGGCCGCAGACCATCATCCTCATCTGCCAGCCAAGCTCATGCAAGTTGGCATGCCAACGGGTGGCAGACAGCTTCTTTGGAAAACAAGCTCTGCCTTCTAGACACCAACACATCCATTTCAACCATTCTCTGCTAGTAGAGATGAAAATAATCTTCTGCAGATCTTTAAATATGCAACGCACGCTAGCTCAAGTATTTCTTTCTTTGGGAGAGAATGACCAACCTTGAATCCTTAATCTTTTTGCTGCTAGATTTGATTCAGCAACTATTTTTAAATGTTGCCCTTAACTACATGTTTTTATGTTTAGCACATTATTATTAATGAAAACTAACTTGTCAAATTAATACTGAACAAAAAAGGGGATATGGTGTGCTTGCTCTTGTTCCCACATCCTGAATTGTTCATTTGGCCATGTCCACGGATCGTAAAACAAAGTGGAGCCAAGCTGTTGAAATCAACAGCACAAAAGGGAGATGGCGTGTTGATAGCTGCTGCGGTTCTGAACAACTACCCATTTTCAGTAATGTTTGAAATTTTCCATGGTGAAGAAATCACCAAAATCAACTCACTCCACCAACAAAAAAGCCATCATCAGGATGTTACATCATCCGATAAAAAAATGCAGCCAAAAAAGAAGAGAAAAAGAGGGGAAAACAAAAACAGAAAAAACATACAACAGAAAGGGGACGCGAGGCAAGGAGACAGTTATGTACATCAAATTGTGTTGCTTACTGGTGAGCGGTGAGCTGCAGTGGAAGGAGGCTTATGCAGGGGGTGAGAGAGAGAAAGAGAGGGATGGGTAGTTAATAAAATTTAAAAACACAGAAATATGTTTGTGATCTACAGTAAATTCCTCGCCATCAAACATGCCCTTAAGCTCTGATGATAAAAAACCGTCTAAGATTTAAATCCTGACAGGAAAAAAAACGTCACAGAGACCGCTTGGTTCAGCCACAGCTTGGTTCAGCCATGTTTGAACCCATCGCCAGTGCTGCCTCCCAACAGTGACTTTTCCGACCATATGGTCAAAACAAACATTACCGAAAATTTACTTATCATCAGTTAGTATTACTTACGGCAAAATGAAGTGTACATGGACACTGTGCTGAATCGGCTTTCGTTACAAGATATATGATTTAAGATGGCAACCCATGTGCAGCTCCATAGAAGTGCATTCTTCAGTGGTGTGGCATCAATGGTACGCCACTGAATACCATAAACCTTGTAGTGCTTATGGTTTGGCTGCTGCATGTTCGTCAATGTTTGCATCGTTGATGTCAATATGTCGTCAGTGATTACATTATTTCATCAATTGAAATTCATGGCCAGCAAACGGTTAGAAAAATTTATTCTTGACGCTCCATATTTTTTGTCATTTAAAGAATGTCACATTTCTATAAAGAAAAAATGGCATTTTCCTTTACAGAAATTTGTTGCTAAAGAAACAAACATCACTGTACTCTTCACATCTCCATCACTGCATTTTGTTTATATGTAAAAAAAAAAAATGTTTGTATTAATTTATCTAAAATGCATACATTGATACAATGTTTCTAAACCAAAAAGAAAATTACATAAATGCATTTATTCGGACAAAGAATTATAATGGAGGATTAGATGAAACTGAAAAAACATAAGTACATCTTTGTGAGATGTAAGAAGCGTGTCAATAAGCAAGCATGATGCAATGATAGAGGGGATCGTCTCCTCCAAATCTCAAATCAACAAACTCTCAAGTATATTGATAAAAAAACTTGACAAAGTTGTAACCAAAATGATAAGCCTAAGCAACAAAGTGAAAAAACTCAATCAAACTCACATTGGAATTTTCTCTCTTCAACTAAAAAGGAAAAAACCTAACCTCTACTTGAGTTATTTATACCTCAATTTAATTGAAAATTAGGAAATGGATCTATACAGGGTCAAAACACTATGACTGGATCCAAAACGTCCAACTAAGCCCAGGAAGGGCTGAACCTGTGCTGCTTTTGGGCGTTCATCATACACACGGACCTCCTTTGGTTTGGAGCTTCAAACTATGCATGGATTCTCATTGGACCTTTTGACCGGCGTGCTCATCAAGAACTGAACCCTAGACACATCAAGTGAGTCTAGTTCTACTAGGCCCCTCTGGTTTTGCCCTATGTCTGATGCCAAGGTGATGCACTAATAGGGAGGATTGTCTCCTTTAAATCCCGAATCAATGAACTATCAATTTTATTGATCAAGAAACTTCATGAAGTTGTAAGCAAAATGATATGCCTAAGCAACAAAGAAAAAAAAACTCAATCAAACTCACTTTGGAAATCTGGAAAGGAGTCATACCAATGGACCAATTAACAAAACTATTACAGACAAACTCAACCTGTGGTGACATGAAATTTCACATGTTGACGTGAGATACATGTGCAAAAAAACAAATTAATTGATGAAAAACAACAAAAGTGAATCTGCTACAACTTCTTTATGTCTACAAAAATTTGTTATGGAGGCTATAAGAAAATGTATGGGTAAGTGTACAATAATGCATGCACTTTCTCTCAGTTTTGTAAAATATGAATATCATGACGATCTTCTAAAGTCTTGCAATTCAAGGTTTGTTCCATTTTCTAGAAAACCACTTACAAAAGAGGTTCGGTCACTGAAAAAATGATATATCAATGAGTTATAAATAATCCTGTGCATCGAGTTTCATTGACATTTGATATGTGGTTCTCACAATAGATATTAAGATACTTGTGTCTGAAAACACAATATAATGATAGATATTGACAATTGCACTTTCATATATTCACTTTTATACATGTACCTCCACCACATAATGCAAGTTGTATATGTAACGTTTTATCATAGTGCATTGCTACTAAATGAAAAATTCAATTGAGGTTGTTTCCCATTACTGTTGATAATTGTTCAACAAACGATGTGGAATAAGTTTACTAAAAAGGACCATAGAAAAAAAAATATTTCATTTTCATTGAGAGCAGAACAATTTCATGTTCGTTGTGGTGCATATATCATAAATTTCATGGTTAAAGATAGTATGAATGATATTGATGATACAAGTTCAAAAATTCGTGACAGTTTCAAATATGTAAGAGGATCACCAAAACAATTACATACTTTCAAGCAATGACATAGGCCATATCATGACCAACATATATATCACAAAAGAAACCAAAGGAGGTGGATGAAGTGCCATGTATAATTCTATAAGTCAAGCATCACCATAGCATCAGGAGCTCATGCATCTCCCTAGAAAGCATCTCGATGAGTGGACACACCATCTATCCACAGATTGAATATCAAATACAAGATCAAAACTAAACTAAAAAATTCAACAAAATTGTATCACTAACTAAAAAACAATATCACATTCTCACATACACATGCTTCATGTCCATCCAATTTCAGTTTAGGTAATAGTATAGAATGATATCATCATCGATAAATCCCCAAAATTCATCTCTCTAGCTAGCTAAAAGGAATGAAAACAATCATCAAAGAAAGAGGCATATCAAAGGATGCAAAACAAGGCAAGGTGGAAGAGTCAGTTGAATCAAAATACCTTGTTGGAGAAGATTTTGCTGTTGGAGAGAGCCAACCAACAATTGGATCTGAGTAACAATCGGGGCCATTTGGAGGGAAGTATGAATAAGTCAAACGATCACACGCAGTGGCAGAGTCAGAATTTTTTGGCTATGTGGCATTGTTATAGAAATTTTCATTTCTGAAGGGGCACAATATATAAATAAGTAATTAATTGTAAGAAATCTATGTAAACATAAATAAAAATTTTGTTGTTGGCGTGGGCAACTGCCCACATCGGACTATATGCAGCTCTGCTACTGATCACATGACTTCCCGTGAAAAATTAAAAGCATGTTGTCCAATTTTTTAACAAATGGATTCAATTTCCCTTATGCTGGAAATTTCACCATTGACAATACCATCATTCCATCAAATTTTGGACATCGGCAAAGAACAAAACTCTAGCATCGATGATGTTTGTTGAATGGATGATAAATGCTAGTGACAAATTTTCTCATCCCCCATCTACAACCCTAGTTATCACTTGCACTTCACCAACTATGGAGGCGACAAAGTGTCAGTACCTCAAAATTGTTTGATTCAGAAGAAAAGCCACCATCAGAGTGCAATCCTCACTATCAATCCTTGGAAAACAATTCGTCGTTAAACAAGGTTCAAGAACATGGGCATTCAAGAATGAGATCTAGGTTCCATCAGAGACTATACACATAGAAGAAAAGGGGCATTTCTAATTCTCATTGGCAATCAACATTTTGAATCACATCAAAGCTTTAATGGAAGTGAATGGGAAAGACTATAGTTTTATTTCTAATGAATGACAATCGTTATTGCTAAGAAATCAACATAACATCCATGAGAACCACTACATCATAACACTGTGATCATTGCTCTTATGGTTGCTTAAGATGATAAAGTCAGAGCATATGTTTTTTTATTATCAACAAAACTCACCTTGGGTAGCAATCGATCATCAACAAGGTTGTAGCTACCAACATCAAAGACTTTTGTGTGCATCAACACTGAGGAGAGTTATCAACCACTTCTCTCATGCATTTGTTGATGATGAAAGAAACCTGTTAGAGATAAGGATTTTTCACTATGAGCATTCTCACCCCACTCTATTGATGGTAAAAATGCCAGTTAGATCTTAAGGTTTTTCTTATAGTGATTATGCCTGTATAACTAGCTTTCCTAAATCATGCTTGGAAGGATGCAACTAAACAGAAATTTTTTGCCGTAATTGCTACCATGTCCCACATATCCATTAAATAAAAACAATGAAAGCTAAATATTTCTTGCAAAAAATACAAAAAGAATGTTTTCATGTGCTCAAAAGGCAAATAAACTAGTTGTAGGAAAAACTGAAGAACTGAGGAAGACAAGATACACCATAATTGCAAAAATCATAGCCTCCCCTACCTTTAGCCCCTAGAGTTCAATGCTAGCTTGGGGACCTAGGTGGCTATGGGGTTATCATTTGCAGTCTGGAGGAAAAACATCCGCGGGAATCTAGCTAATGACAAAATGAGAAAGCAATACCTATGAAGAATCATGAAAACATGAAGAAATTACTCTTTGCTTGCATCCAAAAAATGAAAATTATTATGACAAAAGAAGCTGAAATTCAAAGAAAATTTTTTTGCTGTAAAATATCTAACTTTTTGATCTATTTTCAGTAACATAAGAAAAAAATATGAATGAACACACCTTTCAACATTGCATTTATGGAAAAAAATACTAATATGCATCACATACTCCCTCTCAAATATAAATGTATATATACTTTAGAGCTTCAATCTTATAACTTCACTTCAAGATAAGTTAATGATAGTGCTATTCATAAAGCAACCTCAAAAGAAGAATAATTGATTTGATGCTAAAAATCTATAATATTAGATATTAAATTGTGCATATTCAATACAAGTTTCAATTAATGAAATCATACCTGACATGCATAAAAATAACTCATGCTCCTGCTTCTTATTATTGGCAAAATTTCTTGGACATCTACCTATACTTCTAGATTTTTGTTGCTAGTTGTTGGTTATTTTTTTTGAGCTTTCTTATTTTTTTCCTTCAAGTTCTCAATCATCTTTTCTGCTATTGTAACTTTTTTTTATGAATTCAACCTTGATATGTTCCAAAGAAACTTGAAGGAGTATGCCCAACCCATAAGTGCACATGATTAGGTTGTTCCTTTTCAACAATTTGCGCAAAAATGTCATCCTTGACCTTATCTTTTGATCTTCCATCCAAATGAGCTAGTTTCTCCATGCATTTAGCCTATAAAAATGATTTCTTGATAAAGAAGCATTAGATATAGATATAAATTGTCGCAACACTTAACACATATATTATTATATGTTGTTTGATCTACATATTGACCCGTCCTCCTATATGCTCTCACAAAAACTTCAAGTCTACTTGGCTTTGATCCATTTTCTTTCTTTGCCAACCGACATAAGATAACAAACTCACATGTTCTTTTACAATAATAAACAAATAAAAAAATGTAAAGCTCAATAAGATTCATAAATTACAATTTTTTAATGAAAATGTACAAGACTTTTGCTGCCATGGTATGCAGATATTTTGTTTTGCATGAGTCGTTATTTTTCTTAATTGTTTCATGATCAGTCAAACAAATGGCATCATGCTACCATTATATATTGCATTAAGTAAATGTAAATGCACTTACGATACCTCTACATCATCCAAGTTTAAAAATTCTATTACAACTCATTAGTTTGGAACTGTAACGTTCGACGCTTTTGCAGGTCGGGTCAGGTCAGGGTCCAGACCCGGACCCGAGCTCCACGCACGAAAGGAGCCCGACACCGCCTTCTCCTCCCTCGTCTTTCCTTTTCCCCTTCGATTCCCCTCTTTGTCTCTCCCTTAGCTACGACCGCAACTCAGTGAAGAAGAAGGCGGAGGGTGGAGCGGTGACGGCGGTGGCGCTTTGGGTGAGCCCTATCGCTTCCCTGCCCTCTTCTCTCTCCTTTCTTCTCCTCCTCCCTCTCACGTGGTTTCTGTCTTTGCCCTCTAATCCGAGTCTTTCCCCTCCCTCACCCATGCTCTCTGCTCAAGCACGCTTAGCCCGTGCTCTCCCCTCTCTGTCAGCATCCTCACTCTCTCACACCTGCTCTCTCTCCTCTCTCACGCACCCTCACTGTCCTTCTTTCCCCTTTGACCAAACCCTTTTCTCCCACTCGGGCTCCACCTCCCTTCCATCTACCGTAGGTTTCCTAAGGGCAGACCTCTCTCTTGAGGCCATTTTCGTCTATTTTGATTCTATCGTGGTTTTTTTATCAATTTGTAGCTTGGAGACGCATCTTTTCCTTCATAGTGGTGAGGTGAATGCGTTGGTGGTGGCGGCATTGAAGGATTTTTGCTGTTTGGGGATCGTTTGAACGCTTGAGGTGGCTGCCGGGAGGATTACAACAGTTTAGACTTTCAAATTGGGATGAGCAAGGCCTAATCGAACATAGATTATTGAATATTATCTATTAGGGCATGCATAATTATTGTTTAAGCATGCTAGAATTTAGAAATGATTATTACTTTTTGGAGAAAGTTTAAGATTATGTTAGAGGAGCGATGTACAATATTGTTCTCTCTCGCATGATGTGTTGATTTTTGAAGCAATAGGGAAGCATGGTAGAGATTGTGATGTTCTGGGGAAATTTAGAACCGTCTTAGTGAGCACGTGACACATGTTTTTGTGAACGGGTGTACCTTGGAGTTATTTGGAGAAAGTATACGTAAGTTGGATGTGACTAGTATGGGGTTGACGCCTTGACTAAAGAAAGTTATTGAGAAAGGTGTTAGTGATGGATTGATTGACAACATTGGGTTTTGATGTTGGGTGGCAATGTCAAGAGGTTAGGAGGAGGCCTATTTGAGGGCTTGTAGGTCGACATTACCCGTGGACACCCTCTTGAGGCGATGACATGTGCCTCAATGATTTTGTTTTATATTTGTTTGGATTGTATAGGTAACTAGTAGAGATCTTATCTTTTGCTTATGTCTGCAGGTACGCCGGGCATGTCCCGTCGACTTTGAACGATCATATTCGAAGCTCGAGGCATTTTGAAGACTTTTCTAGACCTGTGTCAGGTGTGGCAGCATTTCACGCAAATCCTTGCCTGAGCAAATGCATGAATGTGTGGCCTTAGGATCGTGGGATCCTAGGACTGTGATGTGATTGATGAATTGTTTTGTGAATGAGTGTTTGTTCCTAGGATCGTGGGATCCTAGGAATGTGATGTGATTGATGAATTGTTTTGTGAATGAATATGTGTATGCATGCAAATGATTTGATAGGATTTGTTTTGAAAAGCTATTAGAAGTCTGTTTTGGATATGTTACGCATTTGCATGTGCATGTTAGAATTGATAACTGTTTAGGACAGATAAGGTGAGGTATCGAGTCGAGTGTCTCCTCGACCCCAATTGTGCATTAGAAAGCATCCTAGAATGATAATTGCATAAGACAGCTACGAGCCAATCACAGATCGAGACTACTCTCTGTGGTTTGGCTAAGTTTTCAAAGATGTAATTGATGTGATAATTGATGTGAATGTTGTGTTTTGTGGCATACACATTACCGCGGGTAATGATGCAAATGAATGAATTGGAGGGTAGTTGTACCCGTATTGTATGACGGCTAGCTATGACTGTTAATGCTTTGTGTAGACCTCATGTGGAGGCAATTGCATGTGTGAGTGCACTCGTGAAGTGTACCAACCTCATGAGCTATCCAATCATTTAGTGAATGTGTATTTATAATGATAAGAATGAAAAGAATAAGAGATGACAGGCTAGTGGGTTGTAGCAATGTGTTTGGGAGACGTCCCGCTTTCGCCACTGGTCTCGCCCGTTCAGAGCGTAGGTGGTGCAAGGCCCCAGGGTACTGTTGTATAATGTGCTTGGAGCATTGGGCCTTCCCAACCTGGGTGTTCTAAGGAAGGCTGAGCATATCTCCTTGGAATTCATGCATCCATGGATGAGTGCTCTACCGCTGCAGCGGATGAATGGATCCATACTGTTATGGGTCACCACGGAGGTTGTCTCTCGACTATGGGCCGCCCATGGTGTGCACGTGTCTGTGTTTGCACCCACAGGAATTGTCAATTCACTAAAGCTAATAAAATTATGTATATGAATGAATGTATGTGATTGAAGTGTATGTGAATGATATGAATGAAATGATATGTTTAAGCATGCCTTTGATTTGAAATTGTATTATTGTGGCCATTGAGTGGCGTTTATATGTCGTAGCCTATGTTAGGGGCCTTTTTAGCAAATGATATGATTATGCTCTGATACGACATGATGATAGATTATTCTTATGACTGTTCTCCTAATGGAGCCCATACCTAAAGGGCTTGGAGTACTGGCTTGTTGCCATACTGCGAAGGGCAAGCCTTCAGTTGTGTTTTTTTTCAGGTTTTGGTGGACTCGGAGCAGCAGGTTGATCAGATGGCTTCACTCACATCCTACTGGGGAGGTTTTGGGTCTTTGGTAGTGCCGGCGCGTCATTGTTTGGTCTTTTTGATGTCTTATTTTTGTTAGGCATCAAAGTTGTAGTTTGGGGCATTTTTTTCATACACATAGATGTGATTTTCGTATAAATTGAGATTGTTATATAAAATGAAAGTTTGCCCAACTGGTTCGAATGACACAACCCCCTCCTTTTTGAATTGTTGTGTAGTTGCACTTCAATGTTTTATGTTTAAAAAAAAATTTGGAGGGTCAAAAGGTTGGGGTGTGACAGTTTTGGTATCAAAGTTATGGCGAACCCCAGTATGGATGTGAGTTAAAGCCTATCTGTGAAGCCGTGTTGCCCAGGTACACGTTTACTTGATTGAACTTCTATTGTAGTTTTGATCTTTTAGTAAGGTATATGTACAGAAGATGATTGTTGTTTTGAGTGATTGATGTTTTGAAACATTTTGTTGATGCACGTTTGTGATTTGATTTAAAAGATTGGTCGTAGACCTTGTTTGAGAATGAGTGTTCTTGTGTGTATAGTTGGAGTACCAATGTTGTGGTCGGAAGCGAGCTGGGTCGGTTATAGAGGCACAAAGAGAGCTAAGTTCAGCCCATTCTGATGGACATACTCCATTGGATGATAGTAAGTTAGGGCAACAGTACGCCCAGACTAGTGTGGGTGCCCAAACCCTATCAAGGCAGAGGAATGGATTGAAGAGTGTGAACGCATCTTTGAGCTCCTTAAGATGCTAGAATGTGACAAAGTTAACTATAGTTCATATTTTGTTGAAAGGTGATGCCAAACGGTGGACGTGGAGACCCATTCCACTTACCTGCAGAGTTGGTAATTCGTAAGTTTTAGTTGGTTTGATGTCATTTTGGGCATGGATTGACTATGCATGCATTATGCCAACATGGATTGTATAAAGAAATAGATACCATTGTGGACTAATGAGATGAAATCAGTAGAAAAGCATGAAGAGCCAATCGCACTGATAAGATATTGGTGTCTACATTAAAGACTAAACGATTGTTAAAATTTGGGAGTGTGGCATTCTTGGTCTACGTGTTGACCAATGAGACTGAACCGGTGAGGTTACAGGATGTTGATGTTGTGAGTGAGTACCCAATGTGTTTCCTGAAGAACTGTCAAGTTTGCCTCCAACACGAGAAGTGGAGTTCAAGATAGAGTTGTCACCAGGGACAGCTCCTGTTTCTAAGGCACCCTACCGTATGGCACCGACAGAGTTAGAAGAATTGAAGAAGCAATTGCAGGAGCTCTTAGACAAGGGCTTCATCCGACCTAGTGTGTTTCATTGAGGAGCACCTGCGTTGTTTGTTAAGAAGAAAGATGGGACGATGCACTTGTGCATAGACTACCACATGTTGAATCAAGTCACCATCAAGAATAAGTATCTGCTTCCAAGAATTGAAGACTTGTTTGATCATAATGCAAATGTATTCTCCAAGATCGATCTGAGGACAAGGTATCATCAACTCTTGATACGGGAGGAAGATGTTGCTAAGACTGCCTTTCGAACTAGATATGGGCATTATGAATTCAGGGTCATGCCTTTAGGGTTGACCAATGCTCCCGCAGCGTTTATGGACCTCATGGATCGGGTGTTCCAAGACTACTTGGATCGATTTGTTATTGTTTTTGTTGATGATATCTTGGTGTACTCGGATAATGAGTTAGAGCATAGAGATCACTTGAGAATTGTGTTGGGTCTTTTGCGCAAGCATAAGCTTTATGCCAAATATTCAAAATGTGAATTTTGGCTAAAGAAGGTAAACTTTCTGGGTCATGTCATCTCGAATGATAAAGTTTCCGTAGATCCGGCAAAGGTGTCGGCTGTACAGGACTGGAGGACGCCTTCCAGTGTAACATAGGTTAGAAGCTTTTTGGGATTGGCAGGATATTATCACAGGTTTATACAAGACTTTTTGAAAATAGCTACGCTCATGACTAAGCTATTAAGAAAGGGAGTGAAGTTTGTTTGGAATGAAGAGTGTGAGAAGAGTTTTCAGACTCTGATGGAAAAGCTTACTACTGCCCCTATTCTGACGCTTCTATCAGGTTATTCTGGTTTTATGGTGTATACTGATGCATCAAGAATTGGTTATGGTTGTGTGTTGATGCAACATGGCCGTATAGTGGCTTATGCATCAAAACAGTTAAAGATGCATGAGCAACACTATCCCACTCATGATTTGGAGTTGGGAGCAGTTGTGTTTGCATTAAAGATATGGATGCACTATCTTTATGGTGCAATTTTTGAGGTGTTTATAGACCACAAGTCATTGAAGTACATATTTTCCTAAAAAGATCTAAATTTGAGGCAAAGAAGATGGGTTGAATACATAAATTATTATGATTTTACGATATCATATCATCCAGGCAAGGTGAATGTGGTGGCTGATGCTTTGAGCAGACATGCTAAGGCAACAATGTGTAGTATGTTGACTCGTTCTTGGACATTGTTGCAAAATGTAATAGCGTGGCAGTCTTACCTTTGTGACGAGAACAAAGCAACGATGACTGCCGTGATACGACATCCTCTGATGGAAGAGCTTGTATTGAAGCAAAAGGAAGATCCAGAGTTTGCTAAGAACATGAAAAAAAGCAAAAGGCAAATTCTTCTTGGTATCTAGATGAAGATGGTTTATTACGGTTTCGACAAAGAATGTGGGTCCCTATAGATGAAGGAGTGAAGCATCAGTTGCTTGATGAAGCTCACAAATCTAAGTTTTCTATACACCTTAGCAGTACAAAGATGTTTCAAGATATGAGAAAAATTTTTGGTGGCCTGGAATGAAGCGTGAAATTGCAGAATATGTAGCAAAATACTTAGTTTACCAGCGGATCAAAGCTGAGCATCAATGGTCATGAGGCTTGTTGCAAAGAATTGATATCCCAATGTGGAAATGAGAAGACGTTACGATGGATTTTGTGGTTGGTTTGCCTCACACCAGAAGACAACATGATGCCATATGAGTGATTGTTGATCGACTTACGAAGTCCGCTCATTTTCTACCAATAAGAACCAGTCAGTCCTTAGAAAGTCTCGCAGAGTTATATATTGGCGAGATAGTGAGATTGCATAGAGTGTCAAAGTCTATCACCGCGGATCGAGATCCATGTTTTACCTCTACGTTTTGGGGGTAATTGCAAAGGGCATTGGGTACCAAGCTTAAGCTGAGCACAGCGTTCCACCCCCAAACTGATGGGCAATCTGAGAGGACCATTCAGACCTTAGAGGATATGTTGCGTGCATGTGTCTTAGAGTGAAAAAGAGAATGGGATAAACATGTGAAACTGACAGAATTTGCATATAATAACAGTTACCACTCTATTATTGGGATGACACCTTTTGAGACTTTGTATGGAAGGTCGTGCTGATCGCCAGCTTGTTGGACCGAATTGGGTGATGGCAAGATTGAAACCCTTTAGTATTACAACACTACACCGACCAAGTGCAATTGATCAGGAAAAAGTTGTTGACTGCTCAGAGTAGACAGAAAAGCTATGCCGACATTCGACGTAGAGAGCTGACTTTTGAGGTTGGTGATCATGTGTTCTTGAAGATTTCACCTACTAAATGCGTTTTTCGATTTGGTGTTAAGGGAAAGTTGATCCCAAGGTTCATGGGACCTGTTGAGATCTTAGAGAAAATTGGAGAGGTGGCACACAGATTGACATTACCACCTGACTTGAGTCATGTTCATGGCGTGTTCCATATTTCCATGCTTCGAAAGTACGTACCGGATCCTACACATGTGATTGACTTTCAAGGTATTCAAGTGCAAGATGATTTGACAATGGAAGAGAAACCTATTAGAATTGTGGATCAAAAAGAGCAAGTGCTTCGCACGAAGAGAATTCCTTTAGTGAAAGTGGAATGGCAACACCATGGGTTGAAGGAGAGCACTTGAGAACTCGAAGAGGATATGAGAAAGAAGTATGCACACTCATTCTTGCATTGAGGTATGATCTAAATTTCGAGGATGAATTTTTTTTTTAAGGAGGGTAGGATGTAACATTCGACGCTTTTGCAGGTCGGGTCAGGTTCCAGACCCGGACCCGAGCTCCATGCACGAAAGGAGCCCGACACCGCCTTCTCCTCCCTCGTCTTTCCTTTTCTCCTTCGTTTCCCCTCTTCGTTTCTCCCTTAGCTACGACCGCAGCTTAGTGAAGAAGAAGGCGGAGGGTGGAGTGGCAACGGTGACGACGGCGGCGGCGACGGCAGTGACGACGGTGGTGCTTTGGGTGAGCCCTATCGCTTCCCTACCTCTTCTCTCTCCTTTCTTCTTTCGTCTCCCTCTCACGTGGTTTCTCTCTTTGCCCTCTAACCCGAGTCTTTCCCCTCCCTCACCCACGCTCTCTGCTCAAGCACGCTTGGCCCGTGCTCACCCCTCTCTATCAGCATCCTCACTCTTTCGCACCTGCTTTCTCTCTTCTCTCATGCACTCTCACCCTCACTGCCCTTCTTTCCCCTTTTACTGAACCATTTTCTCCCTCTCGTGTTCCGCCTCCCTTCCATCTATCGTAGGTTTCCTAAGGGCATACCCCTCTCTTGAGGCCATTTTCGTCGATTTTGATTCTATCGTGGTTTTTTTATCAATTTGCAGCTTGGGGACGCATCTTTTCCCACATAGTGGTGAGGTGAATGCGTTGGTGGTGGCGGCATTGATGGATTTTTGCCATTTGGGGATCGTTTGAACGCTTGAGGTGGTGTCGGGAGGATTACAACAGTTTAGACTTTAAAATTGGGGTGAGAAAGGCTTAATCGAGCATAGATTATTGAATGTTATCTATTAGAGCATGTATAATTATTGTTTAAGCATGCTAGAATTTAGAATTGATGATTTGGGATGCATGTTAGCGACTTTGCTTTTTGGAGAAAGTTTAAGATTATGTTAGAGGAGCGATGATTCATGCCAATATCGTTCTTTCTAGCATAATGTGTTGATTTTCGAAACAATAGGAAAGCATGGTAGAGATTGTGATGTTCTGGGGAAATTTAGAATTGTCTTAGTGAGCACGTGACACATGTTTTTGTGAACGGGTGTATCTTGGAGTTATTTGGAGAAAGTATACGTAAGTTGGATGTGACTAGTATAGGGTTGACGCCTTGACTAAAGAAAATTATTGAGAAAGGTGTTAGTGATGGATTGATTGATAGCATTGGGTTTTGATGTTGAGTGGCAACGTCAAGAGGTTAGGAGGAGGCCTATTGGAGGGCTTGTAGGTTGACACTACCCGTCGACACCCTCTTGAGACGATGACATGTGCATCAATGATTCTGTTTTATATTTGTTTGGATTGTATAGGTAACTAGTAGAGATTTTATCGTTTGCTTATGTCTGCAGGTACATCGGGCACGTCCCGTCAACCTTGAGCGATCAGATTCGAAGCTCGAAGCATTTTGAAGAGTTTTCTAGATGTGTGTCAGGTACGATAGCATTCCAGGCAAATCCCTACCTGAGCAAATACATGAATGTGTGGTCCTAGGATCGTGGGATCTTAGGACTGTGATGTGATTGATTGATTGTTTTGTGAATGAGTGTTTGTTCTTAGGATCGTGGGATCCTAGGAATGTGATGTGATTGATGAATTGTTTTGTGAATGAATATGTGTATGCATGCAAATGATTTGATAGGATTTGTTTTGAAAAACTATTAGAAGTTTGTTTTGGACATGTTACGCATTTGCATGTGCATGTTAGAATTGATAACTGTTTAGGATATATGAGGTGGGGTATCGAGTCGAGTGTCTCCTCGAGCCCAATTGTGCATTAGAAAACATCTTAGAATGATAACTGCATAGGATAGCTGCGAGCCAATCACAGATCGAGACTACTGTCTGTGGTTTGGCTAAGTTTTCAAAGATGTAATTGATGTGATAATTGATGTGAATGTTGTGTTTTGTGGCATACACATTGCCGTAGGCAAAGATGCAAATGAATGAATTGGAGGGTAGTTGTACCTGTATTGTATGACGGCTAGCTATGACTGTTAATGTTTTGTGTAGACCTCGTGTGGAGGCAATTGCATGTGTGAGTGCACTCGTGAAGTGTACCAACCTCATGAGCTATCCAATCATTTAGTGAATGTGTATTTATAATGATAAGAATGAAAAGAATAAGAGATGACAGGCGAGTGGGTTGTAGCAATGTGTTTGGGAGACGTCCCGCTTTCGCCACTGGTCTCGCCCGTTTAGAGCGTAGGTGGTGCAAGGCCCCACGGTACTGTTGTGTGATGTGCTTGGAGCGTTGGGCTCCCGCCTTCCCAACCTGGGTGTCCTAAGGAAGGCTGAGCATCTCTTCTTGGAATTCACACATCCATAGATGAGTGTCTACGGTTGCAGCAAATGAATGGATCCATACTGTTATGGGTCACCACAGGGGTTGTCTCTCGACTATGGACCGCCCATGGTGTGCACGTGCCTCTTTTTGCACCCACAGGAACTGTCAATTCACTAAAGCTAATAAAATGTTGTATACGAATGAATGTATGTGATTGAAGTGTATGTGAATGATATAAATGAAATGATATGTTTAAACATGCTTTTGATTTGAAATTGTATTATTGTGGCCATTGAGTGGCCTTTACATGTTGTGGCCTATGTTAGGGGCATTCTTAGCAAATGATGTGATTATGCCCTGATACGACATGATGATAGATTGTTCTTATGACTGTTCTCCTAATGGAGCCCATAATTAGGGATTTATTGGCTTGTTTTCATACTGCGAAGGTTAAGCCTTCAGTTGTGGTCTTTTTCAGGTTTTGGCGGACCCGGGTCAGCAGGTTGATCAGATGGCTTCACTCACATCCTACTGGAGAGGTTTTGGGTCTTTGGTAGTGTCGGCGCGTCATGGTTTGGTCTTTTTGATGTCTTATTTTTGTTAGGCATCAAAGTTGTGGTTTGAGACATTTTTGTCATACACATAGATGTGATTTTGGTATGAATTGAAATTGTTATATAAAATGAAAGTTTGCCCCACTGTTTCGAATGACATAGCTCCCTCCTTTTTGAATTGTTGTGTAGTTGCACCTCAATGCTTTATGTTTAGAAAAAAAAAATTGTTTGAGGGTCAAAAAGTTGGGGTGTGATAGGAACAACCATCGGGTTACAATCTTTAAGTTGGTCAAGTTCTCGTGAATGTCAAAATATTGTCTTTAGAGCATGTACTTTCATTCTTTTCATTGTTGTCCCAGAGTTTGAGCATCCAACTACAAATCTTCAATTTTTCCTACATAAATAAATATTGAGAAACAACCGTTACAAAATCACATTTATAGGCCAGAACAACAAAATCGTAAAGATAAACCTTAACACCATGTCCTATGCCTCTTTTGTAGCACCTTAGCATCAGCTTCCAATTTTTATATGTAAGAAGTACTAAGTGACCATCGTATAGGAAAATTAATATTCATAATTGAAACCCCACGAAACCAAACCTATGATGTGTGTGTGTGTGTGTGTGTGTGTGTGTGTGAGAGAGAGAGAGAGAGAGAAATGAATTAGGAGGAAAATTCTGCACTATAACCATGGTTTAGACAAGCATTTCCTGAAAGACGAACACAATTGACTCATTTCTCTATCATTGAAGAGCAGCTCGGTCATTTAGGCCTCGTTTGATGCACAGGAAAAATCTTGTGCATCGGGGCTGGGGAAATTTGCCCCGTGATTGATGTGTGCATCAAACACTGCAAAACTTCACCCACAAAATGTGTACGACGATGGTAAAATTCACTTGCAAAAAAGTCTGAGCTCAACCGTAGATTTTTTTTAGAGCTGTTAGGGCTCTCAAAAAAATCTCATTTTCTCTCCTCTTTCCCTCCGTCGCCTCTTCCCCTCTCCTCTCTCAGTCTCTCGTTCCTCTCCTCTCTCAGAGCCTCTACTCTCTCGCTCTCTCCTTCCTCTCCTCTCTCCCTGCCTCTCTTCTCTCGCTCTCTCCTTCCTCTCCTCTCTCGTTCCTCTCCTCTCTCAGAGCCTCTTCTCTCTCGCTCTCTCGTTCCTCTCCTCTCTTGCTCTCTTGCTCTATCATTCCTCTCCTCTCTTGCTCTCTCTTTCTTCACATGTAGGCCTTCAGGCACCATCTTCAACAGGAAATTTCAGTTCTTCCCTCTTGGCTGCTCTTTTACTCAGGTATATGGCGATTTCTCATTCACTGGTAATAGTTGGATTACTTGTTTTACAATAGGAAATTTGGCTTCGTCCTTTTGCTTTATTTGATATCTTGTTCACAGATTATGATGCATGTTCCATGGTTCGGATTAGTGTTTAAAACATTTTTATCTTTTTGTGAATGTATTAAACATATTTGTTGTTTCGATTTTCCTGAGTTGGGTGCTCGTTTGCTTTTGTCTTCCTATTATGGTTCTTTTCGATGACTTTGGAGAACATGGTCAAGTTGATTTGCTATTGAAGTGGATATGTATTTTGTTGTGCTTCCTGATTGAGGATTAGTTGTGTTTTTGGTTCCTCTTTTCTTTCTTTTCGTATATCCTTCCTCCAAGTTTTCATTGTTCACTTGTTGTTAGCTGGTAGGATTAGTTGTGTTTTTTGTTCCCCTTTTCTTTCTTTTCATATTTCCTTCCTCCAAGTTTTCATTGTTCACCTGCTGTTAGCTGGTAGGAAGAAAATTTCATGACTCAGAAGTCTTATCGATGCATAGGTTGTCATCATTATTATTGTTGTCATCATTATAATTGTTATTGTTGTTTTTATATCAAAATTGTCATCCCATTTCAAGGGCTTAGCTAGCTGAATATATCTATCGTAACTGTTGTTTTTGGGATATTAACCACATGGATGTGATCTTTGTATTTTAAAACTTGGAAGTAAATAAATCATGTGTTGAGTCTATCTTTTTCAGTGTGCTTAGGTTTCTCAGCTTATACAATCCGATGACATACATCAGAGATCATATCCATGATCATGCGGTTAGCTTTTGTAAAACTACAGTGAGGACAAAAGTATATAACTAAGAACACATTATTGATGCTTCATTGATGACTAAAGGTATTAGAATTTTATGCATGGGATATGTTATTGTTTATGCTCATAATGGATACTGTAGTCAGTCGACTGTGTACCTTTATTTAAAAGACAGACAAATTCATTTACAATAGTTCACATGTTAGTTTTATAGAAATGTTACCATCTCATGAATTTTGTCCCCCTTAAGTTTTCATTTTTTCTTTCTTTTTCTCTAGTGTATTTTTTGTTCTCTGAGGTTCGATTTATCATTCTTTACCTGTTAGTTCTCTGTTTGCTGCTTTGCTGCATATGTTTTGCTGTTATTATACATAAAATCAATATGCAAATGGGACAACGAATATGCACTTGTTTGTATTATATAATTCGTCATAAGTAGGTAACTAACTTTCTTGCCTGTTAGCCGGTGGTTCATGCCTGCAATTTCCTGTTACCATCTATAAACTTTCTTCATGCAAGATTTTTCATACTGAAAACCATAGTTGTGAAGAAATATTATAGAAAGCATTACTAGGAAGACAGTGGTCGATCATGTTACTTGTTTGTGGATGGTATGAAATCATGTTACTTGTTTTTTGTAGCTTCAATTTTTTAGGTACTGGATGCTTTGTTTGTTGTTTTGCAAGATCATCTTCCAATTTGTTCCCACGTGAAATTGGAGGAGAATGAAAAAAAAAACAACAACTACTAACAATCTTGAAAAAAGTCTCTCATATATTTTACCATGTACATCAAACATGGTTAACTTTACCCTGCAAAAAACTACCATGTGCATCAAACAAGGTTAATTTTACAATGTAAAAATCTACCCTGTCATCAAACAAGACCTCAGATTGAAAGAGGAAAAAAATTCATCTTGTATTTTTTTTTCCAGCTTTTTTGTCCATGGTAAATTTACCATATTAAATTCTTCTCTGCCATCAAATGGGGCCTTAAGACAAAGGAAAAAAAATGCCAGATAATATCATATAGCTGGTGTTAAGGGCATTTATGTACAAACACAAGAAATAGATTGAAAGACAATTAAAAGTATAAAATTGTGCCATGCAGTGGACAATAAGCTTGGGCACCGAGCCGGGCCATCGTCGGGTACCCGGTATCCGACCCGACTTGGGCCCAAGAAAAAGGGACTCAAGCCAGCCTGATAATTGGTTTTTTTAAATTTTTATTAATTTATATATATGTATAATATTTTATTACAATTAATTATGTTTATATATTATTTTATACTAAAAATATATTTTTAAATTTAATCAGGCCGAGTTGGGGCTCAGGTTTTCTGAGTCAAGTCGGACCTGGACCTGGTTTTTATATGTCGGGTCGGCCCAGGCTTAAGACAAGAGCAGTTGTGTAAACTTACAAGAAAATTGTTGTATTGTGTTCATAGGCATTCGGTTAAAGCACACGTTTTCAAGCTTGATCCGCTTTTATTCATGTGCATTTATGGAAACATAACACGCTGCCGGTTGTTATGGGCATAACACGTAAACAGGTCCCGAATCCCGATCGTTTCGTCCCCGGTATGGGCGGTCAATTGTAATATTCCATGAATCCGGACGCGTTTTCGTAAATAAATATTCCTGGACCCCTTTAGGCTGCCGGCCGATGGTCATTTTTTCTCTATTCGCTCGCGTATAACTCAAATTTTTACATACTGGAGCAAAAGAATTTCCTAGATCCCTTGTGCTCTCTGGCGCGGAGAGAGGAGCGGTAGGAAGCTCAGAAGGGGAGACGCCGAATTTCGTCCTTCTCTCGACCAAATCCCAAAATTCTCTTCTTCTCATTTGCTTTTCTCCAGTTTTGTTTTTTCTTTTCGTAACTGTAAAACTTAAGGGAGATATCGGCTGGCTTCCCGTCTTCCTCCGTGTATTGTTTCGTTCGTCGCTCAGATCCGCAGCAGACAGAGCGATCGATTTGCTGCCGCCGTGACATCTCCGTCTGGTTGCTGGAGGGTGAATAGTCGCAATCACAAGTCCGGAGAAAAGTAGGAAGAAGAAGAAGTGCAAGAGGATCTTCTTCAGCGGAGGGTTCCATCATGAATCCGTTTTCTTCTGGCACCCGACTGCGGTATTCCCTTCTCATTTCCATTTCCTAGTTGGCTAGTTTTACGGTCTCAGATACGATGGGATCCGTCCACTTCTTGTGAAACCTTTTGCTCGTGATGCTGCTTGTGTGGAATTCAGTTCATTACTTTGGTTGTCAAATTAATTATTTTAGCTTCTTTAATCGTTCGATTTGGGGTTTGATCTGGTGCTGCTGTTGGGGAAACCTGTAAGGAAGTTTTGATGCATTCCGTTGGTTATGTGAAGGAGGAAAGTGAGGATAACTAGGCTTCAGGTCCGAGATCAGGGCTGTATTTGAGAAGAGTATGAATTTTTTCATGGAATTGGTCTTCACACCTTCCCCACAGGTTCTAAAATGACCATATGAGCTTCCAAATGGACACCCAAGTGCATCCCTGATACCATGATTGTTTATAGCCGCTTTTCCTTAGAGCCATTTATTATTTGGTGGATTGCAGTGGTTGTACTGATGGATTTGCGGAATGTCCGGCAATGTGGTTCTCTGGTTAGAGTAGAGCAAATGGAGGGTGGCCCAAGCTTTTCTATAGAAAAACTAAATGTAGGTCTTCTGGTTGGACTCTGAAACATGGGTCTAATGAGCCATTATCTACGGGTCAAGGTCGGTATCAGTTTGAGTGAAACAGGTTTGATAATATCTCGTTGTTCTGTATTTAGTATTTAAGGTTGTGTTCTTCTGGTGAAAATTAACAAACGAAATACCAATTATCACTTAAATATGTTGTCGGTGTATGTCATGTATAACTGTCTACATTCGTGTTTACAATTTGTAAATTCTAGCAATTCTCATAAGCTGGTAATGCAATTCCTCCAGTTTAGACTGATTTATTTTGAGCAAATCGTGAAAAAGCATGGAAGAACTTTGACAGGAGTGAGATTCGCTGAGATTTTTCAGAAGATGTAAAGTAGTTGCTCTGAAACAATTTGGAAAGATCAGTGAGAAAGAAATGACAACATGAATGAAAGTTTCCTTATTCAGGAGTCACCAGGATGAGTTTGATATAGCTCATGGCATGTGTCCCCAAATGACCTTTGTACATAATTAAAGCACACATAGTCTTGGTAGTTTCATCTTTTCGTAGAAGAAGAATGACTTAAATAACACATCACTTGCAATATTCTCACTAATGATTGGTTTGTGCGCACAATGTCATCTTACCATAGAAGAATGACTTCCGGAACATACCATAGAAGAATCACTTCTGGAACATATCACTTTCATCACTTTCAATTTTTACTTAATTGGTTTATGGCTTTATGCACATTGATTTATTCTGGTTTCTCATTCTTGTGCTTCAAAGAGATGAAAAGTACGTGGGCATAAAAAACCATTTTCTGCACAAGCCAATACTGACTTTTATCATCAAATCATCCAGTACTATAATTTCACACCCAACATTGCAGCTTGCTCTAACTTAATGTTAGATTCCTATCTGAACACTTCACTCTCTGGCAAGATGTAAAGCAAATGACATGTTCACTATTCAGGAGACAGTTGCAAGAATAACTGATGTCTGATAGGAAAATTTGACCTGTGAATGTAATAAATGCACAAGAACAAACACAACTTGTTTCAGGTTGTGCTTGGCTGATTCCTTGATCCCACACTTATGTCTCAAAAATGTTCAGAAGAGCAATTTCTTATCTGGTTTGGCTTGACGAACTCAATATAAGGAGGTTAACTGTCTATTTTTTTTTTCAAAAAGCCAGGGTTGTAAAAAATCAATTAAAAATGAAAAACTGCTAAGAGAAAAAAGAATATATTGGCTTGTTACCATATTGTCAGCATCCAAATACCATACTTCAGGAAAAATTCTCCGTATAAGAGGATGGAGAGTTTCTTCTGCTTTTAATATCTCTTTCTCATCTTTCTCTTCTCATCACTTTTCTCTGACCCTGATCTCAACTTCACTTTTTAGAAAAAACAAGTGACATGAGAATTTGCAGATTGCTCAGACTCATTCCATTATCTGGTTTTCCCGTTTCCTTCTGCTTCTGCTTTTACATTAATTATGAATATCTAGGATCTGTAGTTGTTATTGCTAGCATAGTAAGACTTCCTAAGTGGTTCTCCATGGGGAAATTTTAAGGTTAGATGCTTATGGCCAGAGTATGTTCCTGGTGCCTAAATTCTGTAGCATCTGAGTTTCGGTTATATTTGATGACTTTATTCTGACATTACAGGGATATGATTCGGTCTATACGGGCATGTAAAACTGCTGCTGAAGAGCGTGCTGTTGTACGAAAAGAATGTGCTGCCATACGTGCTGCTATTAGTGAAAATGATCAGGATTATCGCCATAGAAATCTTGCAAAACTCATGTTTATTCATATGCTTGGTTATCCAACACATTTTGGCCAAATGGAGTGCCTTAAGTTGATTGCATCTTCTGGATTTCCTGAGAAGCGGATCGGATATTTGGGATTGATGCTACTGCTTGATGAACGGCAAGAAGTTTTGATGCTTGTTACAAACTCCTTGAAGCAGTATCCTACTATAAAAGAGATATTCTCCTGCGTTGTTTAACTAGCATATTTAACTTGATATGTTTTCAATATTTTGCTAGGTAGGTTAGCAAATATACATGATTTAACCGAATGTTCTAGTCAAAATTAACTGAAAATTCCTTGACTCATGTGTAGAGATCTGAATCATTCAAACCAGTATATTGCAGGGCTTGCTCTTTGTGCACTTGGAAATATTTGTTCTGCTGAAATGGCTCGAGACCTTTCTCCTGAAGTGGAGAAGCTACTCCAGAGTAGCAATTCAAATATCCGCAAGAAGGTTTTTCTCCTACTTATTTTGAATCTTCAAACTTGAAAGTTTCTCTGTATGTGAAACTTTCATTGATGAGATTGCTAGTTTCCGTGCTTCCTACAGGTTGTTCACAGTCTAATTTAAGGACCCAAGGGCTTGTTTGATGCCCTGAAAAATTTTGAAGAGTGTGTGTATGTGCAGCCGTGTCCTTGTTCCCAAATTTTTTTAAAGTGCTCCGCACTGTATCTGTACCTGCATATGTACCTGCACCTGTGTGACATAGTTGGTAACTCTTGGGATTTTGTTTGGAAAGGCATAGGGCTTTTCTGTTACTAGAAAATGTAGGAAATGGGATTTTCCTTTGATCGCACGTTCATAAGCTTTCTTGCTGTCAAATTTTGTTTCACCTAATTTGTCTTTATTTGGCAATTTTAATGGATTGAACCACCAAAAGGCCACCATCTGAGCCAACAATTTCCCATATGAAAACCATTGAAGTCAAAGGAAAAGACGAAAAAAAACAACCCAACAAAACATGATTCATGTCCACCTGGAAATTTTTAGGAGAAGCACCTCTCTTTGCGTTAGTCTTGTCACAGTTGGGGCTTTGCCAAGTTATTAGGTCATTGTAGATTACTAAAGCTTCACTTTTCCACATCTTCCCTTCAGGCGGCTTTATGCTCTATCAGAATCATCAGAAAAGCACCAGATCTTGCTGAAAACTTTATGAAACCTGCTGGTGGCTTGCTTGGTGAAAAGCATCATGGAGTTCTAATCACTGGGGTTCAGCTGTGCACTGAGATATGCAAAGCCAGTACTGAGGCGCTTGATTATTTAAGAAAGGTATATTATATTCTCATAGCTTTGATGTAAAGATATATCATTTTTAAGACACAGTATTCCCTCAAGGATAACAATAAAATGTCACTGAAACTGCTATATTTGAATTTCTTTGTTATGGCCTGCGTAAGTGCAGTACACAAAGGACTTGATTCGGGTACTGAAAAATGTGGTGGCAAGTGGCTATGCTCCAGAATATGATATTTCTGGGATCACAGATCCCTTTCTACAGATCAGGGTAATGCGACTACTCCGAGTATTAGGCCAGGGTGATGCTGATGCAAGTGATGCAATGAGTGATATTCTAGCTCAGGTATATGCTATGATATCCAAGTGATGCTACTAATTTATCAATTTTTTTCTATTTTCTCATGCTTTACTGAATTCTCAAATAGCTTTAGAAGTTTAGATTGTTGTATTATCAGTTATCTATTTTTCTTTGTTTTCCTCATTCTCCACTGAAGTTCAAGTGCTCTTTGGCAAATCTATGCCATTGCTTTTTCTTGTTGAGCACGAAAATGGACTATTGGCATAGCAAGGGCTTGTATATTATGGCAGCTTTTAGGTATCCCTCATTAGCCTCTCTCAGGATGCTTTTGAGCCTTTTGTTACTGTATTATCATCAAATTCTAATTCTGTCTACTTAAGATTATTTGGGTCTATAAATGCTAGGTGCAACAGTAGTCAATGAGTTAACAACATACATGATGCTGCTGTGCTTGTCAACTTTGAACTAAAACATGGTGCCATCCAGTTCCCAATATGTACTGTCCTGTCCTTAAACCTTCAACCATTTTCCCTTTCCTCGCTAACATGCAAATAGGTGCATAATTCCTATTTTGAGTAATTTGCAAGGTCTTCATGATTTTTCTCATCTTACTACTTCCACAGTTTTTCAGAAAACCATCTAAGATCCTCATATGAAGAAAATAATAGCTGCATTCTATACTACTGTTATCTGTTTGTAGCTTTTATAATGTTGTTTCACATGTTCGACAACTCATCAATTGGTTCAGTATGATTAATTTGTTTCTCCTTATAGGTTGCCACTAGTACAGAATCTAACAAAAATGCTGGAAATGCCATACTATATGAGTGTGTTGAAACAATTATGGGGATCGAAGCTATTGGTGGGCTGCGTGTTCTTGCTATTAACATTCTGGGAAGATTTTTGTCAAATCGTGACAACAATATCAGGTTTTTCTTCTTTCTATACCAGTTTGTTGCTTTGAATGAGCAGTCAATGTGATAGAATGTGGCACACTTTTATAACTATATAATGTAGTGCCTTGGTTTATTTGCTGTTTTCATCTTGGATTGTACATATTATGTGTTTTTTTTAATTTCATGCCTTAAAATTGAATATAGTATGATTTTTGGATCACTTCTGAAACATACTCATATTTGTGAGCCTTTAAAGGATATGTGCTGAATAGCATAGTTGGAGGAACTAATTCAACAGTTAGCTTTCCCATTGGTGTTGAAAACAATGTGAGCTAAGAGTTGGCTCTCACATTACATTTTTGGGCAAGGAATCATGACATATAATTCAGTTAAAAGGAAAGAGTGCATGTTTTCCAGATGTAGAGCATAGTTGAGTTGAAGATAGCCAATATTTCCGGTATATGTGTGTGTGCGTGAGGGAGAGATAAAAACACTAATAATTAATACATGTATATTTATATATCACACACACTTGCACACACATATTAGGTGTGTACAAATACACGTTAGCATGGTTGTGTTGTATATTATGTATTGTTTTTTTTTTTGTATGTCGTAGTTGTTTGATTAGCATATGTCTGTGCATGAGTCCATCTGTACGTATGCATGCTCGAGTTTGTGTGTTTGCTTCTGTGGTCAATCTTTGTTTGAGGCATTTTTGTTTTTTATTATTGTTGAGTATGATGCCCAGTCTTTACAGACCTTGACCAGCGAGGTTCTGTCAGCTATGTGAGTTCATTATATCTGTTGATTGGAATAAACAATTCGATTAGCACCATTTGGGGGACAATGGATTAGGTGACAGCCTGAGAGTTACGGGAAACACAAATGGAAACCTTGCTAGTATCTTCTAACATATAGATTGTAGGTGTATTTGATCTCAGCAGTCTGTTTTGATCTAGTTTATTAGGAAAAAGTACGTAGTTCTTCTACACATTCACTGAATTATTTGTGTCATCATGCACTGATATACAGGTTTCTTGACATATTGCAATCTTGTTCATTATTATTCCATCGTTTTGTTTACTGTTCATATTGCATCAAACTACCACCACCAAAATGTGTGTTTACTGATGAATCAAGTATCTAAATGTGCATCACCATCATGAAGATGTAATTAGGTTACATCGATGGATGATGGGACACAAAAATTTTTGGCTGCAGATTGGCACACGACCCTGTCTCAGTAGACAAATCAAGAAACTGGTGGCCTGACATATCAGATTTCATGGTGCATCAGAAATGTTCTAATGCTAAGTCATATACAGGACTGTGATGGAAAACAATAATGGACCAATGAATAACAGCATAAACAGAACATGTCACCTATAACTTGAGAATGAAGGATTAGGTTTGGTGCTTATGGTATTCTTACATAAAAGTGAGCCTTGTACTTACCAGTAAAGTGCTGTTTCTACATATTTGAATGCATTCTAGCTCAACAAGATCAAACGTATTGACCCAGGGGTGGAGCTAGAATACCTTTTTGCAGGGATGCCCTGAAATACATACATACATACATATATATATATATATATATATATATACATACATACATATATATATATATATATATATATATATATATATATATATATATATATATATATATATATATATATATATATATATATATATATATATATATATATATATATATATATATATATATGTATTTCAGGGCATCCCTGCAAAAAGGTATATATATATATATATATATATATATATATATATATATATATATATATAGAATGAGATAAAGTAAGCATAAATATGCGCAGATACACAATATATATACTTGTGTCTGCCTGTATGTGTGTGTGTGTGTGTATGCATACATATATAGAATGAGATAAAGTAAGCATAAGCATGTGCACAGACACACAATCTTATGCACTTGTGTGTGCCTCTGTGTGTGTGTGTGTATATATGTGAATAATTGAATCTCTGTCTCTCTTCAGGAAATTTACAGACAAATAAACTTCCTTTCATAACTTCTTCAATATTTTTTTTGAAGTATCAAGGTGACCAGCTTGGTTTTTAACTTTCCAGGAGACCATAAGTCTGTATTTATTAAAAAGCTTACATCTAAATACTCTCAGAGTCAGGACACCAAAATTTTGTCACCATCTTGACCTATACCAGTTTGTCCTCAAGATAATTGAGTCATAAAGCTTAGAGACACAACTCATCTATCGTAAAAGCAGGTGGCTAATCTGAAAAGGTTCTAACTGATTTTTGATGTATTGAGAAGGATTAGGAACATGTTATATGGAGTCTGCTTGTAAAATCATGTAACGTGCTTGTATTTCAGTCACTAGCAATCATATAGATTACAAGGTTCAAATATCTAATTTATCACAATTTTCGTTGTGTGTAACATAATGTAACTTTCTACCCTGCTTTTGTTGCAAGCTTCAATTTCCCTTTGTTGTTGATACTTTATAGTATTGTATTGTAGCTTGTAGATTCTGCATGCCATATATGATTGCACTCATAGGGTTCTTCCAAGTCCAACTTTCTCTAGTCAATCCAGTGTTTGTAATAGAACACACTAGTCTTAGATATCATTTGGAGCAAAGTGTAGTAAGCACTGAAGCATCACAGATCAGTTCACGATGCAAGACCAACAAGTTTTCCTTTTTTAATCCTAATTGCAAATGTAAAGAAATTACTTTGTATTATATGCTGCTTTAATTTATGTAACAAGTGTTTTTGTTTTAAACCAGATATGTTGCTCTAAACATGTTGATGAAGGCTGTGACAATGGATACTCAGGCAGTGCAACGGCATCGGAACACAATAGTAGAATGTGTGAAGGTAATGGACGGCTGTCATAATTTTGCTTTTGAAATGAGGCATTATACAGACACATGCACACGTGTTGTGTGTTTGTTCAGGTGCGAAGTACTGAACATTCATTCTCGGATCATGTTTTGACTTACTTGTTTGCTCTGTGCTTCATATGCAACAATCAGTGGTCCCCTGTTGTCTAATTATGTCTTAATGTGGTCACGATTAAATAGAGATCTTGTAAATCATGACCATGTTAAAGTATCTTTATTAAGCTTATATTCCTTATTTGTATTTCTCCTATATAGAATGGCTCGTACTACTTTATTCACAGCATAACTACAAATATCGCGATATTTTCGAAAATGTCGCGATGTTAGTGAAAGAAAACAAAGAAAGCGATAAAAGGAAAATATCGTGACGTATTGAAAAAAGGATAAAAATGAATTTATCACAAATTTGTCGCTATTTTTTCATTTATTTTTTATTTTATTTTTTGTTTTTATTTTTACAACTTTTGTTTCATTTTTTTATTTCCTCCTGTGTTAGGTATTTAACATGACCTCCTAAATGCAATACAATACTTATTAGTTTTTCATTTCTTGTACTGTTACATAACATTTTGATTTTTTATTTTTTGTTTAAAAACTCTGAAATTTTCCCCAAAAAAAAACTTGCTGATAAATATTCGAGAAAAACCTCGCCGATAAAAACCCAAGAACGATATTTATGGCTTTGATTCACAGTCAGAATGCCGTTCCATCATATGAAGTGTCCATTCTATTTTGCAGCTTTGCACTTTTTTCCTTTGAGTATCATAAAATGGAGGCCTTTGTCGGAGCTTATCTATGTCACAATGCTATGCCAGTGGTATGTTTGGATCAGTTCCGGGTTGGAACTGGTCCAAATCATTTCCTTTCATTTTTAACTGATCCAAACCATTTCTTCTCATTTTGTTTTACATTTTTAACCATATTTTTGTTAGTTTATTGATGTTTTATGAGATTACATGTAGAAATTTTGAAAGAAACTATTAAAAATGGTCTTATATATATATATATATGTATATACACACACACACACACACACAGAGAGAGAGAGAGAGAGAGAGAGAGAGAGAGTTTATTTTGCTGTAGCACTCACTTCCCCATTCCCGATCTCCAAATATTGAGTAAGCATGGTTAAATACCCACTCATATTCAATCTATATGAAGTAACTTGTTAATCATATTAATTCTTACAAAATTGTCAGTTTATTATTCATAACGTCATTCTTGTTTGTCTCAAAAGTTTCTTATCTGAAAAATGTAGGATTCAGATGCTTCAATCAGGAAAAGAGCACTTGAGCTGGTCTTTCTTTTGGTGAATGACAGCAATGTAAAACAACTGACAAAAGAGCTTATTGATTATCTGGAAGTTAGTGACCCAGAGTTCAAAGATGACCTTACAGCCAAAATTTGCTTAATTGTTGAGAAGTGAGATTCCTCTTTTATTTTTTCCTGGTTCTAGCTTGGACTTGCTTCCGTGATTTTGTACTCTTTCTTTCTCTGTCTCTATCTCACACACACAAATGTTCCGTCTTTTGCTTTTACCTTGTGACAGGTTTTCACCAAATAAACTGTGGTACATTGATCAGATGCTGAAGGTCTTATCAGAGGTATGAGTTGCAACGTCATTATTTGTTCAGAAAACAGAAACTTTTTTTTGGCAGTATTCAAAACTTTTGATGTCTCACGTTACTTGTATAACTTCTTAGTCTATGTTTTTAATGTGCTAATATCTTGGATTTCCTGCTTTCTGGATGTATTTTTAGGAACAAAGATTGTTTGATACAAGGTATAAACAATAATTTACTTCGAAGATAACTAGAAGAAACTTGTTAAGTTGGTAAAATTTTAGTTGCATCTTCGAGTGTAACCTTCCTAACCTATCTGATGGAGGGGCTGAACTTGTGACAAATCACACATCTCTGGTTATTCAGAAGGGACAGCTGGCTGAAGATCTGCCATGATGTTGTGGTGTTGCACTAGGTAGCAACCTATTCAATCAATAAATCTGGTACTGGCTGTTCCAGCTTATCATTGTTTTTCATGTGGAACTCTCACCAACCAGTTAAATTGTTGTTCTTTCTGAATTATTGTATGGACTTTTGCTCATATTCCATAACATTTTGCTGTTCTCTATAGTGACTTCAGTTTTGCTGCATTATGAACTACAGTTCTTAGCGAAGTAAAATCTTATTCTGGATATTTTATTTAGCTGTTTTTCTAGATGATGGTCATTTACATCATGTTTAAATGTTGCAACCAAACTATGAGGACTGGTATATCCATTTATAGTTTCACTCTTGCTGGGGTTTGTATTGTGAGACCAAGATGTAATAAAAACTGCTGTCTGTGTGCCCTTAAAAAGTCCTAGTCTGTGGTTTAGGCATCTTACATAGAAGCCAGTCTGTCCTAGCTGGCACAAATAAAATGGACAAGAAAAAAAATAGCGGAGAGAAAAAGAGGAGGTGGAATAAGGATTCCAAACTCCCTCAGCATACCAGTACACCAAAGCCAAAATTATGTTTTCAACCGTAGTTTTTTCTTTTCTTCCCCCTTCGGATTTTTCCTGGATGGTTTATCTAGGTGCTTAGACCACTGCTTGCCTGTTGAGGGTACTCAGCTATGTCATACAAATGGAGGAGTGGATAATGTTTAGCGAGTTTATCTGTTTATGATCTCATCTATATTCAGATTGGAAGATCCTTGCGAATGGCCACCTAATTGGTGTCTAGATCCACTTTAACTACATGACTGCTATGTCAATCTTAAGAATGCAGAACATGTTAAAATAAAGTTCATCATGCTTTAGAGTCCTCTAGAATGTGTATAATACTAGGGTGCTTAGTGTGTTTGTATCATTTTTATCCCTCTTACTAATATGTTATTTTCATGTATTCATTTATAACTCTGTTCTATTATTGCATCGCACAGGCTGGAAATTATGTTAAAGATGAAGTGTGGCATGCTCTTATAGTTGTTATAAGCAACACACAGGAACTTCATGGCTATACTGCTCGCTCCCTTTACAAGGCACTTCAAGCTTCAACTGATCAGGTTTTGTGCACTTCATAGCTCTAATGATCAATGATATCTTATTTCATTATGGCACTTATTCATGGACCTGTCTATTGACCAGGAAAGTCTTGTTCGGGTTGGAGTTTGGTGTATTGGTGAATATGGGGAAATGTTGGTCAATCATGCTGGTGAACTTGAAGGAGAGGAACCAATAACTGTATGTATATCTGTTGCCTTTATTTCTTTCCTTTTTGTTTTAGTTAGTCTCTTCTGGCTGTGAGCTATGTGGAAAAGGTATTACTAGTCTATGGGCAGTGGTAGTTCCTCACCTTATTTGACCTTGCAAAATGTCTTTTAAATTTTTCTTCAGTTGTCTGCTGCAAAATATGTTAGGATGATTTGATTTACCTATGTGGATTTCCGTAAGCCAGAAAATAAATATGTATCAGCATATGGCATTAGCCCTTTTCATATTACAAAATATCGTGTTGTCTGTGTGTACATGCTGGAGCAATCTGTAATGTAGGTTTTATTCCACTGTTAATAACAGATGATTAATTGCACATTTTCTTCTGTTTTAAAAACTATTACTAATTTTGTCTCACCTGTTATTTTCTTTGGTACTGCTAGTGTGATTCATTTCCTTTCCTCTACTGGTTTACAGTTTTGCTATTTGCTCAATGTAACTGAGACAGTTCTCTGTTGCAGGTGACCGAATTTGATGTGGTGGATCTGCTTGATAATGTACTGAAACGTTCTACATCAGATGTCACAACTAAGGCAATGACTTTGATTGCACTTTTGAAGCTTTCTGCGCGTTTCCCGTCTTGTTCCTCGTAAGTTGCTTGAAGCATATTATTTATCCTAGCCTTCCATTGATTGTCAGTATTTTTCTTGTTGATTTGATGCTTTGAGAGCTTGAATGATTTATTGTTTTCAACAAAGTCATGCCAGTGCTTAAAACATGCACCCATCCCCTTGCATCGACACAATGCGGGTGCTAGTGTAGACACATGCAGTCTTGTTGATTTGATGTTTGGAGAGCTTGAATGATTTATTGTTTTCAACTAAGTCACACCGGTGCTTTAAAATGCACCCATCCCCTGCATCGACCCATCCCCTTGAATGATTTATTGTTTCTCTCCTATTTTTCCCTCTCTCTCGCCCCAGTAAAAGGACCAGCAGCCTGTCATCCTTTTTAAAGGACGACCAGTCTGTTGTCTTTGAAAAGGACGACCAGACTGCCTACACTTTTAAGAAAGCTTTATTTTATCAATTTTAAAATTTTAAAAATAAACTACATTATATTTGCATGTGCCCTTAAAATGCACCCAGCACCCACATTCCATTTAAAATACAGCCAGCAGGCAAAATGAGCATTGAAAAAAATTTAATTTTCAATAAAAAAATATGAACATATAGCATTATGCACATTATTCTACAGCCACACCCTGCAGCCAAATCGCTATGCCGGCACCCGCATTCGCACCAGCACTGGCACCGCACACCTATGTGATGTAAGTTTTCAAATTTATATGAAGTTTAATCCAAAACATGTTTACTGTTGTGGAGCATTGTACATTCTATTCACAAAATACAGGTAGACGAATCTTGAAGGAGGTGGAGTAGACTCCTTGACCTCCATTTCTCATGTCTAATCTCAATTAGCACATAATAATTGTATTGTACATGAGTTGTGAGGAGGAACCTCATCTATCTATGTATAATTATTTTTTCAATGGTTCTGTTTGAGCAGAAGCAATTGTGTCAGTTTTCTAAATGTGGGTTGATTTCATAATTTTGTATTTCTGACAAAAGAAGGCCCACCACAATCTTTTTGAACCGTTTCGACATTGAGCATTTTTTCCAATTTGTTGGTGATCTTACTAAATGATATCATACTATAGTATAGACTTGACCAGATTAGTGTTCTGATCTGATTGATTAACCTGTCTGCGTTTGAGTCTATGTCAGCTTTACACGCCTTGAAGGGTGCCACATCCATGTAGACACAAGTGCACATGGGGAACATAGCAAGATGATATTTTGTGTTGTTAGTCTATTTTGGTGTTCTGTTTAGTAACTTACATTTTATGAATATCGGTAATGCATATATGTGTTTGTTTGTTTGATCTTGTTATCGATGTTGTAAATGCTGGAACCAGGGCTGCTTGATCACAGATACATCATATCAGCTGATTTTTCAAATTTTTGAAGTAAAAATCATTTCAAACATTTTTAAAATTGATTTTGAAAACAAACAAATAAAATAGGATATAAATTCATATTACCCCTGCATCATATCAGTGATTTGGGTTGCTATAGGCCTTTATTAGCAACACTACTTATTATTGCTATTTATGTTGCATTGGTGTGGGTACGGGTGCTAAAACATGTGCTGATGCGGACATCTGTGAGAGGCATTTTCAAAAAACATGGGTCTGGGCCGACATGGCCGTGTGTATATATATATATATATATATCATGACTCCCTGTGGAGAGGTCCTTGGCTGCTGTAGATGGTCTGATCGGACAGCCTGCATCACATCATATTCTTAAAAAAAAAATTTCTCTTGAGAGGGAGGCCTCATACCTTAGAATGTTTAAAAGAATAGGGTGGAGGCCTGTTCTCAAAGAGAGCTTGCCAGCGAGGGAGAGGGATCAGCCTCAGATGGGAGGCTGCTGTCTCCGGTCAATTGAATTTTTGTTTTTAGCAGCCCTCAATAGCCAAGGACCTCTTGGTTGTGAGGCATACATCAGGAAGCACACCTCCTTTCTCTCTCTCCCCCTATATATAATCCAACTTCTTTGAAAAATGCTGTATATGTATATTCTATGGTAGTTATAGACACAATCTAGTTGTATGTCCTCTTTATTAGTTAAAAGATTTCCCCCCTAAATCCAACCTTACAGACGTGATTTTGAGAGTTTTTGCAGTTGAGATTGACTTTTGGACCACCTGAATCCAGCAAGTGTCAAGGTTTTGTGGCCATCCAAAGATCAATATCTGGAAAGCATAAACTTTTCTAGACCTAGGAACAAATTTTTTTGGGCAACAACATGCATGCATGTTTGATTTATAAATTTTTGATCATGCTGACTACATTAACAGCATCAAGGCAAAAGGTTCAACATCGATTATGAAATCCAAACTAGATTATATGTACAAGCAGTTCTAGATATATACAAATATCTATGTATATTTATATGATTGATTTACTTGTTTAATTTACATTCTTTAAGTTCCAGATAGTTGGTCTTTGTGTTTGAAGTTTTTAAAATGTATTTTCTTTATGTGCTGTACAGTTCTTTCTTTAATTTAGCATGTTGAATATGAATTATTTACTTGAAATGTTTTATGGTTTTTGTGCAGGAGAATAGAAGAGATTGTTGTGCAGCAGAAAAGGAACCTCGTGTTGGAGTTACAACAAAGATCTATTGAGTTCAGCTCTATAATTCACAAGCACCCAAACATCAAGTTCGTCCTTCCTCCTGTTACGTCTATATGCTAGATTCTGCAGCTTTTGGGTTGCATTGATACTTGGTTCTTGGCTGAAGGGTGTGGTTCATGTACTGCAGGCCCAGTTTGGTAGAAAAGATGCCTGTTCTTGATGAGACTATTTTCAGTGGGAAAAGAAAAGGTTCATCAGTCGCAGCGTCATTGGACAATGTTAGCAAAGCACCATCTTCAGTGGCATCATTGAACCTTCCTAATGGTCTTAGAAAGCCTCCTGCAGCACCTCTTGTTGATCTACTTGATCTGGACTCTGATGTTTCTCTTGCACCTAGTGCACCTGCAGGAGACTTTCTCTCTGACCTCCTCGGTGTTGATTTATCAAGTAGTTCAATGTCATCAGGTTTTTGCTACTCTTTTCTCCTTAGCCCAGATGCTTCATATATTCTCATCTGTGACTTGAATTTGTTACTTGTGCTGCTCAAGTTAATCAATCAGTAAATTAGTTCCTGCTACCACACTCATACTATCATTATATTTATTTTCTCCTATTGAGGTTTGGTTGAAACTCTGTATTTAGATGGCATTTCCTGTTGTTCTGCCAATGAGAGCATGTTATGTGATGGGAATACATGTTCTCAACTGGTGCCCTGTTTGTATGTACTAGAAGAGCTCAGTTTCCATGTGTTTTAATGAAATATTCTCAAGGACATCTGGTGTTTTGGAGCAGTATTTTAAAACTTGCTGAGTCAACCTGTTGACTCAGTTTACTCGGATTAACTTGGTCCACTACTGGGTCAACCTAGTAGGAGAACTTGTTTTTGTGAAAACTCCACTTTGATTTGGCCGTGACTCAGCTTGATTCAGTTTGGCTAGGCTGAAGCTCTGTTTGACTCGGCCAAAGCTTGTTTGACTTGACAATGTACTTGGTTACTTTACTTGATTTTTGACATGAATCTTCTAACTTATTTGGTCATAAGATTTTAGAATTATAGCTGATTTATAAACTTGCAAATTGCAAATGAAAAACTAAAGTTGATTAGGCTTAACCTCATCTATGGTTATCTATTTATTTCGATTTTTAGATCATTGGACTCTTTATCTTTTGGAATTCTAGTTTTAGATAATATATACGTGCATGCTTAGTTTGTTAATTATTGGATAGTTGTCGATGTTGAATGTATTGATTTTAGTGTTTGTTTCTTGTCAAGATTTTTTTTTTCACTGATATATTGATACTGGCTACCCAATTATATGAAAGATGCAACGACAAAAGTAGGATTCAGCTTTTTAACTGTTCAGTACTCCAGTTTCTTGTTATCACATAAGTAAATATGACTTAGTTATTACTTGATATTAAGTTAACTATTGGATGTCCTTTATTTCACTTAAAGCATGTTTGGCTGATTAAAGGCTTGACCGAAAAGGATTTCCTTTTTCAAAATTTTGGTTGAAGGTTAATTGATAGATAAATTATTTGTTTTCTTGGTCAATTTTGGTATTTTTAAATTTTTTATTTGTTCTTGAATATGCTGATACGTTTTTCTGTGCATGGCCAAATTATCCTGTATCCTGAGAGATTCTTTGTGTTTGGGTGGAGGATTTCTTCCTAGTTCTTCCTATCCAGTACCATGTGGCCATTGAAATGGCGCTGATGATGGATTATGTTGGTAGGAAAATCTACTTCTTTTAAGGTTTTCATGGTTGCAAACTTGCAATGGTTATGGCTGCTGGAGGCTGGGAAATAGATCAAATAACAGATAGTCTAAAAACTCCTATAGTCAATATAGTCAGTTATCTGCAAGTTCAAGGTTTTGGATTTTTTTTTTTGGGGGGAGGGTGTTGGGGAAGAGGGAGAGTCAGTTAATTGGTGGTGGATCCTGCAGATGGTTCGAAAAGGAGTAGGTATACTTTCCACAGACCCAATTCACTTATAATACACACATGCACACACACACACAAACACATCCCACTGTCAAAATATCAGCATTTTCATAAAAAAACGAACATGAAATTGGTGGAAATGAAGGAAATAAGAAGGGAATAAAGTGCGATATTTTAAAAAATGTGGAAATGAAAATATTATGCCTGTTTCTTGTTTTCCAGAAAAAGATATGATTTTTAATGCAGCTTAAATCTTTTCATGTTTATTTATTATTAAATATTTTGAACTTTTATTCGTGTTTCTGTAAGAAAATTAATAGAAAGTCAAATTTTCATTTTTTTTATCAAATTGTAAATTTTTAATTTCCAAATTTTCTTGAGTAAGAAATTTCCCAAGTAATGTGCAAGAACAACCATCCCAGTAGAAAGCCGAGAATGCTGTTTGTGGCACGATATATATGTGTTCGTATGTGTGTAGCTTTTGAAATGTGAATACTGCTTATAAATGCATGGTTATGTCAACTGCCTTCATTGTGGTTCTGGTCATTGCAAAATTCAAATGAAAGTTATCGTTTCAAAAGTTATAATTAATAGACAGCTTTCTGGAAAAGACTCCAGAACATAGTATTTTTCTAAACACATGTTAGATTTCGTCTACCTTGAAAATTTGTTTACATAGAGAGGCAAGATGAAGGGTGCAGCTGCACACACTGTAAATAGTTCAGATTCGGCTCGAATCTAAGTGGTGCCAAATTTTCTAACCTGTTTCTATGCAACCAGGCTCAACTGTAAAACTCTTGTTCTTAATTAAATTAAATCTAACATAATATCTGACATTTATATGTTATTTGGTTGGATCTTATTGGATTCCTATCAAATATCAAATTCGGTTTTATGCGCGAAACTTCAAATAGCAATGAGACATGGCTGCACACAGATGCAGTACGAATCACTGAACAGGGTAGACTTAATTTTTGTATTTTTTTTTTTTTAAAGTTTGGTATATTTTGTTTAGTAATATATATCTTATGAATATGTGTGTTTACTTGTTTAAAATCTTATTATATATATTACTGAATTCTTCCGGCTTCTCACAGCACACGCCCTGATGCATGCATCGGCGCCCACACATGAAAGGAGGCTTCCCAATGAAAAGCATTAGGTAGCCTTGATGGGAGGGAATCCCTCCTAGCCGGAGGGATCAACCTTCTCTCTTTCTCTCTACACACACACACACACAGAGAGAGAGAGAGAGAGAGAGAGAGAGAGAGAGAGAGAGAGAGAGAGAGAGAGAGAGAGAGAGAGAGGAGGTGTCGATTTAACCTGACACCCAAAATCACCTGACAGCATCCACCGTTGTGGCAGTTTGATTGAATGTGATCTAAAGGGCCATATCATTTATGGTAATTGAAAGGTAGGGCGGGGTAACAAATTACATATGCCCACTGCCAAAAACATGAGTTTTAAATGAAATCAACACCAAAATTTGCAGTTTTAGTTTCTAAATTACTCTAGACACCTCTGCAACACGAAACCAACCAAAAATTGATGACAACAATGCCGATTTGATGTTCACAATCTCAAATTTCTGGCCAGAACTTCAAAACTCCATCCTGCTGAAGTAGTGGCGAGTTTTCTCTCAAATCTCAAACAATTTTTTTGGTTATTTTCTTCGATTATTGGTTCTAACTTACTCTACACTTGATTCTTAATTGCTTAAAAGCAAAAGCCCCATTTTTTCATACCATAAAGTGAGCGCTGCTTTCATGGTGTTTTGCTGGAAAATGGGGAAAAGGGCATCCAACATTTGGTTGAAAAATTTCAATGCTTAAATTGTGCACTTTCTTGTGACTTTTGGTGTTAGATCGATCCTAAATAACAAAATCAGTCTTCCATTGTGTGAACGACAAATAAAAATCGAAAACCACACTTTGAATACCACCTCTTTTTGCAAGGGAATATGCCACCTGAATGACAATTAAATGGAGGGGTGGATCAACAACCACCGGATATTCACGCGCATATATTTCCAATGGTAGATGCTAATTGTTGAACGGTGGCTGTGTCCTCAGCAGCTGATGCACAGATGATGAAGATGCTGTAGTGAATGGGTTTAGGCAAGGAAAAGTCGGGCCCGAAGATGGATAAGAGAGGGGAGAAAGTGAGCACTGAGAAAATCAAGGCAAAAAAGGGGGTCTGTTCCCCTTTCGTGCGCATCTGTTTTTATTTTCATATGGGCTGTTTAATTGCATTTGATTGAAACGGTCCACAGTAGTGGATGTCATCAATTTTGGGCGTTGGATTAAATTGAGGACTCCATATATATATATATATATATATATGTATGTATATGGCAGTGTCCTGAACCCATGTTTTTTTGAAAATGTCTCACACCGGTGTGCGATATATATATGGACCTTGCACATTTTTCGATCAGAACAAAATGAATGGTTTTGGTGAAAGGCAGAAATCTTAGTCATATGGGTGCTTCAGTAAGGCCCACATACCCATGTTGCAGTAGCTGTACCCAAAGTAGGTACACTTGGGTACTTTTTAGATTGAAACTGATCTAAATTGCTTAATTTTACTTGATTTAATTTTTTTCAACTCAGTTTTTTATTCTGTTTTGAGAGTTATTGTTCATTAACATGTAATATCTTTATTTGTATGACTTGTTTATTTAAATGTTGCTTTGATTTTGATTTTTGTGTGTTATTTTGCAATATATATATATATATATATATATATATATATATATATATATATATATATATAGGTGCTTCCATACCCACAGTTTCTAAAGTTGCAATGTCCAGACCCATATCTAGTGACCCCAACCGTATTCATACCCATGTGACTAGGTGGAAATGAGTCTGACCTGATGTTCCTATTTGGCTTCTCTCTCTTCCTGGCCGGCAGAGTGGCTGCAACAGTAGCCCTTCCTGGCTGCAACAGGCAGGCTCGTTGCAAGCCATACCTGTACTGTATCCCTACCTATATGACTTAGGAGGAAATGAGTCCGACCTGACGTTAGGTAGAGGGGTTTTGATGACAGCCCTTTGCTGTCGCCCTCACTCTTGAGGGGGCCAAGCAAGCTTGCTCTTGGGATTGAAAATGAGGACTTTTCAACAACCGAACCCATCTTTCTCTCGCTAGTCATATGGGGGTTGTGGTTCAACTAAAGTGATTGGAGTACAGCTTCTACTTCATTAGGTTTTCTCTTTTTTTTTTTTTGGGTGCCGGTTAATTTATGCCTAGGGTTTAGATGCTTGGTGTTCATAAGCCGTATTTTTGGTGACTGGTGTACAAGGAAGCAGCTTTAGCCATCATCGTTAATACTATAGCTGAAATATCGTTGTGGGGTTTTTATAGGTGAGGTTATCTCATACATTTTTTGGCAAAGTTGGTTTTTTTTTGGAGAAAATCTTGGAGATTTAAAAAATAAAAAAATAGAAATGTTTGGTAGAAATATGATAAATGAGAAACCTAATAAGAAGATATAAAAGACCATTTTGTTAAAATGATAAAAATGATAAATTCATAAGCAGTGTATTGCATCTAGGTGGTTGTGTTAAATACCTAAACAAAGAGGAAATAAAACAATGAAACAAAAATTGAAAAAAATGAAAGCATAACATGAAACAAAAAATTAAGAAAAGTTTGTGATAAAATCATGATAATTTTTTTTTCAATTTTTTATTCAAAATATCATGATTTTTTTTGTTTTTCATTAATATCGTGATATTTGTGGCTATAGTTAATACTAGTTTGGATGATTTGAGGGGAGAGAGGGAAAGAGGGGGTTGCCATTGCAGCTCCTTTGCCAGTCGGAGGGGGGTGTGGGGGGAGAGAGAGAGAGCTACTACATGTTCCTTCTTGCTCAATTCTCAATCCACATTTCCTGCAGCGTACGACCTGTGGGTAGGAAGAGGGAGACAGAGAGAGGGAGGTGGAGAGAGGAATGCTCGAACACATGTTTGGAAGGCCCTATGAAAGGCAAAACAAGAACATTATATTAGACTCGTTCTGCCCTTCAGCAAAACTGTTCTTTTTGCTCCAATCGGATGGTGTACAAGGCCCCAACTGAGTTTGGTAGCTTGTGAGTGTGTAGTTACTTGTTCTCTTATATATATATATATATATATATATATATATATATATATATATATATATATATATATATATATATATAGCGATAGAGATTGATGCCTTCTAGTTTATCTTGCCTCCTAGTGTTTCGTGGCTTTCAACCACTATAAATGTTGTTTTATATAAATCTAACAGTATAGATGGGTGCAATATGTTAAACTATTGGACTTGAGAAAATCATGTTAGTAAGAGGTATAAATTGATTTATTAAACTTCTAAAATTAACGGTCTTAGATTCCTCATCTCATAACTACCAATTTAGACATAAAATTTTAAAATATTTTTTTGTTTCTATGTTTCATGTGTTTTGCATGTGCCTATAAGGCTTGATTTGTGGAAAGCAACTTAAAACACTGGGAGGCACATACGAAGGACATACTTGAGGAGGCAAAAATTGGGGATCTTATGTGTCCATGCTACTGCCGTTTGTATGTGCAATCTACTTGTATTGCCATTGTTCTTAAATCCAATCTTAAAACAGTGATAGATGGGTTGGTTTTAGTTTAGATACGTCCTTGAATTGTTGGACTCCCGTATCAAGGTTTTTTTCGTAGTCCATAAATCAATGGCTGAATATGCACCAGATTATCTAGGCTCTAAGAGCATATTTTTGGTCAAAAGCTACAGAGAAATTGCTGATTTCTGTCTTTAATCATGATGAACACATACAGATAATTAGAGCCAATAACTTGGTTAGTCAGATTCAACCTTGGGTTATATGTGTGTGTGTTTGTTTGTGAACTTTCGCTGGTTCCTTGTTTAGTATAAAATTTCGAGTTGTGTATCTGGCCTGTTGGCCTCAAAAGTTATCTGGTCCTCTTCATAAAAATCTTGGTTTAATCAGCTTCCGCACTGAGTTGGAAGGGAACACACTTGATCTGGTACTTGTAAGTATAAACGAATTGCCTACTAGCAGGGGCAGAGCCAGAAATTTTTTATGAGGCGGGTTGTTAAAGTTTCTAAATCTTGATTAGGGCCGAAATATCATTTTTCAAAATTTTTATATAGAACAAATGAATTTTTTTTAAAATTTACATGTAATTTTTTTTTAAAATTTTCTTGAGGTGGGGCCAGGGCCCATGCGGGGCCCTACCTTGGCTCCGCCCCTGCATACTAGTGCTGGCTGTGTAGGCTAATATCTAGGTAGGGGTAGCAAGGCTTTTTCTTCTTCGTTCTTTTGAAAATTATAACATAGATTTCTTTTTTCTCAAGTTCTCAGAATATTATATTTTTTTATTAATCTTATAATATTATTTTTCCATTCTATTTGAGCTGCTTTTTTCGTGAGACTAGTCTCACTTACATGGCAACTCTTTGGTAGAGTTGTGCTTTAACTACTTAGATTCTTAGAATAGACATAGCTGTAGGTAATGCATCCCCTTTTGTTACTATTTCCAAACTGATCAGAATTAAGAGGCATACCTAATGGGATTTAAAGAGGACATTTATGTCATAGTGCTTTGGCTCTGAATAACTTTTTGCATTCTTAGGAAGTCTACAGTTTGTATTGTAATAATTTATCTGATCTGCTTGATATGAGCTATGAGCCTTTTTTGGTGTCCGGCAAAATGATTTGTAAGACCACTTGCTTTTTGCATTAGAGGTTCCTTTGATAGGCTATCTGTAGAGCTTCTTGCAGTGGTTAATGTAATTAACTGGCTTTTTTTTTTTTTTTTCATTTTGCTTTTGACTTAGGTATGAACCACACAGAGAAAAGTGGTGCAGATATCCTGCTTGATCTGTTGTCAATTGGAACAGTTCCTCCAGATAACAGTTCATCAACTGAAAACCATGAAGGAGTAATGCCTAATGCTCTGGAAGCCTCTTCTCCGCTTTCTTCCCTCTCTCTTCCTGCAAAACCACAAAGCCTGGGAACTGCCCAAGAACCAGTTGTGGATATAAAATTACAGAGTTCTCCTATGCAGGATTTGCTGGATGACTTTATTCAGGCTATGCCTGGTATGTAGATGTGCTGATTTCTTTTATTGTAGCCTGCCAATACTCATTGTACACTTTTAGTTTTGTAACAGCTACAAGACTCTAGTCTGTTAACATTTTTCGTTCTTGTCCTACAGTGAATGCTCAGCCATCTTTCCCATCCATTGTTGCGTTTCAGAGTACTTCT
>JAANDH010000645.1:23362-33362 GCA_011799765.1 Nymphaea thermarum | reverse complement strand
TGAGAATAAGTGCTCCAATTTCTTTCACAACATGAAGAGGTTGCAGGTTGAGATAATAACTTCAATGCAAGTTGTTGGAGATTTGGTGTCGATGCTCCAAAACATAACCACCAATTAACAGGATCTTCTTCATCTCTTGCCATTGCAGCTTGTACTGAATCACTTCTTCCACCAGAGAAGCTTTCAAACCCACTATTTATTATCTTCAACCGATGAGAATCATAATATAGTCTTCCCAAACATATCTCCCTATTTTTTGATATTTCTGGATCTCGATTAGGAGGAACACGACCAGTGCCTCCTGCCAACCATGTTTGTCCATAATATCTGGGATTTAGGGAGTGTGCCATACAATGCAAAGGGTTATTGCTTCTATTCCATCTTCTTACTAAAATTTTATGCATATGGTCGAAAAACTCAGAATCATCAAGTGCAACATTCATATTTAAGTATGTACCATACAATGCAAAGGGTTATTGCTTCTATTCCATCTTCTTACTAAAATTTTATGCACATGATCGAAAAACTCAGAATCATCAAGTGCAACATTCTTCTTCTCATGTCTAAAAATGATGTTTTGAATTTTTTCAATCATGTTATCCCACATATCATAAACTCTATGAAGCATGGGCCCTTCTTTGTCAACTTCGCTCAACATCTGCCAAATAGGCTCTGTAAACTGTAGAAAATATGAAATCTTATCCCACCATTCATCGTCTAAAATACATTTTTTAATTTGTTGAGCCTTCACAATGTCATCACTCCGATAAAACTCCTAATCATTGTCAGTCACCATAAGTGTTAATGCATGTTTCACCTGCTTTATTCTTTTTATCATTACAATAGTGGATGCAAAACGAGTCTCTGCTACTTTCAACAATTTCAAATCAGAATGCCTTTTAAATATAGCAAGAGCATTGTTGTGGTTTACAACAAAATTTCTGATGTTTTTGATATCATGCTCAAGCTCCTCAATCCATGAACACAATATACCAGCATTTGTATCATCTTTTGATGGGTTGCAAATACTTTTAAGTGCTAGATTTATACTGTGTGCCACACAAGGAGTCTAGAATATGTGACTATACTTGGGATCACTTGTCAAATTCATCCCTGCTCGTTGGCAAACTAGAGCATTATCAGTAATAATTTGCACAACATTATCTTCACCCACTTCGTTAATGACTTCTATAAATAGCCCTTTTAAGTACTCAACATCTTTATACTCCCCAAATGTATCAATACATTTCAAGAAGATTGGTTCATCAAGCGAATAAGCAATAAAATTTATCAGTGTTCGTCTTTGGATATCAGTTCACCCGTTAGAAACAATAGATACTCCATATTGTCTCCATGAAAATTTCTTCTTCTCTAATAATTTTTCGATGTTTGCCTTCTCTTATGCAAGAATTACTGTTCTCAACTTTTCTAAACTCGCAGGTACATAACCACTCAAACTGCAATTAGTCAAACCTGTAACATCTTTCCCATAAAGACTTCTGGCTATATTAAAAGGAAGTGAACTTGCAAAAAAGAACCTTCTGATCCTTCTATCCATCTTTGCCCTTCCCATAATTTTGAATACTTGTGCTAATGTTTTGGTATCCCTGCTTGCCATGTTCGTTTTTTTTTTTCTTTGAAGCATCTTCACCTTCTTCAATAACATAAAGAGAAATAGATAGTTCACTTGACTTGGCTGAAGATTTTTTCGTCTCAGCTGCATCGTGTTTTTTTTTTATCTGCTTCATCGATTCTTTGCCAACTTTTTCACATGGTCGAATTCCAAAACTTGGGATAAGAGCCAGTGAACGTCTTATTACAGAAATTGCAAGAAAAAATTATATTCCCACCACCACTTGGTGCTTTTCCTAGTTTCTTCACATAGGGCCAAAGAGGCTGAGATGGATTATCCAACTCTACTGCAGTGGTATTAACACTACTACTGCTGCTTGCCATATTTCCACTTCCACTTGTGGGCATCGTTTCTTTTCCTTTATCAGCCATTACAACTTATATGAAAAGCACCTAGCAACATAACATAATGCATAAGAATCTTGATAATGGACGTAGAAGGACAAAAGCATAAGTAGAAGATATCTGAGGAGTTAATACTCTCAAAGTGCCGATTAAGCAACAATCGAAAGCCCTAATCAAAAGAAGACAGCGGAGATAGCAATCAAGATCCCCAATTCTGCCAATTAAAGGGACAATCGAAAGCCCTAATCAAAAGAATAAAAGATAGAGACACCAAGCAATGATCGACAGTGTACTGATCCCATCATACAGCGGAGATTCATAGAGATGCAGACAAAGGCATATATTCATATGTACAGTGGTGGTGGGTAGATTAATAGTGATTTGTTCATTCATTCGCAGGTTGGAGGCAGTGTGGCAACAAATGGTGGGCAGAGCCACTTTTCACCGGCTGAGATTGTGGGTGGTGATTGGTGAGTGCTGGTCGGAGAGATGAGAGATCAATAAACGTGTTGATAACAAAAGCTAAAACACAAACAAAAGAAACACAGAGATTTTTACATTACAAACAAAAGAGGGAACAAAAATACAAAAACGAACAACAAAGAGGGAAACGACTGCAGCAATAAACGGAAAAGAGGATTCACAAAAAATTAGACGATAGAAGGCTCAGCCGGTGAAATGCGCTGTCTGCCGGCACCAGAGACGATGGAAGGCTCAGAAGCTCGACAGAAAATGAGAAAAAAATGAAAAAAAAAAAATATCGCTGCCGTTCACCGCCTGTCGTTGCCTGTTGCCGCCTGTTCATCGCCTACAGCCGCCGGTCGCCGCCCTTGCCTTCGCGGGTCGCCGCTGCCTTCGTCGGTGAGAGAAGAAGCAAGGAAACGAAACGAAACGAAAAAAGGAAAAAGGGTTTTGAAAAATTTAACATTACAATGGTTTAAAACGTTAAAATGAAAAAAAAAAACGATAACATTTAAACAAACAACTTGAGACTCGGTCAACTTTGACCAAGTCTGAAAACTGCCAAAAATGAGCTTGGGTATGTTGACCGCACCCGGTGCGGTAAACGCCGCACCCCTGGCGTATCCACCGCCGTACCGGTGCCGTGTGGGGAGTATCCGTGTGACATAGATACTATATAATATGTATGTATATGTAATACATATACATGTATATACATATATACACATGTACAATGTATACAAGGCAAAATTATCATTTACCAAGTAACAAATTTGTGCCCAAAGGTGACATCCTTGATTCCAAAGTCTGTAGCATGCTATTTCTTACAAGTAATATGTATACCCTGGAGTCTAATTTTAGATTTTGAAATCTTACTGACAACACGAGTAGGCATTAAGCAAGTAGTTGTAACGTATCCAGTATTATAGGTTTATAACCGTATAAACATACAACATATATTATGCAAGACCGATTAACAAGTCTAGTAATACATATATAGAACTTATAAACAACATATATGTGTGTGGATGTGACACGTGTATCTCTGCCGTTTAAAACTTTATATACTGTATGTGGTTATATGTGCTGGAAAATTTAAATCTGTCGGCTGCTGGATGGCTAGATATTTAAAGGCTGTAGCTAAAATGACATAAACCGTTGCTAAAAACACCATAAACCTTTGCTAGTGCTTCCATTATTAGTAATATCCAGCAGTCCGCTGATTTCAATTTATATATATATATATATATATATAGACACACACACACACACACACACATCTGGTGCTAAACTGCAAAAACATGCAATAAAATATTAAAAACAGTATAATAGATGCAGGCATGCAGCAGATGATAAAAGTCTGAAAAGTGCCTTAAAAGAGCATCATTTAAAAAAAACTGGAAAAGAGGACAAAAATGTTCCCAGCGCAGTTGGACCACACTGACTCTTTGGTTGATGCAAGTCGGTGCAAATAAAGGATAGACCAGGGGGGCGGTTGACTGCATCAGGAGCACATTGAATGCACCCGGTACTGTCTCTCTGCTGCACCACACTTCAACATGGGTGCAGTTGCTGTTTTGACGAGTCCCTGTGACATTTTTATATTAGATTAGAATTAAATAGTATGTGATTCTTTTGACAGTACCTCATGATTCCTGATACTATAGAGGCATTCCACACTATTTGTGTGGCTTGATGAGACGGCTAAGAAAATACTAGTAGTATAACTCAGATTTGGTGCAAATGCAGGGCTTTTGCATGAAAATTTGGAGTAGAGTTGATTTTTAGCAACTGGTGATCGTGAACAGGACCGACTTTTTCTGTTCATGAGGTGTTCTGAAAAGAGGCAATGGTGGAACATAACAAGATGATTGAAATTTGAGATTTTTTCCATAAAAAATGTCCTAAAACTGTTGTTAGGATGTCCAGGGTGTTTGAAGATGCTACTGCCACAGATACCTAAAACCTAAGCTTCTCTCTGTTTAATCTCTGGGTCTTAGGCGTTTAGCAGGCACCCAGGTGTTCAAATATTCATCATTCAGACGCTTTGCTACTGTACTTATGTCAAATATTATAAAGAAGGCAGTGGTTCATTTTAGTTAAATTAGGCAGCTGCATTTGCTAAGAATTGTGCTATATTAACAGAGCTAAACCACTAAGCCTTATCTTATCCTGTTGGCAAAAAGGTGGCTGTATCTCTTTTGATTTTCATGACTTTTATTTTATTATTTCCATTCCTTCATTTGCTGTTTCTGACTTTTAGGTTAACGTGTACATTTTCTGGAACTGACTCTTTTTTTTCTGTCAGTTTATTCAACTTCGATTAGATCCGGCTAGCAGCAATGTTCTTCCTGCAGGTGGATCCATCACACAGCGTTTGAGTATCACAAACAGCTTACATGGGCAGGTACAGTTTGTCTTTCGCATTCATGCAAATGTTGATGCTATATATGAAGGAAACATTTCCCAAGTCTTGGGTATCTAGGCTTCATTATCTAGTCCTGGTTTTGGCTTTCCATGCATGAACCCTGAATGTCCATATTGGTTGATGCTCTTTTTTTCCTTTATATGAGAGGGATTGTTGCGAAAGCATGCTTGGGTCTTTTTTATTTTTTTGTACTAACTGAAAACCATCTGCGTGTGAGCAGAAGCCTCTTGCCATGCGCATAAGAATAGCATACAAAGTGAACAATCAAGACATGCTGGAACAGGGGCAAATCAACAATTTCCCTCCTGGTTTGTAGAATTTGCCACCGACTTGGAAATGAACACACTGTAGGTTTCCTCCTGCTGGCTACTAGGAGCTTCCGTTCTGCTGAATGAGTGCAGCGGTCAGTTTTATTTGCCACATCAAGTGAGTCATGGGCATGAATCAGAGGGGTCAATATTAATTATGGGTGTCCACCTCTTGTGGTACTGGCCTGTTTGTCTTTTGCGATTGTAGATTGTCCATGGAACAGCAGAGGGACCATGCATGCAAATAATGAAGAAGTATGATGGTTTCTAAGTGCTTTCTATGTCTGACGCTTGAGGAATGCTTGTTGATAGTGATTTTATTCATGCGAAGGTGGAACTAATTGCCGCTACTGCTGTCACAGTTGCATTTTTCCTTCAATTTGTACAAAGTCAGGCTTGTATACTCATGACTTGCTGAGGTAGTCCTACTGTATCACATTGTTTTGCTGATTGGCTTTCCTCAGTTTTCCTCGGCAATGGCTAGATTTGTTATTTTACTCAACCGATCTAAGTTTTTACGCCATCTACTTTGTTTTTCTTCTCTCATAGTGCAGATTCATCACGGTACCTATTTAATTTATAGTGCAAATTCCTCAGCAGTTATGGGAAAGCTTCTCCTTTGGCTCAATATTTATCATACAATGTATGAAGCAGTATGGATGGATGTAATAGTTAGTCTCGGGTTTTTTCTCCAAAATGCATGATCATACGTTACGTACAACAGCGTCCGAAATGGTTGCAAGAGAGCAGCCAAGTGACAATTGCACAAAGTTGGTAAGACTTGGAGGAGTGCTGTGAAGAAGCACGAAGACAACTTTGAAAAGAGAAGCCAGACTCCACCCGTTTGAAAAGTGGGGTCAGGTTTTAACATTTCCAATTAGTTCTGAACATATGGAAGAAACTGCACATTGGTTTGCCAAGGATGCCGTCTACCTTGGCTTTCCTTAATACATAGAAAGCAAATCCACCCGTACGAGAGGGTCAGTGTTGGCCTCAGAGCCCGTTGTTAATCCTTCATAGGCCTAAAACCTTATATGCCCATATTGCTACCTAACAGCGTTCTATATGTTTTAGCGGTGCAGTTATAAGCCCAATGTTGAACTTGTGGCTTTTATGTTTGAAGGCCCTAAGCTAATCCCTCGAGGTTGAGATGTGGGGATTTCAGCTGTTGCTTGCTTATTTAGAATAACCATCTAAAATGTGGGCACGCAACTGTTCCTAACTAGACAGGCGTTGGTTGGGAGCAGCTATTGTGCATTTGAATCGGCCTTGCATAGTAGACATGGACAGGTAATGGAAACAGTTTCCATCTACAATACAAAACGAGAGAGGGAGAGAGAGAAACACTACTTCAAGTAGTGAATCAAGAACAACTACCATAGAGATCTGAGTTACAACTTCATTCTAGAACTAAGGACAGAACTTTGTTCTGATTTAGAAGGATTTTCATCCTTAAGAACATATATGTAGAGCTGGGCATCAGGCCCCGTCGCAATTCTTGAAGCGACAGTCAAGCCTGATTAGGTCCTTACTGGGCCTGTTACCGGACTCATTAATAACCAGGCTGTGCCGGGCCCAAGGTTTATCAGTTTCCTGGCCAAACCACTGCCCAGTACCTGGCCCCCCTCGATAATATATACATTTTTTTAATGCTTATTAAATAAGAATGGAACCAGGTTTCCCTTTATAAATTTTGTGGTACAGGACTATTTTAATGAAGGTGTACTCTCTTTCATCGCCCATTTCAAAAGCTTGTTTTCGAAAACACAGTATGCCACTCTTTTTCATTGTACAATCTATTTTACTACCTAGACCAGCTTTGCACATCTCTTATTTACTTGGGCGCACTTTTCTAGTCATGTATAGAATAACTTTTTAAGAAAACTACAGAGAGAATAATTATAAAAAGGGGTTGGGACTTGAGCTGAGGAATGTTTAACTTTTTATCGGCACTGAGAGCCCCCGATTGGCCCAGTGCACCTGCCAAGCCCAAGTCCGGCCCATTAAATTGCTGAACCAGGTGTATAAGGTCATAACGGTGGCCTGAGTTTAGCGCATTCTAGACCGGGCACCCAACTACCCATTAGGTACCCGGCTTACAAGATATCTGATTATAGACTAAGTTGAATCTGCTCATTCTTATAAGTGATTTTATATGTGCCCCATATATTCCACCAGAAAATGAAAACAGCCAGATTCTCCGTTTAATTAATCATCCAGCCTTGCTATTCATGGCTGATGGGCCTCTCTAATTAAGTCCCATAAGATAGACGAAGATCAAATAGCAGGCCTGGATTGGCATGCCATTTGGTTAACAAACTACTGCATGCGAAGCGCAGCCAAGATGAGACTTTTGTGGATTCTTGCTGAGAAGTGCGAAGACCGTTTATACTGGCAAGATGGATACCAGATCACTTGAGAGATCATTCTTTTGTTTTGGACTGTCAATAGATATGTGAATCTGCAAGTAGCAGATCATGGCATGACGGTGAAACATGTTTTGGTGTCTAAGACCAAACCCACTTTTTAAGCAATTACAAGCCCAGAGGTTGGGAAGAAACATATGAAGGTGCTGAGCAATGCGCATGCTTGAGGGCCATTACTGACGGCTTCCACGTGTGAGAGGATTTCTTCGCCTTGGAATTGAGAAGCAGCCTTAGATCAGCAATTGATAATGCAGTACTTGAACCTAATGGAAATAGCCAACGGATTGGCTGAACGAAGCAATGTAACCTAACCATTTGAAATGAAGCGAGGTTCTGTTAGCAAAAGGAATGACCTGCCTGCACGTCCTCTTCTTGTGCTCCTGTGAATGACACAACACAAAAACACAATACACTAATCGAGCACTTGTTTCTACAAGTAATCACAAAGGCATGACACGTAATAAGAGCACACAACACTAAAAATTTGGAGCACACTTGAAATGCCTTCATTCACACGTTTTGGCCAACCCAAAGGGCCATATTTATACATGTAAGAAAAAACTGAAAAATAAATGACATTGACTCTTGGTAACTCCACTATGGTCATTATGGACATATTAAAAACAAAAAACTGAAAANCGCAACTTGCTCATTGGTTGAGCAATACTTCAATACAATTTGACCTTTACCAACAATCTCACGAATGAAATGATGACGAAGTTCAATATGTTTTGTCCGTCCATGGTAAATCGGATTTCTTGTCATTGCTATAGTTGCCTTGTTGTCACAATGAATTGGTGTTCCTTTAGTTTGACTTTGACCAAGATCTTCCAAAACTCGACGCATCCAAATTGCCTGACAAGTAGCTGCAGATGCAGCAATATACTCCGCTTCTGAAGACGATAATGCCGTCGTACTTTGCTTCTTTGAACACCACGATATAGCACCTGATCCAAGTGTAAAAACATAACCGCTTGTGCTCCTTCGATCATCTACAGCTCCTGCCCAGTCGCTATCAGTGTAACAAAGTAAGTTGAAACAAACATCTGATTTATACCAAATTCCATATTCAGTAGTTTCACGAATGTAACGCAATACACGTTTTGCTGCTTCCAAATGGTGTAATGATGGATTGTGCATGAATCTGGATATCAAGCTGACAGCAAATAAAATATCTGGTCGTGTATGAGTCAAATATAACAAGTCACCAACTAGACCTCTAAACAATGTTTCATTGGCTTTAGCAGTCCCATCAGACAAAGTCAACTTTTCACCTGCATTCATAGGAGTAGAACACGACTTGCAATCTAACATTTTATACTTCTTAAGTAGGCTTAATGCATATTTTTCTTGAGAAATAAAAATGCCATTATTTGTTTGGACAACTTGAAGACCAAGAAAGAAATGCAATAAACCCAAATTTGTCATTTCAAACTCACTTATCATGCTGTCCTTGAATTTTTGAATGAGCACATCACTTGATCCCATGTAGATAATGTCATCTACATAAACACATACCACAAGCATATCAACGCCTTCCTTTTTCAAGTATAATGTGGGTTCACTCTCACAACGTCGAAACCCATTTTTGTGAAAATATGTGTCAAGTCTCCCATACCATGCTCTTGGTGCTTGCTTGAGTCCATAAAGGGCCTTCTTCAACTTATACACTTTCTTCTCATGTCCACTTATTACAAAGCCCTGTGGTTGATGTACATATACATCTTCTTCTAAAGCACCATTCAAAAAAGCAGATTTGACATCAAATTGAAATACCTTCCATTTTAAGTGAGCTGCAAGTGCCAATACTAACCTAATAGTCTCAAAACGAGCAACAGGAGAAAAAGTTTCAAAATAATCAATGCCATATTTTTGTACATATCCTCTGACGACTAGTCTGGCCTTGTATTTTTGCACATCTCCATCAACATTATACTTCAATTTGTAAACCCATTTCACACTTATAGGTTCCTTTTCTTGTGGCAAATCTACTAGTTGCCATGTATCATTTCTCTTAATTGTATCGATCTCTTCTTGCATTGCTTTTTCCCATTCTTCTTTACCACATGCTTCTTCATAACATGATGGTTCAGTTACCATAAAAGCAAATGAACAAGAAGCATATATATCATGTAGAGATCGTACCTTTCTTGGTGGAGAAGACCCATCTGTAATTATTTCGACATCTTCTTCATGATCGGAATTGGTCTCTTTTGAATGAGTAGCACTTGACGTTGATGCATTTGAGTAAGAAGTTGATTCAACAAATGGAATATGTTGATCTTCTATTGTTGTCCACTCCCATGATCCATTCTCATCAAAAATGATATCACGCCGAATGATTAAAGACTTTGTTACTGGATTGTATAGTCTATAACCTTTTGAGTTATTACTATAAC
>JAANDH010000645.1:7500-22064 GCA_011799765.1 Nymphaea thermarum | reverse complement strand
CACGTCCTCTTCTTGTGCTCCTGTGAATGACACAACACAAAAACACAATACACTAATCGAGCACTTGTTTCTACAAGTGATCACAAAGGCATGACACGTAATAAGAGCACACAACACTAAAAATTTGGAGCACACTTGAAATGCCTTCATTCACACGTTTTGGCCAACCCAAAGGGCCATATTTATACATGTAAGAAAAGACTGAAAAATAAATGACATTGACTCTTGGTAACTCCACTATGGTCATTATGGACATATTAAAAACAAAAAACTGAAAATGTAATGACCTTATTAAAAACAAAAAACTGAAAATTAAAATAGGCAAGGTGAAGGGGTTGTATTAATTTTGCATTAACTTTCATCAGGTTCTTGAACAACACAATGGCCTCCTCTTGATTCTGCCATAGCTACTAAACTTCATAAGGAAAGTGCTTCTTGCAATTAGAGGTGTTGTTCCAAACGAATGAATTGAGGATGGAAATAATCTTCTTTCTGATCAAGTCCGAAGTTTGAGAGTAGTCATGAAGTGCATCGAGACTGAAGAAAGCACAAACTTGATCTTCATCATTCTTCTAATAAGTGAAACGCACAGAGCCTTCCATGACTTGGACTGGATGGCAGAGATGATTGAATTCCAAATGGAAGCTGGTCAGTATAGTGGAACCCAATACATTGTATTGGCAACTGCCCAACTGGCATCCAAAGATGAAAGTGGCTGGAAGCCATGCTTCTTCATTGGTGCTGAAGAGAGAAAATAAACTCTTGCTTTTGTGCAGAACTAGGCCATTTAGTGAAGAGAATGACTTGAGGATTGAAAGCAAGCCATCATTTGAAGGGTGCGAAGCGAATGTGCAGTTTGTTAGATCGAATAGAATCCGAAGGCGGTGGTGCCAGCAAATACCAAGTGCCCCATAAGACCAGGCGATGAAGCGACAAATGTAAAATAATTAAAAAGTTGGCATTCTATAAATGCCTTTAAGTTTGGGCAATGACGCTGCAAGTAAAAAAAGATTTCCTATACATCTTGCCAGTTCCAAATGTGCCCGGTTGTTTTTTTAACCCACCACCTTTATTCAGTGAATTCTTTCTTTCTGAATCCGCAACTTTATCCCCACTTGATTAAGAGGAATTTAATGTCACTTTTGTTTAAAAAGCATCCGATTACATACCCATAGACCACACTTTCTGTAAACAATAGTGCAAGATGCATAAAAGATATTAGATAGAAACTAATTTACCCTACGAACAATTGGGAGTACTGACATCAGTTACAGATTGTAGCGAATGCATTTGAAGGGTGAAAAGTGAAGGACATTTTATCAAACTACAAATTAACAGGAGCAGACTTGACTGGCCTCGACTGCATCCAACAAAAGAGATAATAGATTTTACAGCTGGTATATCTATGCAATTATAAATTATAATCCTCTATGTCATATTAAACTTGAAAAACGTGCACAAAAATGCTGTCACTGTTCTAGGCTTTTGGCCTTAATCCTTTAAGCGTCAAATGCTGTAAGTTGTTATTCTAGTTCAGATACATCTATCACACTATTAAAACAGAAATGTTATGGAAGACTTCTCCATTATAATTTAATCGTCATTACATTCCTTCATCTGACGTAGTAACTGTAAATGCAAGCATTAATGTAATGTTCTATCGATATGTTTCTATCACCCCTCAAGTCAATAAAGTATCCATTGTCATTAAACTTTTGGAGGAACTTAAATGGACTATACTTACACGGATTCAACTTATCATGTGTGCTGAACGGAAACACTTTGGATTAAGTAGACCATCACTAGATCCCCAACCTCAAAACTCATGAAATAACGTGACTAGTCAACCTATTCCTTGTAGACATTGTAACTCTTCTCTAGCTTTCCTTTTACCTGAGCATGACTTTCTTACATATACTCAACAATAGAGCCAATGGCAGGTGGAAACTGACTGACCTGTGGTGTGGGGGCAAGATCAATGGACATGCACAAGAATTCTACAATGAACAATCTGATACAGAATCATATTGACAGAATGATTGTATGCAAACTCAGCATGCGGCAACGTAATGTCCCATGCTTTGACGTGATCCCAGACAAGACAAATGCATAATTCTGGTGAACTGCAATTAACCACCTCAGTTCACCTCAGTTTGTAGATGGTAGGCATTGCTAAATGACAGCTTTGTTTTCAACAAAACCCACAAAGAACGCCAAAACTATTCTGAGAAGCAAGTGTACCTATTACCAGTGATGGACTAGAGAAGATCATGAAAGCGTACTACACCCCAAAATTGGTAGGAATGAAAGGGGCCATCTTAATAAATTGGTCGACTACTACAAGGCTGGAATCAAACTCTCAACAGTCTTAGGTAAAGCCTACCATAAATCTATGAACATATGCTCACATGGACAATCTACAATAAGTAAGGGTGTATATTATCCAACATTTTGCTTCTGCCTCTTAAAAGGCTGACACGTGTCAAATTTAACAAACCGATTTACATCCGACATAACTTTGGCCAAAAAATATAGTTCAGACAATAATATAAATGTTTTATCATGACCAAAATGATTAGTAGACTATCGGAATGTAATTCAGAGATGAGGAGAAAGCAAGTGAAGAATTAAGAATACATAACCTATTTAAATAAAAAAAAATAACTATCATGAATAGACAGTTGAAGGTAATTTTCAAATGACTTAGAAAATCTCAAATATTATTAAAATCATGGTCAGTGGGATATGAATCTTTGCAAACCTCAAATCCCATAAGTTGATTGGATATAGTGCTCAGGAATAGTAGCCTTATGTGTGAGGGCATCGACTACATTGTTCAATGCTTCTGCTAAATGTTAAACAGAAAGAGTCATTTTGTAAAAAAAGCTATCAACTTGACATGAGAAGCACTGGCTTTCTTTTGACTATTTATAAATTGTAATGCATCGTGATCTACATGAAGAACAAACTCTTATAAATTAAGTAATGTCTTCAACAATGAAAAGCCTGAACTACAATATAAAGTTTGAAGTTGTAGGTAGAGTAATTGCACTTAATTGCTGTCAACTTTTTGCTAAAAAAAGCAATAGGCCGACCATTTTAGCTCAAGACCTATACCTAAATTTCAAGCATCAAACCCAGTTTCCAAAACATGATAAAAATCTGGTAGTGCCAAAATATGGGCTTTTGTCATCTTCGGCTTGATGGTAGTGGATGCCCTATCTGCCATAGGAGTCCAATTGAATTTAGTACCCTTCAGATATGCCATAATGAGTGCCATTATGGTATTGAAATCCTTGATAAAGTGATGATAGAAAGTCTCCAACCCATGAAAGTTTGAGGCTTTCCCCACGACATTTGAAGTTGGTGAATATATGATGGTATGGATCTTAGAATGGTTGGCCTTCAAACCGTAGTCACAAATAACGTTTTGAAGTTTTAAACGGCGAGATTTTTCTCAAGTATAATGCAGCGAACTTGAAAAATTGGAAAAAATACAGTAAATTTAAAAAAAAAAAATTAAAAATGAGAGAAAAATAAAATAAGTAAAAAACTAATAACACAAACATCAAAAGATAAGTAAATTTGCAACAAATAAAAAATAGAAAATAAAAAAACTGTTTGGCATTAAAAAAAATGAATAACATGAAAAATTTAAAAAAAGTGATTTTTTTTTTAAATGTAAAAAAATGAGTTAAAAAACCCATTAAAAACGTATTTTTTTGCTTTTAACTTTTTTTCAAAAAAACACGTTTTTTAAGTTTTAAACAGAAATTTAATATCGCATTTATTTCGCTTTTTTACAAAAATTGTGACTATGCAGTTCAAACCATCTACACACCAGGATACCCAAGAAAACAAAGCTATGTGACAAGATAAAACACTTCATTGCATTCAGAAAAAGCTTCTATTTTCTAAGAACAATCAACACTGGTTTTTGGTGTATCAAATATTTTAACTCTATGGAACTATAAACAAGAATGTAATAAAAATGTACCACCACAAATTTACCAAGAAATATCTTAAGACCTGTGCCATGACATGTACACAGGTGCTAGGTGCATTTGACAAACTAAAGGCATCATTAGTGACTCATAAAGATCATGCATGGCTTTAAAAATTGTTTTTCATTCATCCTCTTGACGAATGCAAATTTGATGGTAGCCACTTTTAAGGCCAATCTTGAAAAAGACATGAGAACTATCTAATTGGTCTAACATATCGTCTAACCTAGGGATGAGAAAACAATACTTGATAGTCTTATTTATTACACTATTGTCGACACACTTATACTTTGGCCCGTTCTTCTTAGGGATAAGGAGTGGACTATTTGTACAACTCATCCTTTTCTTAATTATTTGCTATGTTCAAACAACATGTTGGTAAATTGAAGAGGCTGAACCCTAAGACAAAATCTATGGCATGTTGTATGGCCCATAAGGGAGGAAGAAGCATGATGTTAGGAAAATCCTAAAGAAGGAGCTCCACGCTTTCAAGTTTGTTGGTAAGGACAACTAGGGTATGCTTGACAATAATGGCTAATCAATATCTACCGTCCCTACAAGAATCCAAGAACTTCCAGGATAATATGGTATATCCAACAGTCTTAACTGGTTTCCTTGCAGTGCAATACCGTAACTCCTTGAAGGGAAGCAGGTAGGAGGATATATGAATGCCTAAAGAAACACAAGATTGATGGCTGTATCTATGATTGCTTGATTTTTCACAACATTTGGTGGGTGTAAACCTTGATTAGATGGTAATAAGAAGAAAATTTATCCATTGGATCTCAGTGCATGTTGAGACCATTGCCGTATAATTAGCTTCTTCCTTGGATTCAGATGCCACAATACGTTTTCTAGCTCTTCCAAGCACTAATTTCCAACAAAATGCAATATCTAATCATTGACTTTCCATCTGCCGACTCTCTTACATCTAAATATATGTTCAAATTCATCAATGTAATTTTGTATTTAATACTACTCCAATTTTGATTTAGTTGAACTCAAATCTCTAATCATTTTTGTAAGCTGTTCTAAACTGAAAATAAACCTCATCTTTAGTTTCCCAAAAAACTAGCAAAGAGCATTTGAAGAAGTCATAGGTTCCAAGGGTTGCACCTCACGCAAATAGGAATGATGAGATTGAGAGGTGCTTTAGGAAAGTTCTTTGCAATGGAAAAAGAAGCATTAGTGAACATTGCAAATCTGCATATTTCACCCAGACTAACATCAAAATGCATGCCCAACTTGATAGCCTCCAATGCTCAGCTGGAAGGCCAAGTCTTTCATGCCATCCTCTGGTCTCAGTGTTATTAGTTGCATACCATAAAGAGCCAAAACACCAGCTTCCAGTCTTGAATTTCCAACAAGAAAGAGTTATTGTGGCTGGACAGTGAGCTGCAATGGTAATTAGAAAATATCTACATGGGATGCTCATCTTGAGCCAGCAGTAATGCATTTAAAATAAATGCTTGATTGCATGGTCGATGCTATTCCCTAGTCTGGGAATTTGACATCTTGTACAATTTTGAGACATTGTCTAGTTCATTATTGCCCACAACTTCATCTACAGAAGAAATATAGGCAACCTCAGCATGCTCCAATCTGTCCTTTCAGTTGTAAAGAGGACAAGGTCTTTCTAGTATGCAAACCTGTCACCAACTGGACAAAGCAAGTTCTTAACACATTTATGATCATCAGGGCCTCGTGATGAGACATTATGACTGCCTTCGAATCGCTAGAAGTGGAGACTGTGAAGTTGCACAATCCGTTCCGTGACCTCAACTGCATTAACTTTACAAGTGTTCCTAGATTCACTTCCGACAATTTTCTAATTGGCCGATAGAAAATTACATGTAGCCCGTGTCTAAATTCACGTAGGCATACACATTATGGATGCAGGTACTATCACATTTAACAATTCGAAACTCAGCATTACTTCCTCCTCTCTTTGTTGTTGTAGACATTCTTGTCAGGTTTCGGCTTTCGATGCTGTCAGTTACTGCTATTTCCACCATGGCAGCAACATTTATCGTTTTGCATTGCCGACATTCCCTAGCCTGACGTAGCCTTTTGCAAAAATGAAGCACCTTCAGTGAATGAGTCTTTTAGATGAAGCTTCTCAATGCCATCCCTTCTTTGTCGTCTTGCCCTTTTTTACACTCGCCAGTTCCCTTGTTTTGGCCAACTCTTTGGTTTCTCTGCTCAGCCTTAACATGAGCACACGCCCATAAGTCAATCGACCATTTTACTGAAGTAGAGGTTGATGCTGAGGCTCATAAAAGCCTGTTTTTTGTGCACTTCGTTTAACGATAGTTTTCTTGGCTCACCAATAGTCGTTACAAGAACATACACCATTGTTAAAAATATGAAACCGGTTTACATCCCTTACAATAATTTCTCTGCAATATATTTTTGAAATAAACTTAGAAGCCACATGACAGTCACCACAGATGCGCAAGTTTTTTGTTACTCTAATTGCAGTACCAGGACTTGTGTTCAAGAGGCCAAAAGCAATGGCTAGCTTCTCACTATGAGTTGAAAGAGTCTGCTCCTTTTCTTCCTCACTGACATCATGCAACACATAGCTGGTGTCAGGGACATATCCTGCCGCTTTCATCCGCAAAGACAAACTCTTCAGCAGTGTATATATCTCTTGAGATTGTTGATGAGTTTTATCACCTCCAACAAACACATGAACCATTCTGTTTATCTCAATCCAGCTGCAACCTGGATTTTTCTTAAGACCCTGTTGTTTGAACAGACATCTCAGTGCATTCACCTCTTCCCATCTGCCAACTTGCGCATACATGTTAGATAAAAGTACATAGTTTCCCCCGTTCTGCGGTTCCAATACAAAAAGTTTGCTTGCAGCTTCCTTCCCGATTTCTAGATGTCCGTGAATTCGACAAGCTGCAAGAAGCGCACCCCAGATGCTAGGTCCAGGATCGCACTTCATATTGTTGATGAGATCCCTAGCCTCACCTAGGCGCCCAGCTCGGCTGAGGAGATCGACGATGCAAGCATAATGTTCCGCTCTTGGTTGGATGCGATATTCCCTGCTCATACAATCAAAATATGCAAACCCCTCATCCACTAACCCTGCATGACTGCATGCAGACAAGAGACTAACAAATGTGATACCATCAGGTCGAACCCCAGACTTGTTCATATCCTCAAATGCCATTATTGTTTCCTTCCCGCAGCCATGAGACGCATAGGCACCGATTATAGTGTTCCAGGCAGCTAAATCTTTCTTATGTATCCGGTTGAACGTGTATCGTGCATCAGTGAGGCTTCCACACTTAGCATACATTGCAACAAGTGCAGTCTGAACAGATGCGTTTGCATCCAATCCAATGGTATTCGCGTAATTGTGAATCTGCTTCCCCTGCTCAAGTGCAGAAGAATGACCACAGGCAGGAAGTATACTCATTATAGTGACCCAGTTAGGTTTAACATCCGATCGTTGTTGCATCTCATAGAAAATTGCCAACGCTCTATCTGCCAGACCATTCTGAGTGAACCCGGAAATCATTGCAGTCCAGGAAATCACATTTCTCTTTGGCATTTCGTAGAAAAGCTTGGTTGCATCATCAATGTTCCCACACTTGAAGTATCCAGCAATCAATGCGTTCCAGGAAGACACATCCTTTAGCCGCATTCCATCAAACACTTGGCGTGCTTCGTTGATCGCCCTGAATTTCATGTAGACGTCGACTAGCGAGGTACCAACATAGAGATCACTATCAAGCCCAGTTTTGAGGCATTCCTGGTGAAGGCACCTGCCTGTACTATTCCAATTCAGATCAGCACAAGACTTCAGCACAAAGGGGAACGTGAAATTATCAGGACGAACACCTTCCCCGCGCATTTGCAAATAGATCTCCAATGATTTGGATGGGCACCCAGAAACAGAATAGCCGCGAATCAGGGCATTAAATGGAAGCACAGCCGGGCTAAGAATTCGATCGAAGACTAACCGCGCAAGATGGAGATGTCCAAAACTCGCGTACATCGCGACAAGACGGGCTCCGACGACGGAGTTCGGCTGAAAGCCATGGAGGGTCATGTGGGCATGGAGCTGCTTGCCTTGGTTGGCGAAGGAAGGAAAGCCTGTGCATGCCTGGAAAGCAGGGGAATACATTATTAACTCTAGGGGAAACTTGGTCTGGTTTGCTACGGCCCGGTGGATGACGGCAGTTATTTGCTTGAGCTTCAGACATTTGGTGGCCTCAATGGTGGCGGCGGCGGCCTCGGAGGAGGAGGCGGGGGTTAGACAACGGAGAGACCGGCCCTTGTGGAGAGGGAGGAAGGAAAGACAGAAGGGAGCAAGAGTTCGGAATTGGAGGAAACACGGCCTTCTGGAGGGAGAACAGTACACATTGTTTTTAAAGGCGAGAAAAATGAAATGAATCTTGATTCAAGTCATCCCCGTAACTGTTAAATTCCGAAATTTGATTCTGAAAGAAATTTACTGTAGAGTAGCAGTGTCACTTAGAAACGTAGAAGGTTAATTTACTTCAATGACTGGAACGACTGGAAGTTCAACTTCTATGACCTTCAATTCTGTACAGAATTAGGACCCAAGCGAATCAACACCAAAACTCGGGCGACTCGACCAAGAATCGGCTGACTTGCTGGATCGGTGATTCGGATTGTCTGAGTTTGGTTCTACCTGCTTGAAACTGCGAAAGTTCATTTTGATTCTTAAGTTCTTAACCATTTTCTTGTTTTTCTTTCTTTCGTGGAAGCCTTTTAACATAGACATGAAAGAAATACTAGCCCAACCATTTGCAAATATGTTTTCACCTTCAATTTCTAAATGTACAAAGGCCATGGAGGATCAGGTGGTTGATATAGAAAGGGAGAGGAGAAAGAAAGAGATAAATACAGGCTAAACAAGTGCTTTCAGATTGATGACCTCTTCATGGATAGAATTGTTGACAAATCATAAAAGATCATGTTGCTGAATGAGAAGATAGTAGACTACACTATAATATTACCATAAAAACACACTATAAAAGTTTATGACGTGACCCGCCCGAGTCACTAAGTCAAACTTGCTGACCCATTGACCAATCATCTACCGAACTAAGTTTGGGTCCTGGGTTTGCCAACTATGGGTTTAATGGCTCTATACAACCTACCAAGTAATAGCACAAATGGCCCTTCAATGATGATCGCCTACAGGATTTTTTTTTTTTTTTTTTTTTTTTTACTAATAGAGCTCTAATGCACTTCCAAGGATGATACTTAGAGATGTTCAACTATTTTGAGATCATTTGGACTCGACTTGAACTTGATCGGTTAAAATCGACTTGAGCTTGACTCATTTAATAAATGAATCAAATTGAAGCCTCATTAAAACTCGAGTTCTTAAATGAGTCAGGTTCGAAATACATCATAAAAACTTGTGGAGACCAAATGGCCATCGCTCCATCTCAATTTTTTTATTAAAAATAATTTACGTGTATATTTTAGAAAATTTTAATTGTTCTATATAAAAATCTTGAAAAATGATAATTTGATTGCTAGTCAAAATTTAGAAACTTCAATTCGGCCCCTCCGTGAAAAACTTTTTGCTGTGCCAATGTTTCTCTCTCTCCTCGTCCATCTTCTTTCTCTTCTCCAGGACCCGCTTCTCTCTTCTTTGAGGGTTTTCAAGTGCAAAAGCCAATTCCAGCCCCTCTGACCACCGGCGATTCGTTGAAATGTCAGCAAAGTGGAAATCCAAAGAGAGAAACCTTGAAAAACAGAAGAAGAGAAATCAAATGAAGTCACATGAAGCTTTTGTCAAAGAACAGTAGAAACCTCAAATAAAAAAAATGCAGTGAGCATGTCTCTGGCCGCAAGAAGAGAAGAAAACGTTGAAATCAGACATGGCCACTCTCTCTCTCTCTTCTTGTCCTTTTCTGTTTCATCTCTTCCCTTTTCGGTTTTATTGCCTTTTTTTCCTTTGTTCGTTTGAGCGGGACTATCAACCTCAGTCTTTTTCGGGCATCCATCGAGCTGTTTCACAGGCTGCTTTTGGGGTTCATGTAACTTCTTCATGCACTACTTTCTGACGCCTTGTTATTGTTTTTGGTGTGCATGATTTGATCTCATCTGCGTTTGTCTTTATTTCAGTTAGTTAGCATAGCCAATCGTCACGTTTCTAATGTTTGGAGCATTTTCTAAACCATAATTGTCGCAATAGTTTGTTCTGTATTTGTGTTTTAGATTGATTGGTGATAATGCAAGTCCAATGTGAAAATAGAACGTGATGGAAGAGATGACGGAGAATAGGCTTTCTGTTACAAGATCCTTCTGTTTTTTGTAAGGGCTTCAAGTTTTCTTACTTAACGGTAGGGCAACAGGGTTTTTGCGCTCCTAGCTTCTGCTCTCCTATTTTTGATGCAATGCATCCTGTAATTTTTACTTTTTCTGTATCTCTACATGTAATTCCTAAAAAGGAGAGGGGTGTAACTATCAGCAGCCTTTCATTGGTAACTCGGATGTGAAACTTTGGTTTAGGTTATTGTTAAACGAGCTTAAATGAGTCGAACTCGAGCTTAAGTGGTCTATCCAAGTCGAGCTCGAGTCTCCAGCTCAAGCCAAGTTCAGATCTTGCAACATACGAGTCAAGTTGAGCTCGAGCTTGACTCAGAGGCCTTCACCTCGATGGTTTTTAATGTTGAAAATAAATCGAATTTAATGGGCAGAAGATGGTGAAAAACTGTACATGAAGCTGAAATTTCATGCTCGGTTCTAAAAATATGAATTTTGTGCTTGCGAAACCTATTTTTGTTTCTGAGGTTGTTTTAAGAGCTAAGGCTAAGTTGTCTTCGTTTGATACTACCATGACATCAATAACCTAATTTAGACCGTGGGACCTTAAGTCTTAATCTATTTCATCCTAATTCAGCTTTGATTGCACTTAATTGAAATTTTCTCCAATTCCCTATGCATTAAGCAAGGTTGAGATTTTGTGCCTTGGAGAGGAGTTTTTTTTTTTGGTAGTGTTTGAGGGGAGGGGGGTGCGGGCTCCCCTTTTATATTGATATGGAAAGAGCAAATTTATCCCCAAAAAGTTGATGCATGATTAAACTTCTAGCCTTGAAAGTCATGCTCTTTATGAAATGAGATATCAAGCACAAAACCTTGCGACAGAACCTGCATAAATCATGCATTGCAACACTATTTTCTTCCTCATTTCGTGGTTGTTTCTGGATGAAAAAGGATTTTGTTGGAAGAGGATGGATCTACACAGTGTTGTGAGGAATTTTGTAAATTTGGTCAACCTCATCTCACAACCATATGTTATATGATTTATGAGATACATATATATGGCGTCAAAGAGGAAATGTCTAAGTTCAATGTATCTTGACCTGTGGTTTAGATCAGAGTTTGTGATCCAGAGGATGAATTGGATCCAAAGAAAGTTCTAGAGAGCAGATCTTGCATATGATAATTCAATCTGAATTGAAGATCTTAGTTCTGAGATTTGAGTGTAGGGATATCTTGGTGATCTATGAATGTCAGGTGAGTTGGTTTAGTGAGCTGCCTTAGGTTAGAAGGAGCTGTTTTGAGCTAAGTAAAAGCTGGCGGACTGACTGCAACAACTCTAGAAGACTTGTAAAAGAAAAAATTTTCTTAATTGAGCTGGTTTTAGGCAATTCTAAACCTTATTGGTTTTTTCTAAAGTTCAGGAGCAAAATGGTCATTTGGTAGGGTGATGGTATCTAGCTGACTCTAATTTTGGTTTGCTCCTAGTTCAAGTTTAAGACCATCCATGTCCAAAATGCCTTTGTTGGGAATTTCTCATCAGAAACCCTAGGATGGATCCCATTTTCTTTTTTGGAATTTTTTTCTTTATTTTATAATTTTTTAGTATTTAATTGTGCATTTGACTTTGCTTTGGTTATTGAACATAGGATTGCATTGAATTTGTTATAAGCTACTGCTTGGGAAGATCATGCTTTCTAGTTATATGGCTATTTGCTATGATGGATGATTTTAATGCATATGATACAATTTCTAATACTTACAATTTTTGGGGTGAATCTTTCGGCATCATAGGTTAGTTGATAGCAGTGGCGGAGCCAGCGTGGGGCAGGTGTGGGCGCCTGCCCACGCCAGCCAATTTTTCTCATTGTCCTGCCTACGCCAGCTATTTCTTCTTCCTCCCTCTTACTGTCCAGCCCACGCCAGCCAATTTTTCTGGCTCCGCCACTGGTTGATAGGTACTTTTTAGACATTTAATGGAGGTAAATTAGTTGGTTTATGCACAAGAATAAGTGCAGTTGCTTAGTTAACAATTTGTTTTCTTTCTCTAATTCTCCCCTTCTGTTCTTCGTTTCTTGGTTGTGTTTTTGTGAGGAAGAGCGTGGCAGACGAGTGCACGATGCAATGTTAGAAAAAGATTTCATGATGGCTAGGTTGCAAACAAACAGTTGACAGGCCGATTTTTTGCTACAGTCAGTTTATGATTTTCATAATTTTTTATGGTGCAGAACTATGTGTATTCATCAAGCAAACAACTTTAAGGTCGTTTTCTCTATTTTCTTCCTTTTTTGTGCCCTCCGCAACTGGGGGCATAAAGTGACAGCAGCGTGGATCAAGATTCAAGAAGAGTTGAAGATCCAAGTTGTTAAGTGCAGCAATCTTGCACTTTAGCAAGTTCTTTTGCCTGCCCATTTTGCTTTAAAGCTATTTCCATCAAAGAACTGTTAGACAATCTGCAAATGGAATGGCAAGACATTAAAGTTCAGTTAGCACACAATCTGGCACCTACAAGATGAAAATATTACAAATGTTTGAATCCTTACAAACACGATTCATCAAATTTTCAATGTCTCAAGCTTGTCTCAGATATTAAGCACAGGTACCCAAGTTGTTTTAAAGAAATGCTCAAATAATAAAAGCATAAAATCGAAATTTTCATATTTGCACACTTCCTTGATTTTGTTACTTTTTTCTCATACTTGGCAAACCCAGCAATCCGACGAGAGAATCGCCCGAGTCAAAACCAGATCGTTCTCTTACTGAGTCACGGGTTAGGACCGAAGCGACCCACACCAAGACTCAACCAAGATTAGGCTGACTCGGCCAAGTCAGGCACAATATAAGTTTAAGCGATATAAAGCTAAATTAATGATAAAACTGGATTTTGATCCGTTTTTTTATTGAATCGGTATGGAAAGACCAAAAAAGGGAGGAGGAAGGCTGAATTGTTTGGCTCTCTCTCTCTCTCCCTTATATATATATATATATATATATATATATATATATATATATATATATATATATATATATATATATATATATATATGATGGAGGTTGGACCATTTGTTGGAGGGTTTCCTTTTCGGCAACTCCCAAGACCAAAACCCCAAACCAGCCTCCTCCTAATCTCTCTCCTTCTCTCCCAATGATTCCTTGAAGGTGGTTGGTCGAGCTATCAGTGACATCCCAACAATAGAGAGAACATAGCTTTTTTTTTAAACAAAAAAAATCATTTCACCAAATCTTTAAGCATTGAGTAGTTAACTACTACTCAGATTATTTGAGGAAAAATTAGAAAGAGAGGTAGAGTTTGCTAACTCATTTGCATGCCAATAGTCCGATTCTTAGTACTTGACTCGGCCGAGTCATTGAGTTAACCCATTGACCCGCTGACCCAGTTGGTTGGGGATCTGAGTCCGATTCCTGGGTTTGCCAAATATGCTTTTTCTCTAAAGGTATAGATTAGCAACTTTTAACAATGTTGAAGAGAGATTTGAAGATTGCAGCTTTGCCTACGGTATCGGGCACCTACAAAAGGATGGTTGTTATAATTCAAGGTGTTAATGTACTTGATTGCTGCCAAAGATGGAAGGGTTCACATAGGAGAGGTCAAATTTTATTTCTGAAAAACAAGTAGTAGTGAAATAATAACCGGTATAAGTCTACAACAGAAAGTTTACTTGTGATGCTTTCAATCAATGCACAAGCAAGGAATCGCCGGGATAGATGTTAAAGGGCTGGTGACTGACATTACGGTGTAGGTGAAGAATTCCCTACAGCCAATGTTGGGAATTTTATTGCGACTGGCAATTTGACCGATGGCTTTTGAGCTGCTGACATTGCCAACCGTAGCAGGATTTTTATTTATATATATATATATATATATATATATATATATATATATATATATATATATATATATATATATATATATATATATAGGGAGAGAGAGAGAGAGAGAGAGAGAGAGAGAGAGCATATATATATATATATATATACAAACATAGTGATTGGTAAAAACCAAACAATAGGTCAGAGACAAAAACCAGACCCTTTAAGCATAATATTAAAGTATTTTTTTGAAATCTAACATTACCAATAATCTAAAGGATAGGTTAATGCAAAATATATATTAAGTTGATCAACTTTTGAATTTTAATAGTGTTTTACAATAAAAAAAAAAAAGAATGGCTCTCATAGCATCAACATTTTGATAATAGAAAATCGATACTTTTTATAAAAACAACTTGATTCAATGCTTGTTTTATATCAAAATGGTATAAAATATAATAGGAT
>JAANDH010000645.1:0-2500 GCA_011799765.1 Nymphaea thermarum | reverse complement strand
ATTATGCCAACATTTGCGTGCTTACAAGGGCCGGGGTATTATTCGACACCAATGAGGAACAAAGGAGATCAACAATCCACTTGAAGAGCATCTCCATAAAATGGAGGTAACAGGTTGCATCAATTACTTCTTTTTATGAATAGACGTACTTGCCAACTCACATGAAGTTGTTTTAATACATATGTACATTTTACGCTACAGTAATTGACATTGAAATAGTAAAAGAAGAGAGTTGACTAATGTAAAAAAAGTTTAGGCTAAATCCTGCCACCCTTCATTAGAGAGAAAAGGTTATTTCGAATACATGAGCCTATCTATGTTTGAGGCTAAGTGTTTCCCTTGATGTTTTCTTACACATCCATAGGCCATTTTATTATACTTGAAACATACATCCGCATGGGTACACATGTAATTCTATTTTGATCCTATGCCAAATTTGTGACTAAGATGTCCAGTCATCTAATTTGTTCACAAAGTATTCGATGATATATATAGGGGTGACTATCGAAGTTAAATGACATTGATCCATGTAAGCTTAATGCATTTCGTTACTACATATAATTGTCAACGGTCTTCTTCTCAGGTCAGTAAAGGTCCTTTCTCTCTCTCTTCTTTTTAGGCAGTGATTCTACTTCAGCTTTCATAATAGGCCTATTTCCCATATTTCAACATTTACATATAATATACATTTGTTATTGTATAAATGTATGCTATGGATTGATGAGTTCATGTTGTTTTCATCTCAAAATTTGTTTTGGTTTTTTTTTTTTTTTTGTGTGGAATGCTTCAAAAAAATAAGGTTTTTCCTTGAAAAAAACATAAGAAAGAAAAAGACTTGTCTGTCGCCACGAGGATTGACCATTCCTAGCGCCTTTAGTAGAGGTAAGTAATCCAAAAGCTATGCATATTCTTGATGCATTTAGACATCTCCTCCATCATAGATGTAGTGTTGTGCTTGGAAATAATGCTAGAGATTTGATGTTTCAAATACTGTTGGTGAAGATATTTTGAAGTACTATTTCAGAGAATAAACCATTTTGATAAAAACTTTTGAATCAAGAAATCTTTGCTAATATTTGTGGGTATTATAAAGATTTCTTTTGGAATAAACTTAGTGTTTGTTTAAGATCTTAAGAAGATTTAAGATTTTACTTTAATTTGGTTACCACCTAACTAGAGTTATATCTCTTATTGCTTAAGTTTTCTTAGAAAAGTGTTTGTGATCATTCATAAATTTCACAAATAACTGTGAAGACATGAATGCATTGATTACATATGATTGAAAGCAAATTGTTCGCTCCTACCATAACATTTATTTAAGAGCAATCCTACAATCACAAACATCTTGATTTTCTACATTTACTTGTATATTTTATATCATTTTTATTATATATATTCTTGTGAAGAAAGAAAAAGCTTTTGAAAGTATTATGAGGTTGTAGACCATCAAGTATGCTGGGCTATTATGTTTTGATTCCAACATTTAATCATTACATGAGTTTTAAACTAGAGTTATGTATCATATTGCTTAAGTTTTCTTAGAAAAGTGTTTGTGATCATTCATAAATTTCACAAATAACTGTGAAGACATGAATGCATTGATTACATATGATTGAAAGCAAATTGTTCGCTCCTACCATAACATTTATTTAAGAGCAATCCTACCATCACAAACATCTTGATTTTCTACATTTATTTGTATATTTTATATCATTTTATTATATTTATTCTTGTGAAGAAAGAAAAAGTTTTGAAAGTATAATGGAGTTGTAGACCATCAAGTATGATTCCAATATTGAGTCATTACATGAGTTTTATTTTTAGTAAAGAAATATTTGGATGAATGAAAACTAGAAAAGAAAGAAAAAGAGCGAATAATTTTAGAGAGAATGATGCAAACACACACACACACACACACACATATATATATATATATATGCACTTACATATATAATAATCTTTAAAAAAATGATTTAAAGTCAAGAGAAATAAAAAGAAAGAATGGTTTCAATGATATATATATATATATATATATATATATATATATATATATATATAATACATGAAAATGTATAAAAGGGACTTTAAATGAGAGAGAGAGAGAGAGAGAGAGAGAGAGAGAGAGAGAGAGCCGATAAAATGGGAATATATAACAAAATTTAGGGACAAGATGTCCCCCAGGTACAAAAACAATCCGCAAAAAAACAAACCGCAAAACAGAAGCAGAAAAATAAATATACAATATAATGCTTAGAAAAGGAGAGTCAGTGTCACACCATGACCTTTTGACACTCAAGCATCTTTTTTTCTAAACATAAAGCATCGAGGCGTGACAACACTACAATTCGAAAAGACGATGAGCCAAGCAATTCAAAACCATGGGGCGAATTTTCATTTATATAACCACTTTGTTGCATACAAATACACATTTATGTGCAAGATCAAAATGCCCCAAAAGTATAACATTGATGTCTAACAAAAAGAAGACATCAATAAAACC
>JAANDH010000644.1:107500-168305 GCA_011799765.1 Nymphaea thermarum | reverse complement strand
ATCCTTGAACCAAGTGGTATACTTTCCAACCTTCTGTACGGGCTCGGGCTCCAAGATGAGATGTTCCTTGTCATGAGCAATCAATGTTCGTTTTACTTGCATTGCCCACATTTCATAATTACCCCCATTCATTTTGCTGATAATGCTGGAAAATGGGGAACTCTTCATCTCTCCCGACGAAACAAAGGAAGAGGTATTAACTTCACTGCTAATTTCAGACATCTCTTAATTCAAAAGGAGGAAACCGAGCCACGGAATAAGAAGCGCAGGAATATATAATCACATGAATAGAACTACGTAATGATCATCAAGATGATATCACAAATGAGCAATCAAACAAGGTTGCTGTGTAAGGAAAAAGGGCACCGGACGACGCGGGGAGCAGCAACGGAACTGAGCAATGATCAGTCAGCAACAGATTCACACCCTGTTGCTGCAGCGACAGTAGTGCTGGAAGGCGGAGAGCAGAGCAGAGCGCAGGCAGAGCTGCAGAGCGCAACACTGGAAGAGCGCAGGCAGGGCGCAGGCGGAGGCAGAGGACGGCAACGACGACGCCAGAGTGGCGGCGACAGGCAGCAACAGGCGGCACTCACGAGCTGCTTAGCGGTGAGACAGAGACGGCGACAGAGGGGCGGCGACAGGGAGCACTGACGGGCTGCTGAGGAGCGGCGACAGAGGAGCGGAGGCGAGCGGACGACAGTCAGAAGTGACTGTAGTGACAGAGGCGGCACTGTGGGAAGCTAAGGCGACACAACAGAAGGCAACGGGAGGCGACTACGGACGGCAGTGGGGAGGCGACGATGAGGCGACGGGCGATGAAGACGACGAGCGGCAGAGTAGCGTCAGGCAGAGAGGCGACGGGCAGTGTGGACGACGAGCGACAGAGCAGCGTCGGGTGATGCAGACGACGGCCTACGGGCAGAGAGGCGCCAGGCAGAGGGACGCCGGGCGATGTGGAACGGCTTCACTTGGACGGCGGCAGTTGACGCCGATGAGGCGGCGGCTGGCGCCGGTCAGACGGCGACGACGAGCAGAAGAGAAACCACTGGCTCTGATACCATGTTAAATCCCAGGAGAGAGAAAACTTGATTAACATTAAAGAAGCCCTAACTCCTCTTTATATAGACTAGAGGAGAGGGAGAAGTTACACGCAAGTCATTAAAAGAAACCCTTATTACATAAGTACCCTAACACTCAATATAAACATGTCTTAACACTATTGATTGGACTTTATGTCCCTTATGTAAATTTACCTTTTCGTGAGCTCTTTTTATGAGTGATCAAAAATACTTTTCAGTGTTTATCTCCTCTCCGTGTGAGGATTCTTTGTTTATAAATGACACAGACTGTGTGTTGTCTGTATTCAGTCATTTCTCTGTGTCGTGTTGTTTACAGCACCTGAGTGTGTGTGATATAAAATTCAGTGTATATCATAACTCCTTTCAGCATGCACATTTAATATCATTAGAAAATTCAGTCAGATAGCATCTCTTTCGCTCTCCTATCTAAACTTTCCATCACTTCTTATGTTTGTGACCGATCTGAGCTTGACCATGTTGTATTTGACATGCATAACTTTAGATCATATTCATCACAGTTAATATCCTTAAGAAATTCAGAATCATACACCATCTCTTTTCTTAGCATCCAATAGTGGTTCCTAAACAGTAAGAAATAAGTGGTCACATTATGTATAAGGTAGTATTGCATGCCTAGATATGGTGCTGACCACCAAAACAGAGAACCTGGATGACAAAAACGAACAAGACCATAGCCATACTGAAAGCATGCATCATCCAGTGCTGGTGGTCATGGTAGCTTCCTAAGGAGTTGATTTACATAGTTTGTAGTAATAGAATAGAAAATCCCTGAAATTTTCATCTAAAGATATTTAAATTTCAAGAAACATGTGTCACCTCAACCATTGGACACACCTTAATCGTCAAATAGTGTACCACAAATTTCCACACACACACACACACACACACACACCCACACCCACACATATATATATATATATATATATATATATATACACGCACATAAAATATATGTATGTATGTATGCCATTGTCATTTATACAGCACTCTCAATTTCTTGAAAAATGCAACAACAACCCTGCATCACACCCACAGTCCACAGATCATTCACGCATGTATCCTTTGCTGCATCAAGCCTCTTCAATCTTTTGTGCTGGTGAAACAAGTAAATTGTTCATGACAGTTGAAACATTACAAAATATGTGTTTAAGTATTGTTTAAGAAGTGAAACAGAGATGCACACGGAAAAACTTCTAGGATGGCCCCTGTCAAATATAACTTAGGACAAGGGGCAAGACCATAATGAACAATCTCAAAATGTATAAGAAGTACTCAGTGTAATACAGCTTTTTATCAAGTCCTATAATCTGTCTCAGTTTGATGACATACAGTAGATATGGTAATTCTCTTTGGTGATAATCGAAATGGGAAGCTTATCATGGACTGGACTGCTTCGACTACTGCTGTATAGTTGTTCAGAGGTTCCCCCATTCCCTGTATATCCAAGTGATAACAGTGAGTAAAGCTCTCTAGAATTGTGATATACAAAAGTGTAAACATAAGAGATGATGGTATAGAGAACAACAATGTTAACAGGATCCACAGAGAATCAAGCTGAACAGAATACCTTTGGTTCCAAGTGATATCAGTACAATTAAACACCACTTTCAATACTTTAAACTATTAGTGGTTGAAGGAAGCAGCACTAGCCTTGAATTTAATACAGTATTGCAGCAATTAGGCAAAGCAAACAAATCTGTTCCAGTCAAACCAAGTAAAAGCTCCTTGCAGACCAGTTGAATGAATACTTGAAATCTTTTCAAAAGGTCTACTGTCTACATATTTAAGATAAGGAATTGTTTCCAAATGAAACTGGAATACAAATGCAACTGACTTATAAGCAAGAAGAGATAGAGATAACCATGTAGTTTCTAACAAATGAACAATATCAACTGAGTAAAGTATGTCTAAAGTCATGCCGATCGTGGAGATCATACCATAAAAACAACATTTCTAATGCTTGAGATAAAAGATGCGTGAACCAGTTGCTCCACAATCTCCCCTGATGACAGATTACACTTAAATCCCATACTTCCTGTAGCGCAAAATTTGCAACCCATTTTGCAACCTGCCTAGTAAATTCAAAATAAATCAAAGACATTTCAATGACTAAAAGAAACTCAAGCCAATGTAAGAGAGAAATATTTTTCCAATAGTATGTGTACAGCAAATTCAACACCTGAGATGATATGCATAAAGTTGACCTTGGACCTCCAGGTCGTGGTTTGCCACCATACTTCCCGAGACGTGTGTCATATCTCATAATAACAGCTTCAACATGAGAACCATTCTGATGACAAAAATGTGGTCAATGTCATATAATATGTTGATGTAGAAAAGGCAATGAATGGTTTCTTTGTTAATCTGAGGATGCCATCATCAACTTTCCTAAAAACAGAAACGTTTCAAGCCGCAGCCAGAAAATGCACAAAGAAACATGGACCTTGAGTGCAAATGAAACTAACCAGGAAAAATTGTGTAGCAAGACAAAGAATGAAATAGCGAAAGCCTCAGGTTTTTTATCAATACAATTTATAAGTATTTTATTAAGCACACAGTTTACATGCAGGCTTATAATAAGAACATAAAATGAAGGCATATAATTTTTGTAACATGAAAAATACGCATCAGTCCTCCTCAAAGTTGAGCAGAACTGCAGAGTGGGTCTTCCGCAACTGCCTTCAAGCAGAACGGAAAGGTAATTCAGCATTGCAGCCACTCTGCACTCAGCAGCTTTTCCCGAGGTATGTAGACAAAAGATTTAGGAGGCCAGGGACATTGCCTGGGGACAGGGGTTTACTTGGCAATAGGATTTCTTCTCATAGAAAAATGAAGAAAGAATAACGTTGCAATTGTAGTACCAAAGAACTTCTCATAAAGTCTCAAAAGCATGAAAAAGGCATGTAATTCAGTTCCCAAGAGTGCTTTTTCGAAACCATATTCCAAGTTTTCAAGAAAATTTTTCAGGTGACCGAACACTATAATGGAAAATACAAGAATCCAAATTTTCAATTATTACAATCCTAATAAACTCCTATTAGTCTTCTACTTAACCTGTCCACTTTCTGACATTCAGTGAATCTAAAAGTAAGGCAGTTAATAACCTGACGTTTATCCATGTGTATGTGTCAGCGCTTAAGAGAGAGGGACAGAGAGAGAGAGTAACTGAAAGAAATCAATGCCAATTTAGTGGCAATGCCAATTGCAAGCACAAGCTGAAAGAAATGTGCACACCTGCAATCTGACAAGCAATTTAGTGGTAACCTTGTCTTCAGAATTTGTAACTGATTCCACGATAGACGTCATTGGTCTAAATTTGGAAAGCAGTACAGGGTAGGCAGCAGAAGGCAACGATGGAACGTCATTGATCTGAGAGTTGGGTTGATCAAGAATGTACCTGGATATTACAAAATGGTAATCCTAACAAGATTTAGAGTTACCTAAGTGTCATGATATCAACTTATAGGAACAAACCAACCAGATAATAATCGTAATATCTGGAACTACAGAACAGGATCGTGCATATTCACACAGATAGGGGAGATAAGAAGTTAAAACCACAAAAAAGGGACGATAACTCGACTGTGGTGCGATCTGGGTATTGATGCTTTCTTGTTCTAGGCAAATGGATTTGGTGGAAAGGGAGAGAAGAAGAAATTTACTTCCAGATGACGGGAATGAAATTGGCGCTAATTCCTGCTTCTTCGAGCTCGGTCTTCAGAAACCCAACGTCGAAAATCGAGTGCACCGCCATGATTCCTTTCATCACATAGAAGGAAGGATTATGGCGAGGACAGACTAGAGGAAACCTCCCGGCCCTTCTTTTACTGTTAAAAAGTTAGCAATAAAGCTCTCCATTGTAACAGTGGAAAATTTTTAACGAGTTAATAACCATCAACGAAGATAGCTACTGCTGATCAAACCCTATTCTATCATTTTTAACTTTTAATTTTTAAACCTGTAAATTTTTGGTTTGGCCATCCAGTCGGCTAACACACCGTGATCCACGAGGCTCTAGAATCATAGAGTATGGTAGCAGTAATGGTTTAGATTTGGTTGGAATAGCGGTGATGAACTTGGATCTATTTAACAGACCCATTAAGACGTTAATTACTAATCTATTAGGGTTTCGTTTTTATAGGAAAATAATATTGATTTATATGTAAATTAATTAAGTTGGTGCTTTTATCTCAAATTATGTTCATGGTTTCCTGCCAACGTGCGATGGTGCGCCTATCAATCCCGTTTCTTTTTATAAGTTGGGCAAGATGAAGTTACGGATGTAAACATTTTCTTTATATGGTTAATGTTGACGTGTCTGAAGTCAAATTTTGCTGTCTACTTGGTTCCTATTCAAACGGTTTAAGTTTGTATTTTATACTTTATCCCATCAACCAAGCTTTTAAATTTTAACATCACGAAACCAAAATTGGAGTTTGTGTCTGTTTGTGACATGAAACTAAATTTTGCATAATTAAGTTCCCGTTGAAGCTGAGTTTAAACCTAACCCTCGCCCGGCCCACACCTAAGTTTAATGAATTTGGGCTTTTTTTTTTATGCTTTGAAGGAAGGCCAACCAAGGTTCTGGATACTTGTAACCGAGGTCACTTGATTTGGCTTACCCTAGCTGGCCATTTTTTGGCAACTAGGTTGCGGAAAATTGCTGCCACTCTTTTTTATTTTAAATAAAAAAAATTTACCACCTCTTTTTGAGTTTCAGATTTAGCGTCCAGACATGCAAAGCAGGTTTTTGGTTAAGGCTATTTTCTTGGAAACTAGGTTCCGCTTCAACAGTCAACACAACTCAAGGGGTTGTTTGGTACCATCAGATTTCGGATCATCAGCATTTGTGAATTGGATTTAAAATCAGACCCTTCCCCACCTACCTTAAATTCGACTTTTCCTAATGCCAATAATTAAAAAATAACTATCTTAAAAATATGGATCTGGCCTAAAAATCATTAGTTTGATAAATCATGGATTTTGCAACTAATCTTTAAAAACTTATAGACAAGGCTTAAGATGATAGGATAAACACTCCTTCGATCCCACAAGGCTTAAGATGATAGGATAAACACTCCTTTGATCCCTGACGACCAAACAGTTGCAACTCAATTGATGGATTTGGAGGGAATTAATGGTCTTATTTGAAAGGATAAAGCTATGAATTAAGTCAATCACAATTATGCCAAGTAATTGAGGAAAAGTAGAACGGAGCAGGTAATGACTTGCCGCTGCCAAATGTGGCAAGACACGACCATAAATAAATCATTTGGATGAGAGCTAACCAGTCATCAAAATGAGGTCATCCCCACAACATATATCAGCTGGCCCATAAATCACAATACCCAAGTTGATGGTAAGCCGGTCTTTTCTTTTGGTTGACTCTCAATTCAGATGTAACCTAGTGAATCCAGGTTTGTTCTAAAATGGAAGTCTTCAAACAACACTCTTTGTTATTGAGTGAGCAAAAAATTGTTTAATTATTTGACTATTGTAAATTAAGTAAAAATTCATCCATTCCTAAACCACATTGAACTAGTTTTACACTTATGTTTACTAACAAGTGAGAAAGAGACATTGGAAAAGAGAGGTTTTGGGCTCCTAGCACTGTTGGATTGATAGTACATACACACATCCTTCTCAAAACTAAAATAGAGGCATTTTGGCAACAAGAACAGTTTCTTACTGTTCCATGAATTTGCTATCCTCTTCTAATGGATCCAGAGAACACTATGAGGTAGTGTTCCATGTACCTACATCAAGCTCTAGAACATATTCATGGATCATAACAAAGTGTTACTCTTGTCAAACAACCCCAAAGAGTAATCTCTCAACCATCAACAACAAGCACAACTCTTGCCAGGTTAAATGGCATACACAATAGTTAGACTAGTTTTTCAAGGTTATCAAGAGATACCACTAGTAATATGAGGCAAAGCAATATCAATTGTTTATGGATTAGGAATAGGTTCCTCTTGGGTGAGGTTGCTATATTTGAGGTCAACAAATCAATTGTAAATATCAAGCAAAGTCACATCTGGTGAGGAAAATTTGATACTAGCCTTTGACAAGTTTCATTCTCTCGGTTATTTGGACAACTACATATTGCATTTCAATTGGATTTGTTTGTATATCAGTTTTATTCGTTGGTTTTATTTTGGCACCTAGTTTTCTATGAGACAGGTTCAATGTTGCTTGCATGGGTGTTTTATTACTTGATGATGTGCTAGTTTAGTGGGACTTTGCATTTTTTAATGCTTTTATGTTTTCTGCATAATACAATTTAAAGTTTGTTAGTTCTATTTTATATTTATTTGCATATTTGATTTCTATGAAGCATTATAGTAGGACCATAAGTACATTTTGATCACATTGCATGTCATTCTCATACTACATATTCATACCTAATCAATATCATTCATTATGTTAGCATTTGTTATCATTGAAAAATCTAACTATTCTAAATGTAGCAAAGGTTACTTTAGTTCTATGCTAATATGATCATGAGTGATATTCGTGGAAATGACATATAATAAGATAACAATTTTGAGCTCATAAAGATTTCCTACAGTGTATTTTTTTAAAGACATATTTGGCCCAAGTAGGATATTGCTATAATCATTATGTGAGTCTGTCTATGTTATTGGTAATTTTAGAATTGTGTGCTATTTAAGGAAAAATATCCATAAAGTGATCAATTAAGTTAGTTATTTAATCATTAATATGACATGGAGTAATTTTATATATGCATATACTTGTTTGTAATTTTAGATTTTATGATGAGCCGAATCCAAAGCTACTCTTAATATAATAGGATAATGGCCTCATACATCATTTGTAGAGGAAAAGAATTTTGAAACTTTTTTCTTTCCCATTTAAGAAAGACATTGTGCTATGTATAGTTCAACAGTGTTTTTTTTTAGATGGATTTTTGTACTCATGTTCTGATTTGATGACCCAACATGAATATATATAGTTTATTTGAAAATCAATCATATCAAGGTCTACTATGGAGATTCCAACACTTTTTCTATACATGACCCTCTTTCTTACAATACAAACAAACTGGACATTATCCTTTGTTTCTAGTCTATTGGTTTTCATGTTTTTTCTTCCCGCCATTTGTTAATGAAAGCATTGAACACATTTTTAGCACTTTCACTAGAAATCTCTTTTTCATGTAAGAGAGTATTACACACCTTGTCATCAGAGGGCAGATCTAACATCATATAGATTTGACTTCTAGCATGTTCATAGTCATCCCTTAAACCAGCCAATAGTTTAAAAATACATTGTTGGTCGCATTATCTTTTGATGTTGGGCAAATCCATTCATATGAGGCGATTAGGAGAGTCCATCTCATTCTAGTACTCTAAAAAATTATACTGACAGTTTGTTACCTTTGTATGTATTGGTTGAGTATCACAGATGTTTACAGCTACCGTTAGTATTGATGTTATTATTACTGACATTTTTGGTCAGCTGTTAGTATTTATCTAACCAATAGTGATGGTCTACACAAACCGTCAATGTTACCTAACAATGTACCGAAGGCCTGTCATCGCTGTCAGTGTTACACCACCATGTATCGTTGGCCTATACTCCCGTTGGTGTTAAGTAAAGATATATTGATGGTTTGTCATCCCATTAGTAAATGTTAACCATTATTTTCCCCCTGCCGAACCCCCTTTCAGTTCGTTCTTATTCCCTTTCTAATTGTTCACCGCTAGGACTACTGACAACATAGCTGCACAATAGTGATTGACCTGCACACTAGTGACCAAGCTGCCCACTGGTGACTGACCTGACAACTGACATCACTTCTAGTCACTTGATCTTGGACTAAGGCATGTCAAGAGCTCCGTAGAAGCACAAAGATCCCCCCTTCCCCCTTTCTGATTTCTCAACATCAAGCTCAATAGATTCATAGGTTTTTTCACCTCCTTCGCTTCCATTCTTGCTTTTATTGTTAGAATTCTTAGTTCCAATAGTCTCTCCATTGGTTAGGGTTTCAAAGCCTGATTTTTCTGGTCTTCCTCACCTTATATACATTCTCATGGTCTGCTTCATGGTAGTGCTCTGCCTCCTTGTGCAGCTTTCCTTTTGGCCTCACATGAGGCAGCTCGAGGCTTTCATGTTCTCATGCAAGCAATTAAAAGCACCACACTTCATGGAAATAACTGAATCACTGCCTTCCCAACCCTACTTTAAGGTTTACCTGGTCTTTTTAGTATTTTACGGTTGTATTGTTTGATCTTTGAATCAATTGAAATGCTCCCAACTACAAACCTCAACTTTAATTATTAGCACTCATCTGAAGGGTGAAGAGTGAATGCCTCATTAGTATAAGACTCCAATCTAGACATGGTGAAGTTTCACATCTAATAAAAATCTCAATTAGGACCAAAAATGGATCTCCAGTTCTTTCTCAAGATTGAATACATAGTCTATACTTTCTCATTGTGATGAAATGGTAGACCAAAATCCAAACTAATGAACCATGTACATGAGGGCCATGTCTAATGATTCTAATATTGATCTTACGTCATTGTTTGAGAATCAACAAAATTTTAAATGAGCAGCTTGAGGTGTACTTACTACCTCATTCCATCAAGCTGTTGAAAAATAGAGTTGCCTACCACATATATTCCATCAAGCTGTTGGACCATCTTACACAATAATGAGAGTTAACCATAGATAATATGTGATTAACTTAGATAAGCTTGAAGATCCAACCGGATCAAGTGCCAACCCTTGCTTTCTTACAGCCACCATTATGGTTTGAAGGCCCTAGATTAATAAGCCAAAATTTACCTGCCATGCTATGAGAATTTCCAATTAAGTGAAAACTGCATATAATTGGAAAGGATATGCACAACTTGTTTCCATGATATGTTGTCATGCTTATAAATTGTAATTTATGTCTTTTCAAGTGTGTATTGCAGGTACCATAATGCAAGGAATTTTATATTTCTTAAATGTGTAATAGGATCTGTAAATATACAAAAAGTTTTCAAATTGATATATCATCTTTCATGATTTCAACATTAAGTATCACTAGTGGAAAATAACGATGTGAAGGGAAATATTCAAATAACATTAATAAGGAGATATTAGATATATTAATAAGAAGCAGTAGCACAATGACCTCAATTTAAAGTGAAATGTTGTTATCAATTGCAGTTATACCTTAAGACTTGTGTGTTTATTTTTGTTTTTGGTTCAATTATAGAAAGGGGTGTGAAGAAGTGGCAACAAAAGCTGTTTTCTGTATATAGTCTCATAAGGTTATATTCTTTTGTTTCTTTTTCAGAAAACTAATCTCACTATAGCAATGGTCATTTGAGCTTCATTAACACCAAAAACAAAGAAAAAACCAAGGATGCTTGGCTGCCAACTTATCAATACACTTGTTTGATCTTCTCATAGTTTGGTTGTGAGTGTGTGTAGTAGTCTATGACATTAATGTATGTTGTTGTTTGCTGCTTCTGTTATCTTGTGATTGACTTTTTGAATTAGTCTGCTATCTTGTCATTATCTTGAACACTGTTGGCATTAATGATTTACATCAATAGATGTCTGTTATACAATATTGTCATCTCTTTAGCTGCACTCATCATTTAACCTTGAGATTGTCTTGATGTTTTGTCTTTGAATACTTAGATTTAACCTTTAATAAGAAGGAAGATTGAAGCTGGATCATGAAAAGAAGAGATAGTGTAGAGTATTTGAATGGTGTAGGCAATTTCTTTGATTTTGCGAGGTCTAATAATGCCATTATCAATGGTAAAATAAGATGGACGTGTCAAATGCAAAATCTTAGGTCTCAAAAGATGCTTGATGTGTTAGATCCAATTGTTTGTTATGGGTTGTTCAGTCATTTGTTCTGTGGCATTATCATGGGGAATCAATTTTGCCACCTGTGCAAGAAAGTAACCAACCCTCAGACATGCACTTTGAAGATATGCACAAAATGCTTGATGATACTTTTCACATGCATGAAGATGGAATGACTTCAGCACGATCTATCAAGCATGTCATTGAAAAACGGGAAGATAATGACACATACCAAAGACTGAGTAGACACACAGGGGAGGAATTTTATCTAGGCTACAATAAACATACAAAAATGAGTTTTTTTAGTTTGCTTGTTTCATATGGATTCACGTGCATCAACATCAACTTTCAATATATGAAAGATGAACATTTCATTTTAGCATCACAACTGAAACATGTTTTTTATGTAGAGGACCCGATAGAACGCGATTGGTATATTGTTATTAAACAAAACCTAGAGATATGTATGATATTTTAAGAAAAGAAGTAGTTGGCAATAATAATGATTGAAATATCAATTTAGACCTACATAACGTGCTAGCTTCTGATATTGATAATGTGAATTGACATTGTGACTTGCATTTGAGATGATGTACAAGACATCGTGGCTAATCAATCAACAACATATAGTTGGTATGCATGGACATGATAGACAACTTTTTATGTTAGTGTATATTTTTTGTCATTTTAAATAGATAAATGATGTCATTATTTACATTGTTATAACATGCCATGATATCTACAATTCTTCTACATTTAATATTATGTGACAATATGTTCTTTTGTTAGATGACTTCCCAGCGACAATATATACCATCGACATATCAAAGCATGGAAGATGACACATGGGATGAAACTTGTTCAGGTAACATTGTTTATCAATAGTTCTCACTTTCAATGAGTGATGTTTATATTCATTGACTTAATTCATACATATATCCATTGACTTATATGAACATATATTGACATGTTTGCAGTACCTCCACCAAGAAACACATAGGGATTGATGCAAGCTATTGCCACTACAAATTTAAGGCATGAGCGAAAACATAATCAATGTGCGAACATACTTTGAACAGCCAATTGGCAAAGAATCACAATTTTTGTGAATGTATATTGGAACACTGGCACGACACCAAGAATAAACACCATTGATTTTTCACAAATGGTCAGAGTTCCTCAATTCATTGAAAGTAGATTTTTGAAAACTTGTGCAGGTTATTACTATTATTTTCTTTTTTTTTTAATTTAATTATTGAATGTGACATACTATTTTTTCACAGTCAAAACTTGCTCTATGTGTTCAAAACATGAGAAATTTGAAGTTCCTAATGAGCATAAGCTGGTCATGCACAAGTGGGCACTACAGGTGATGCATGCCTCTTTAGATCATGGAGGTATGAATTGAGGAAAGTACACAAATGATTTCAAAATTTTTGAAACTCGTAAAAGCTCAACTTATCAAGTACGAGATTCTAGATGATCAGTTGGAATCTATGATAAAGTATTTGATGAAGAGAAACAAAAGATATGAACTCTATAGTAATTCAGTAGGAATTAATTGGCACTACAAATCTTATTATAACTCAATGTAAGAGCTCATATGATGTAATGATTTATAGGGAGTTAGTGAAAAAAATACTCAAAATTATGGACATCTAAAGTATCAACACACCATAGGTATATAAAGCTTCACAGGGTTTAAAGTAAAGAAGGTAAATTATGATTTGACTTTTGCATGCGTTCATATTTATAGTTTGACATGCTTTTCCATAATCTGTATATTGTAAATCCGATATGTAAATTTTGATTTGACATTTATTTGAGTTCATATTTATAGTTTGGAGAGGATGGACTTGATCCTTAACGCACATATGCTACTCGAAGCAACACTAATGCAAGCTATTGTAACCCAGAAACAAACAATGTTATAGTATGTGCTATATACAATTGTTATTCACTCAAGATTAGATATGTTACTATAAACTAAATTTGTTTCCAGGTTATACATTAGGAAACGTTAAGGGAAAATATAGCTACATCTGATTCACCTAGCAGTGGTGATGTGCTCTCTCAAGTGATGAGAGAAGATATTCATAGTCGGGTCTGTACAATGGAAATACTAGGTGTGAGACCTTCGTAGTTTTCTACTGGAAGTACAAGTAAGGGCAACTTGATGCACAAAATGCAGCATTAAAATAACAAGTTAGTACCTTACATGGAAAACTAATTGTGCTTGAAGAGAAAAGTGCATAATATGAGGAACTCAAACAAACATGTGTTAGAGTACCTGAGCTCAAGGCAACCTGTTTTAAGGTTCCTGAGCTAGAGGCTAAATGTGCAAGAGTGGATACACTCGAAGATGATATAAATCAAATCATGGCTTCACTTTCGAGATCATTTAGTTAAGTTTGAAAATGTGTTATATGTTTAACTATTTCTTTCATTTCTTGTAACATATTTTACTTCTTTTGTGCATGTTTGCCAAAATACCTCCTAACTAGCCTCATTGATGCATGTCAACCTAAATCGAAGGCTAGAATATTGTACTTTTTTTATGTATTCAATGCCATGTACAACTATCATCTTAATATAAAAGATGGACTAAATTAGGAAAAACATTGTTTGTTTTATTTCAGTTTAAATGATGACATCAATTGCACTTCATTTATTATGTTTCTTACAGGGGTTTGAATTGTATTCACATTATTAAGGTTGTACAAAGATGATGACATCAATTGCACTTCATCAATTGCTGTCTACATGGTCATGGAAACAATGGTACATGTTTCCATGACCATGTTTGCTGCCGAGTTGTCTGATTTAGAGTTGCGTCCATGTGAATCACTAGTTTCTTCACTTTCTTGGGAAGCCATGAATGAATGGGAAAGAACCAGGCAAGCATAGCTCTGATACCATGAAAAATTTCAAGAGAAAAAATTCAGAAAGCAGTTGACATGGTTTAGATCTTTTGATCCTACATTCACAGTAGAATGTCACGTGGCGTGCGTGTTTCTTTCTTATTTCTTCATCCAAATTGTTAGAAGAAATATACAGTCAAATTGAGGAATGGTAACAAAAAATGGAAGTTTAGTATAATCACCAACCGAAGGAAAGAGGACTTGATAAACACGTTTATGTGATCCAAGCCAGCCTTTCACCACAATTGTTCATTTTGCGACCAAAGCATGATTCTGACTGAATTTTTATAGCTACGTCTTGAGCTGTCCTTTGATGATTAAACAAATCCGTAAACTGGGTTCGGTGCTGCACGTGTTGACATTGTGTGGTGAAAATTTTATAGAAATCGGGATGCGCTTAGCTCTCCAAAATTGCAAAATTCTAAAATATGTTCACTTGCACTAAGTTTGCATGCATAGTCAAAAGTAATTTGGCTTTTTAATGGTTTTAGATTTTGTGCAATGAATTTCAAGTCTATAACTTGGAACTGCTTCCTAAAAATTTCAAGAACATCCAATTCGGATTTCGTGTTTACTGGACCAAGTTGACTTTAGTTTCTCAGCTAACTTCCAAAACTAGCCTTAGCTAGGAACGAGTACTTAGTTTAATGTGCTTTATAGTTTGTTTTCTAGTTTTCTTTTTGCATTTAGATTTGAGATTTAGTCTTTACTTGATAGTAATAGTTCCATTTTAGTTGTAGAAGCATATTTTAGTTGTTTAATTTGGAGGTCTCTCTAGTATACTAGGAGAAGGGCGGGTAATGTCGCCAAGTCAAATGCGTAAAGATGCATAATTTCTTCAACGTTAGTTGCAATCAGTTGGAGAATACATCGACCAACAACAAATCAGATTTCATTTGTCTTAGTGCATTTTTGTGTTTCAGTTGTTTGTTGTTAACATCCGAATAATGTACTTTTTTATATCTTTTATTTTTTCGAGGTAATAAAATGAATTATTATTGGGATTTAAATCTCATATTTGCATATGTTCCCCATGTTTGACTTGATCTCCCCACTTGTGGAATTGGTCTTTTATTTGGTATTCGTTCTTTATCTGTTTTTGTTAAAAAATATTATTTCAAATTTCATTTTTCAAAGGGAACACCTCTCCTCAATATGTGTAAACATTTATTTTTTCCGACTATCCAACCAAGGGTGGAGACAGGGGATGGTGGGGGCCCTGCCACGCCCCCCCCACCCCTCTTCCCAAAATAAAAAATTGTATGTAAATTAAAAAAAAGTATTTATGCTACATAAAAATTTTGAAAAATGATTTTTAAGCCCTTGTCAAAATTTTGAAATTATACTTTGGCCCCCTTATGAAAAATTCATGTATCTGCCCCTATGTCCAACCATCAATAAATCACGCACACATGAATTTTGGACAGAGATACAGTGGCACTGGAAAGTTAATCACTACATGATAAGTAGCCTTTTCAGTTTTGTTCCTACGCTTGTCTATTCAACTTGATAGTTATGAACTTCATCTTTATAGCTATTCGTCTTGTTCGTTAAACAAAACGAAGATGAGAAGAAAGTCTGAAAACTTGCATGTATCCTTCTTTTGAAACTTTCTCTTGTTACTGAACTAATGTAATCGGTCGAATTTTTCTACCAAAATAGATCAGTCCGATCATGTAATCCACAAGACCAGAAATGTATTAGCATGAAATGTGTTAAAATATGTATTTAAATAAATCTAAAGCACCACCAAATGCACTGATATGTTTGTGCTATTTTTATTTTTCATTCATGTAAAGTGGGGAGGGGGAAGGGAAGAGAGAGAGAATCTATTTCTCTGTTTTATCTCAACACCAGAAAGAAGAGTGATGACATTAATGGGAGACATTTCTCATTTGGGCAAGAGAGAGAGAGAGAGAGAGAGAGAGAGAGAGAGAGAGAGATCTTTCACGAAATGGCTTCCACCACCCCTTGGCGTTGCGTCGCCGGCCGGCGAACTGTCCCCTCCGCTGGACATGCTCCGTTCCCGCTATTGGAACAGTTATAATTAGATAAAATAAATCAGTTAGCTTTGAAGACCGAGCACGATATTCAAATCTAATCACAACACGTAAAGTACCAACAAAACTAAACAATCATTGGAAACCGAAAAACTTTTCCTAAAAGGCCTTTTTACCTTTTTTCTGCGGGTCTTCGTATCACCTTCACTTGTGGACGTGCTCTGGCCGGAGATGAGGTCGAGGGTCCCCATGGACAGAAGGTTGGCAGCCGTAGTAGGATGCATCGAGGGAGTCCCGCCAGACATGGGACCGGTCTGCCAAACCTGATGCACGGTGGAGGTGTTGCTCGGCAGGCTCAAGGTCGCAAAGAGGATGATGTGGTTATGACGTTCACACTGCCAGAGACGAGACGACGTAGCCCACGATGGCCTGCGAGCCATGTTAAAGATTCGCCGTTTATCCCACGCTTATCCCTCCACAAAATCTTATCAATGTTGTTAAGATAAACCAGACGAATATCATGGGAAGAAGATGAACCAGCCAGCCAATATCATGGGATGAAGATAAACCAGCGACTATCGTGGAAATCAAACCGTGTACTATTTTTCTATATATATGTGCTGTAATTCCTTGCTGATAATTGCAAAAAATGAAGCTATTCACTTTCCTTTCTTTTCTCTTCTCTTTCCCTCTCTCACTTGATACCCAACTCACTCTCGTTCCTTCCTATCCTCTATCTCAACCAATGCTCAGACCGCCTCTTTCGCAAGCAGATTTTCACATGGTATCAGAGCAGGATGCTTGGAGAAGAAGATCAACACCCAAAGATGGCTTGCAGACGACCAAAGAGATCGCTGCCTTCTTCACCAAAGCGAGGACTCGATCTTGTGAACAAAATCTTCAAGAATCAAGCTTGAGATTTCTGAATTGCTGCAAGAGCATAATCTGCCTCCACAAAATCTCCATGGCAAATTTGGACTTTGTGAAACGCCGTCCAATTTGAGGGAAGATGAAAAGAATGATAAGGATGCCAACATCATGATAATGATTCGTTTGGAAAGAATCATGGCAAAGATCAAGACGATGGAGCGGTTTTGTTAATAATGAATATCTTGTAACAACTCCTTAAAATAAGGAGTTATCTCTTCTGTAATGCCTATGCATAGTTGATTAATTTTAAGGCTATGGCCTTTCGTGGGTAAAGGAAATATGCTCCACGTTAATCTCTAAGTTCTTTTTGTTATTGCGTTATGTTTTTCAACAAGCCAACCATGCCCTGGCCGGTGGGATTGATGGCCCAGGCGACTGGTGGGATTGATGGCCCAGGCGACCCAGTCCCCAGCCGAAGCGGGGGTAGCCTAATAGGCGACGTCGACGGTGCCATTGGAAGGGGAGTACTTCCAGTGGAGGAAGGCGTTGAGGACGGGGAGGTCAATGCAGGTCTCAAAGATCTTGTTGGTGAAATTCTGCGACATGCAGGTCTGTGCAGAGGAGGCGCAAATGAGGGATACCCACAATGCAGAGCAGGAGCAGCGACCTGCAAGTAGCGGAACGTGCCATTATCGATTATGGGAACCTTCTGGTCTGGAATGCGGAGACGTCTGTGAAAGAACTCTCGACACAAGAGAGAGAGAGAGGAGATGATGAAAAGACAATAGGAACGAGAGAGAGAGAGAGAGAAGATGAAGCACAATGGAATACCAAATCTCTTGCGTTGTTTTTATGCAAGAGTCATTCTTCTCTTTATATAGTGCAACGTGTGGTCTAAGTATGGTAATACAACAATGATACACCATGTAATGTAAATATGGTAATACAACAATGATACAACGTTCATGAGGTTTGAATTCAAAATTTATTTCCTTAGTTGACTCGTTCCTCAATTGACGATTCTTCTTGCCAACTTTAGTGGATGTCAATCTCCATTGATTTCTCCTTGACAACGAGGAGAATCTTTCACATGCTCCCTCAAGTTGAGCGTGGCAGGGACAATGCTCAGCTTGTCTCTAAATTCTTTGAACTTAGTAGATCCAAGGGGTTTGGTCAGTCCATCTGCTATTTGCTCGGATGATCTGATAAACTGTATTGAGATATTTCCCTTTGATACATGATCTCGCACAAAGTGGAAATCAACTTCGATGTGCTTTGTTCGAGCATGAAAAACCGGGTTCGCTGCTAAGTATAATGCACCTATATTGTCACACCATAATATTGGAGTTCCAGTGCATGATATGCCCAATTCGATCAATAGAGCTTTTAGCCATAGGAGTTCTGCAGCAGCACATGCGAGAGATTTATATTCAGCTTCTGTACTTGAACGAGCTACAGTCCGTTGCTTCTTAGATGTCCAGGAGATAAGATTATTAACCAAGAATGTTACACATCCACCTGTTGATTTTCTATCTTCAGTATTTCCAGCCTAATCAGCATCGGCAAATGCGCTTAAGTGAAGATGATCTGATTTTTGAATGCATAGTCCAAGCTGGCTTGTGCCCTGCAAATATCTGAGAATTCGCTTGATGAGCCTCCAATGGCATTCTAAAGGTTGATGCATGTATTGACATGCTCGATTGACTGCAAATGCTACATCCGGACGTGTGAGGGTGAGATATTGTAATGCTCCCACCACGCTCCGATAGAGAGTAGGATCCGAGAATGGAGCGCTAGATCCCGAAACATGGCCAGTTGACATAGGTGTTTGGGCAGGCTTGGCATTGGTCATGTTAGCTTTTTGTAATACATTGTTAAGATAGGCTCCTTGCTGAAGAACCAAATAGGTGGGTTGCCGAGTCACCTCTATGCCAAGAAAATATGATAAATCACCCAAGTCCTTGACTGAAAATGATGCCCTAAGTTTGGCGAGAGTTTGATCTATGAGTGCATTTGACGATCCGGTGATGATAACATCATCAACATAAACTAAGAGATATATCCTTTCACATCCTTGGTGAAAAATAAATAGAGATGCATCTGATTGAGATACCTGAAATCCAATGTCACTGAGAAAGGTACTCAGGCGTTGATACCATGCTCGTGGAGCCTGCTTCAAACCATACAACGCTTTGTTGAGTTTGCAAACATGAGACGGAAAACGTGAATCTTCAAACCCTTCTGGTTGGACGATGTAAACGTCTTCATGGAGAAAGCCATTTAGAAATGCATTATCAAAGTCGAGCTGGCGAAGAGACCATGCATGTTGTACAGCGATGGTGAGAATGACACGAATTGTAGTGGGCTTAACCATGGGACTGAAAGTCTCCAAATAATCTACCCCTGCTTCTTGTAAGAATCCTCGAGCAACCAGACGTGCCTTGTACCTTGAAATGGAACCATCAGCAGTGCGTTTGATCTTGTATATCCATTTCGTATCAATAATATTATACTCTGGTCGTCGTGGGACAAGATTCCAGGTTTGATTTTTATGCAGCGCATGTATTTCTTGTTGCATAGTGTTAATCCAATGAGTAACACTGCTGGCTTCCTTGAATGTAGTTGGCTCCTGTTCAACTCCCATATTTGTTTGAGCGGAGAACGTCTTGGGTTTGAGAGTGCCTGTCATAGACCGAGTGACCATTTGATGTGTATGTGATGACGTACCTGTTGTAGAACCAGTAACCATTCTATGTGAGTGTGTTAATGGCTGTTGAGTAAGGGTGATGATGTGTTGGCTTCCCCTTGTGGATGGTTGATCTGAAACAACAGCCATATGTGGTACGTCAGATTGAGTTTGGATTGCTTCGGTCTGAGCCTCACTTGGTTGACCCTCTATATTGATTTCTGGAGAGATGACAATGCTTTCTGTATGAGAGTCTCTTACTGTGGCTTGTCCTGGGTCTGTTGTATTGCACTCACTATGAAATTGTGATGCCCACTGTTGAAGATCAGCCTCTTGAAATGAGATATCACTGGTGTTGCTAGAGCCTCTAGAGTGCTCGTCAAAAATAACATGGCGAGAAATTATCATTCGCCTTGATTTTGGATCTAGACATACATATCCCTTGTGTCGACTCCCATATCCAATAAAAATGCATGGAGTTGTCTTTGGTNGTATAGGGGCATGAAAACCGGTGCATAATTCCTTGGTTTTCTAACTCGTTTTCAAGAATTTTATTGAAAAATTCCCCACCATTGTCAGATTGAACAGTTTTGATGGTAGTTCCCAACTGGTTTTCCACAAGAGTTTTGAAATTGACAAAACACTGACATACGTCACTTTTATTTTTCAATGGAAACAGCCATGTAAAGCGAGAATAGTTATCAACAATCAATAGAAAATACTTAAAACCATCTTTGGACTCCACCGGGGCTGGTCCCCAAACTTCCATGTGAAGGAGTTCAAGAGGTTTAGCAGCATGAAAAGATGACAAGGGAAACGGTAACTTATGCACCTTTCCAATTAAACAGTGTTCACACACCTTTTTCGGAATAGGGCTGCTTATTGAGATGTAACTGAGAGCATTAAGCAAAGATACTATGTTCCTATTAGCATGTCCGAGGCGCCGATGCCATTCCTCATACGACCCTCGAACCGTCTTTATTTGTTGAGCCACACACGCCTTCTTGATGTCATCACTAGATCTAGTCTTTACTTGAACTAGGTAAAGACCATTACTAGTTTTTGGTCCTCGAAGAAGTATTGCTCCTGTCTTGTTGTCCTTGATCACAAATTCAGACGGAGTAAATTCAAAAATGCAACTGTTGTCAGATGTAAAACGACCAACAAAAATCAGATTGTGTGCTATCTTAGGAACATGCAAGCTATTTTTCAGAATAAAATCAGCCCCTTGAATATTAACCTGTAAGTCCCCTACGTGAGAAATAGGGAGGCACTTACCGTTTCCAACCATTACGGATTCGGAGCCTGAGTATGTTTGTTTGTTCTCCATATTTTCATCACTGGTGACAATATTGTTGGTTGCCCCTGTATCTGGATACCAGTATTCATCACCTGATTCTTGTAACGTTAAGGCTGAAAATGCGCGAGGATTAATATCCCAACACGTCTTGGCTGTGTGACCCTTACGGCCACAATATTGGCACTCGATTATCTTCTTGGATGGTAGGGCAGCATGCTGATGGTTCGGCTGTGAGAGATTGTTTGACTGAAAACCAGTTGTTTGATGATTATTGAATTGATTTTGGGCTGGCTGAAAAAACTGGTTTCTACCACGGCCGCCTCTTCCTTGATAATAGCCTCGACCGCGCCCACGTCCGCGGCCTCGAAAAGTATTGAAGGCTGTTATAGTAACTTGCTTTTCCATAGGTGACTCAACATCATGTTTCATAAGTTGAAGACGTGTTTCTTGATTCAATAAAAGATCATAAAGCTCGGCAAAACTAGGCAATTTTGTTGAGGACGTGACTACAGAAGTGATCAAACTTTCATACTTTGATGGAAGTCCATTAAGTACGATTTGAACTAAGTCTTCATTTGGCGTATGACAGCCAGCCGCTTCAAGAGAATCAACTAAAAATTTAACTTTCTGTAAGTAAGAGGTCATATCTGAGTTACCTTTCTTGATGAACATCAGTTCTTTCTTCAATAACATGACTCGCAGTGGAGACGGCGAGCCATAGGAATTTTCCAGTGCTTTCCAGGCTTCTTGCGCTGAGCGAGTCCTGATTATTTGACCGAGGACAGCTTCAGAAACAGTAGCTTTGATCCAACTCAAAACCAATTGATCTGATTTTCTCCATATGGCGAACTCGGGATTGAGTTCATCTTTGCCATCTCTCATAATCGTTTCAGATGGAGGTTCACAAGATCCATCAACAAACTTCATCAAATCTTGAGATATCATCACAGACTCAAGTTGGCTCCTCCATAGCAAATAGTTATCTCTGTTTAACTTCACAGAGACGAGACTTGCGATTGACGAAGACGATGCCATGTGGTTAGTGGCAAGAATACAACAGTGGCTTGGAAAATTCGTAAAATGATCAGGATACAGTCACCTTCAAAAAATCGTAGAAAATCAACCGATGGTCCGTTTGCCCTGAAATTTGGGCTGTAGGTAGCTGGAGGCCTGAGGAAGGGACGCTCCAAAAATCAGAACAATTTGAGCTCTCCTCAAAAATCGTGCCTCAATTTTCTACTCCAGGTTATCACAGGTGGTATATGATCAGGATATAGCCACCTTCAAAAATTTGTAAAAAATCAACCAATGGTCCGTTTGCCCTGAAATTTGGGCTGTAGGTAGCTGGAGGTCTACGGAAGGGACGCTCCAAAAATCAGATCAATCCGAGCTCTTCTGGAAAATCGCACCCCGATTTTCTACTCCAAGTTATCACAGCCCTGTTAAAAAACAGAACAGGGCAGACCAGCGGAGAGTTGGACAGGAAAGGAGAGATGCAAACAGAACCACAACAAGTGATGGTTGCAGATAAGCGATAACAGAGAACCTAAAGCTCTGATACCATGAAAGAACTCTCGACACAAGAGAGAGAGAGAGGAGATGATGAAAAGACAATAGGAACGAGAGAGAGAGAGAGAGAAGATGAAGCACAATGGAATACCAAATCTCTTGCGTTGTTTTTATGCAAGAGTCATTCTTCTCTTTATATAGTGCAACGTGTGGTCTAAGTATGGTAATACAACAGTGATACACCATGTAATGTAAATATGGTAATACAACAATGATACAACGTTCATGAGGTTTGAATTCAAAATTTATTTCGTTAGTTGACTCGTTCCTCAATTGATGATTCTTCTTGCCAACTTTAGTGGATGTCAATCTCCATTGATTTCTCCTTGACAACGAGGAGAATCTTTCACAGTCTGCTGCTGCTCTCTTTCTTCCTCTATCTCTCTTCACAGAGTTGGAAAAGTAAAAGGGAACATGAGTTAGAAAGAGAGGGGAGGTGGTGATCTCCTGGTTGAGTGGAAGGAGCTAGCTTGCTTTATTGGTGGAGGACTCATGTTCAAGCAGTTGATAACTTCATTGGTCTCTCTCTGTCTCTCGCTTTCGAAGATCCCTCTTTCCTGTGAGGGAGGGTAGGGTAGGGATCAAGAAGGTCGTACGCCGAACTGTAGCTTTCTCACCGCGAACATCTTCCTTGGTGGTCGAGCTTCTGATCTCTGTCAGCTAGGAGGGTTGCGAAATTTTGAGGTATCAAAAAGCCATTTCAAGTTTCTTTTATTGATCAGTTCGTGAAAGTGTTCTCATTTATGTAGCCATTAAACAAATCTCGACCAACTTTCAAGCACCTTTGACCATAAAAATGAGCAAATGTGAATGGAAGAAGCTGACACAACAACCGCAGCCATCAGGCTCGCTCTTGTTGAGTTCTAATTGTGATTGATCAATATTCACTTTGGGAAAGGTTAAACCGCTGTTGTCAAGGGGTTCGTATCTAAATTTGTTTGCAAATAAGCCACGAAAAATCAATTAAAAACGGGGAAAGACTAATCATGTAGAGCACCATAGGTGTTCGGAGGGAGGGGATGCTCCCAAGCTCCATTCCGGCAACAAATATGCACGCAAAAATGAAAGAAGAGAGATAGAATATATAGAAATTTTTTATAAATGTACATATGTTTTAAGAGGTGTTTAGGTGATACTTCAAAACTAGGTTTTTGATGTGTTTTGATGCCATCAAATTGGGTTTAAAGAAAACCTAATCTTAATAAAACTTGGCTTTATAAAAAAATGAAAAACTTAGTTTCCTTGTAAGCTATTCAAAAACTGAGTTTTGGATGTGCCATTCAAACATAAACACAAACTTTTTAAAACTCGTTGAAAAACGTAGTTTTGACAAAAAGTAAGTCTTACAAAAATGAGTTAAAAAGAGGGCGTCGTTAATTCCATCTTATTTTTTAGTTTTGTCTTTTTAAAATTATTTCATTGTCACTTTAACTGGAACATTTACGCTTAACCAGCATCGACTTCCTTGGGCCTGTGGAACGTAACTGATGGGCTAGACAGGCTCGTGCCTTATGGAAATGAGGCGGGGACCCGGCAAGTCTGGCTTGAAGAAGTTCACCAAGGCCCCCTTCCCCGGGCAATCTCTTTTGAACTATGTCAGCCTTTTTGTCACGATGACCACAACGCCGTGGACAATCAATTTTTATATTGTTTCAGTTCGACGGCTAATGTCCTTCAGTGGACATCGGCGTTGCGCAACTTACTTAGGATGACATTATTTTTTTTTTTTTTAAAGTATATTATTTTTGTCCTTTTAAAAAGTTTTTTTTTTTAAGGTATTTTTGTCTTAAACCATACTGATGCACGGATAACACCTATAACCAGGTTTGCTAAGTGAATAAGACCTTGAAGGATTAAAGGTCCACTATATGGGAGCATTTTTCTTTTCATTACATGCTTCTTTCTTTTTCGAAGTTAAGTTTTGCCTTTAACAATAAAAAAATTATTTTCGTCTAATTTTATCCTTCTTCATGAGTTAAATTCAACGGGCCATTAGATTGAATCAGTTTGGTTTTACATAGAGCTGTACACGACTCGATTCGAACTCAGTAAGCTCGAGTTTGACTCTTAAGCTTGAGCTCAAGTCCAGCTGTACAAGGTTCACCTTAAGCTCAATTTGATATACCGAATTGTAGCTTAAGCTCAATTCAATAGACAAAGTCACAACTCCAGCATGACTTGAATGAAGCTCATTTATAAGCTTCCCATTTGACCTTATCTCTTTCCTTTATTTTAAGTTTAAGAATTACAAAAATAAATTGAAATCAAATGAGCTTTATCGAATTGAGTTCATGTAAGACAAACTCGACCTGTTTATAAACTTGAGCTTTCGATTCATCTAGTTTGATAAATAAATTGAACTAAATCAAAGTCAATAATCGAATGAATTTAAGACAGCTCTGGATTGACTTCGTATGCAGCCTTAGATAAGTAGTCACGCGTCAAGTTTATCTCAGGGTTCCACTTTCACGGAAAAAGCCTTGCCACAAAGAGCTTTTTCGGGACTGTGTGATCGGCCGTGCGTCAACGTTGCATCTTGTTCATCACGACTTCATATTGTTTCCGATGTCACCTGGTGGGGCATCGGATGACCAATCAGTGCTGCATGCGCCTTCACCCACGCCTGCCCCTTGAATTGCCTTAGAAAATCTTTCTTTCAATTTGAGCTATAATGTCAACGTCGCATTATTCTTGCGTCATGCATGCCATCACAACAGCGTCGGACAATGAGTTCCCGACGGGGCTGCACAACGAGTCGAGTTACTCGAACTCGACTCGTTAGTGTAAACAAGCCGCTGCATTAGTTAAACGAGTCGAGCTCGAGTTCACGAGTCGACTCGTTTGACTAATCGAGTCGAGCTCGAGTTCACTTTGCGGACTCGTTAAAGCTCGACTCGGCTCGATTAACATACCGGTTTTAAAAAAACCGGTTCAACTGTGTCTCACTCACGAGTCTCACCAGTCACGACTCACTTCACGACTCACTTCTTCAAGCGGGAACGGGAAAGGCTGAAAGGGTTTTTTGTCTTGTAGGGTTTGTAACGTTTGTTTTCTTTTCGTTCTCCTTCTCTCTCTCCAACTCCGACTCTCCGGCCTCTTGCCTCGCCAGTCGCCGCCGCAGTGTCTCCGACCGTTCCTTCTCCGCCTGTGCTCCCACCCTGCTTGGCTGCTTCACTGTGCTTCTTCTCCGCCTGTGCTCTGCGCTCCTGCTGCCCTGCGTCAGTGTGCTCTCCGCCGCGCGCTCCAACTCAAAGGCAGCGCATCCTGCGCCGAAGGTCGCCTCTCTCTCTCTCTCTCTCTGTTTCCATCTCTCTCTTTTTCTTGGTTGCTCTTATGCTCTATGACTCGTATGCTCTGTTTCCGTCTCTTATGCTCTGTTTCCGTCTCTCTCTTTTTCTTGGTTGCTCTTATGCTCTCTGTTTTCGCCTCTCTCTCTGTTTATTCTAGTAGACCGTTCAGCTCGTTAGTTCTCTTAGAATGTTGCAGAACAAATAAGGAACTCATACGTTGGGCATCAGAAGATATGAACTTCTCATTACAATAGTTTGTGGTGGTCAAAAGTTTTCTTGTTTCCTTTGTGGTCAAACTGTATTGCATGCACTAATTGAAGTTTGTCCTATGTATTTGCTGTAGACAATACAAACTGTGTTCTCATTACAATAGTTTGTGGTCAAAAACTTTCTTGTTGGCCCCTTTCATTCTGTCTTGTTTAGTCTTCGCTTTTTCCTCTTCTCTACTAATTTCTCCTTGTTTAATTTTGATTTCCAGAAGGAAGTCCATTTGTCATTCTTAAATACTCTCAAACTACAACAACGAAAGGACCAAAATTGTTACAGATGATGTTTGTTTGTTTGTCCAGTGAACACCTGTCATATCAAAGCTTCATGTGCACATGTTTGTTGTACTTAGACACCAACACGCCAATTATCTGGTAAGAGTGGTGCCTCATAAAGAAAATGATTGTCAAACTACAAGATCAGGTTGAGACATTGTATTGTCTGAAAACCATCATGTTAGAAAAAAGAATCCATTGTTGGACAGGATGTTACTCATTAGGACTTGCTTTCAAATCCTGTATCTCAGAGATGCAGATCTGTGGCATATCAGAATGTATGATTATCCTACTAGCTAACTGAAGTATGTGACTTTGTAGGTTGAAGGGATCGTGATGCATGTCATGAAAGTGTTGGCAAACCAACCGTCAGCTGCACTGAGTTTGGTGGAGGATGATTCATTGCAGCTTCTGTTTCAGATGGTGGCAAATGGCTCTTTAACTGTCTTTTCACGTTTCAGATTGAGATTCACTTCTTTTCGTTCCATTCAGCTGCATCGACATGCTATGCAGGTCCCTGTTCTTGCTAGTCTTTTTCTGTATGTTGCAGTAGGTTGTGATGCTTTGTGCAATGCTGTTCACTGATCCTTCTACCTATGCTCACAGATACTTCATCTACTTCTGGCTAATGACAATGGGAGTACTGCAAAATATATCTGCAAGCATCATCTGGTTTTTCTTCTTTACTTTTTCCCGAGTTGTGGCATATGGAACTATTAAAATTAACCTTTCGAGATTTTTGTGCATGATGAGCACATAATTGTAGCAATAGAGATGCAAGCACCTGAAATTTTCCACTGTTGTATTATGCTGCTTATTTATGGTGCAGTTTTTAGGACTTGTTCCTTTTCTTCAATGAGTGCGGCATGTGAAATTGTTAAGAGTTCATGGCTGTTTTCATTATTTATGAACTGGTGATGTTCAAGAGACCATTTTATCAGATAATCCTCTCTGGACATAAGATTTCTCCTGGAATACTTCTTGAACTGCTGGAAGGCTTGCATGGTTTATCTGATATTTCAATTGAACCACAATTTGAGGACTGGTCTCCTGAGTGGGCAAGTCTGCTTCCATGAACAGCAATTCAGGTGGTTCACATGCATCTGGCATGATAGAGCAAACTTTTTCTGCCAGTCCTTTACAGTCCCAAATTTTACCTTCACTATCCTGGTTGCTTGATCTCATGGTAAATCTAGCACAGATAGGGCCAGATGAAATTACTTCAGTCAGAGACATAGCTCCCAAATCATCCAATAGCAAGATTCATGGTCATCAGAGACAACTTTCTTTGGAGAAAATTAATGATAGAAGGGAGAGAGGGAGTAACCAAGTGAAAGATTTGGAAGCTGTCCAGATGTTACAAGATATTTTTCTCAAGGCTGATGATGTACATTTGCAGGCCGAGGTACTAAATAGGATGCTTAAGATATTTTCCAGTCATGTTGATAACTACAAGATATGTCAGCAGTTGCGTGTGATTCCTCTTTTTGTCCTGAACATGGCAGAGTTTCCTGCTCTTTTGCAAGAAAAGATATTGAAGATTTTAGAATATGCTGTGACTGTAGTTAATTATGTCCCTGAACAGGAGCTTCTTTCTCTTTGTTGTTTGTTGCAACAGCCAATAGAAACAGAACTTAAGTGTTCTATTCTTTCTTTTTTTGTAAAGCTCTTGTCCTTTGATCAACAGTACAAGAAAGTGCTTAGAGAAGTTGGTCTGTTGGAGCTTTTATTGGATGATATCAAGCAGCATAAGTACCTCTGTGGTGTAGAGCATCAAAATGCAAATTTTAGTGTTGAACAGAATGTGCCCTTTTCAAGGAGTTTCACAATACGGAAAGATGACAGTGATGCAATCCTTTCTTCACCTAGGATAGGAGCACCTGCTGCAGGGAAATTTCGAGTCTTTGAAGATGAAGGTACTATCACTGTTGCATGGGACTGTAACCATCTCAAACTTTTGAATGGACCACGCCATCTCCACATGTATCTTGACAATGTAAACACGTTGACATATATAAACTAAAAGATTTTCTATTTATGAATGCTATTTTATCTGAAGGCGAGAGAGATGTAGATATTTCCATATAATATTACAAAACAATGGCACTAGACAGCCAAATGCTTATACATTTAAATCATACTACTGGGACTTTGTAAAACCACCATCCCACTGTTGTCTGTTCCGAGCACTTGTAGTCCAGAATTATCTATCCGAAGAAAATTTGACTGCACTGCAGAAACAATTTGTGACGCACCTTCATTTGAATTCTCAGGAATTCCCAACTTTACAAAGAAAATAGCAGTACATCCCTTCCCCAAACCCTCACTTTCAAGCCAAATGTGTCCTCCCATCAAATTCAAGAACCTGATTCAAACACGTCAGGTGTGAGATACACTCAAAGCAGATTAGAAGATACACCAATCAAAAGTCCCATGCAACAGTGAAGTAACACCACTGGACATTCTAAATGTTGACTGATTTGCTTCTGATTTCTTTAATAAAGAAATGAGAAAAACCTAGTTACCCAAATTGCCGCCGTGCTGCCCCGCCACCGCCGCCATTGCTCCTTCCTCCACCTTCTTCTCACCTACAGAATGAGAGGGCAACAAAGAGGGAGACAGAGAGGAAGACGAGGAAGGGGAACCCGCGTCAGGCTTCCTCCTCAAGTGATAGAGTTTGAGTCTGGATTTGGATCTCGATCCAATTCAACCTACCCAAAACCAAAATAGTTATAGGAATAACACTGTTAGTGAAAACGGAGCGCTTCGCCCCGTCCCTCGGACCACGAACCTAACCTCCTAACCTCCTTATTTAGAAAGAAAGGAAGGGAGAAAATTGCAATTTTGATTTTGATATTTAATAAATTTGTGGTTTATAGATAATTTTGTCATATATATTATTATTTATTATTATTATAATTAATAATAATAATAATAAAAAATAGTCTTGCTGCACCGCCGCACCTAAATTTTTTAAGATGTGCCGTATCGGCACCCGCACCTTGGTGACATAGTTAATAATCCTAATAGAAAAAGGAAAAAATGGCAGTGAATGAAGAAGAAGATGGTTACCTTACCATTTCAAAGAAGCCAGCGGATGGTTGGCAACACCCACCGACGGTCACCATCAGCCTGCGTGAAACCCTTGTTGACCTCCTCACGAAACCCTCAAATAAAAGCAGAGCTATAAATTTTTTTATGAAGAGGGCTAAATTATAGTTTTAAAACTTTATCAAGGGCTGAAATATAATTTTTAAAAACTTTTATATAAGATAAATACAAATATTTAAAATTTACATATAAATTTTAATTTTTTCTTTTTGAGTAGGGGCAGGGCCCTGCCTGCTCCCTATCTTTGCCCCCACCTTCAAAAGAGACCAAAGATCGTTGTCTGGGTCGGGACTGTGATGAGTGGGAATGCGTTTTAGGTAGTGAAGAACCCATTTACATAGTAAAACTGGGTCATTATGAGCCAATTCATCTTGGAAATGCATAATGAAACGAAATAAATCGAACTGCACCAAGATCAAAATGCTATGTGGGTCGAGTCTTGACTCGTGACCCAATATATTGCTGATCCGAGTTGTTGATTTGATGATTCTTGAGTCAGCTCACTGAGTTTGCCAACTATGTCTTACAAGAGTGACAAATTGCATGTTAACATGATTTTCCTTATCCATGGCACCAATGTCCCCAGAAGGAACCATTGGTCATCAACATCCTAATGGCTTTAAAGCTTGCCCCACACAAAGGCCCCATTTTAGTAGGGGACACATGAAGCTGCCATTATGCCAAAGGATTTCATGGACTTAAACAATTTTTCTAGCAGTAGTCCAACAATTCAATAATTGTTCATGAACTACCTAGCCATCCATCATTTTAATTCTCTAACAAACCCACCTCTAAAGGTCACAATGCACTCAAAACATTTTAATCACCTCCCTCTAGCACTACATAAAGAATGTCTTTACTGATGCAAGAAAAACATCAATAAAAATATGCAATACTGAGAAGAACATTTGCTAAAGTCATATACTGAATGTCAATAAAAAGTAGTTGAAAAATATGAGAGCAGAGAAAAAAACAAGACTTACGTAGTTCAGTTCTAGCAAGAACCTACGTCTACGAGAAACAAAGCAGACTATTTTATTATCGGTGATGTACAGAGGTATTTATAGATGCAGGAATTTATGAAAATATTTTCTCATGACTTACAGTCAATCACCAAGAATCATGGGATGTGATAATTGTTATTCTGGTTTTGTTTTCAATTTGTTTTGTTTTGATTTTCCTTCAGTTACGCTGCTTCTTTCAATATGGTAATCAACCTTATCTGTAGCAGATCTTTCCTTAGCAGAATTATCGTCTCCTGCCTTTTTTGTTGTAACCGTAGTTCATCCTTACTTAGCTGATTCCATATTGTCAATACTCCGCACAAACGTAACCTGGGAGGCCAAGTTTGGAGGTAAGAGTGACATGCTGATCTTTAGTAAGTGCCTTAGTAAAATATCAGCCAACTCAAGATATGAAGGTACCTATTTGGTGATAGAATATGACCTTGAGCAACCTTCTCCCGGATATAGTGGAAGTTGATTTGGATGTATTTGGAATTCTGGTGACAAACCAGGTTGGTTGTCATGTGGAGTTCTTGAGCATGAATGTTCACTTCTTAATCTGTCGTGCCTTTTAAAAACCTGAGTATTCTTTTAACAAGCTACAAATGACCATGAGTTGGTGCACGCCCAAGGAGCTTTGAGCAAGAATGTTCATTCCATAACGTGTCGTACCTTTTAAAACCTGAATATTCTTTTAACAAGCTGCAAATGACCATGAGTCGGCACATGTATAAATTGACTGACATAATTGATACTAATGTTAATTCTGGATGGGTAAGAGAAAGGTATTGAAGCCCTCCCACAAGACTGTGCCTGATTGCTTTCAGCAGCAGAAAGTTTCTTGGGTAGAGGAGTTTTAACCGGCTTCGCATCTACCATTTTTGCTTTGACAAGAAGATCAATAGCATGTTTACGTTGGGAAAGAGAGTCCAATTATGTGCGGCAAACCTCCAGCCAGCCCTAAGAAATAGTGAAGGTCTCCAAGATCCTTCATTGCAAAAGATGCACTAAGCTGACAAATAAAGTGATGCAGCTCATGGTCATTATCCCCAGTAAGAATTAGATCATCCAACGTAAATAAGCAAAATAAGTATGGACGTGGAGGTTTGACGAGTGAACATGGATGGATCCGCGGTGCTACAAAAAAATCCCTTAGAAAATAGAATGAACTAAAATTTTCAAACTAGGCATGTAGAGCTTGACGCATGCCATACATGGCATTTTGGAGGCAACACACCTTAGATGGATGATGGGGATCTTCATAGCTAGGCAGTTGAAGCATAAACACAGTTTCCTTGAGATTGCCATGGAGAAAGGCATTTTTAAGATCAAGTTGGGAAGGCTCCATCCTTTAACTGTAGCTAAGGTAAGAACAATACGAATAGTTGTTGGCTCAATAACTGGAGAGAAGGTCTTTGAGAAATCAATAGCTTCAACTTGATTGAAGCCACACCCAACAAGCCGAGCTTTAAGTTTTTGAAGGCTTCCATCGGCATTTAGCTTTGTTTTGAACACCGATTTGGAAGTAACAAGATTCATTTCAGTATGAGGTTCAACAAGCGCCCAGGTGTGATTGTGATGGACAGCAGCAACCTTCTCATCCATAGCTTGCTTCCATCATGGGTGGGCAAGTGCTGCTTTGACAGATTTTGGCTCCTTAGGAATGAAATCACATTTCTCATGAGAAAGTGCATATTTTTTGTTAGGCTTATCAATTCCCGACATGCTGTGTGTAGTCATGGTTCTAATAGTTTGACCACGGTTGCTTGCTGAAGAAGTTTGTTGCCTAGCCATGAAATTATGACCAGTTTCATGATTGGACATGTCCCCAAGGTGATCTGTAGAACTCTCAGTTGGAGCAGCGTGTGTACCAATGGGTGGAGTTTTTGCTCGGTGGTGGAAGATGGGTTGTTGCTTGTAGATGCCTCACTTTGTTCAAAAACATCATCTGAACGTCCAAGGAATGGTTCATTGGAGAGTAAGTGATTTGAATCAATAGGTGCATATCAATTTAGAGTGGTGGCCTCTGCTTGAGTACTTTGGCTGAAATAATAACCCGGGTTGTTTGAAAGGCAGAATATGTTCATTAAAAATGACATGTCGGGATATATAAATCTTTTGTAGTGGTGGATAGTAGAATTATATCCTTTGAATCCATTGCTATATCCAATAAAAATATAGGGCAATGACTTGGGATCAAATTTTGATTTCATATAGTGCCGAAGCATAGGAAAACATCTACTGCCAAATACTCACAAACTCGAATAATCCGGGGATTTTCCATGAAAACGTTCAAAAGAAATGGACGTATTAAGCAATCTGGATGGCAATCTATTTATTGGGGAAACAGCATTGGCAAAGCATTCCACCCAAAATATGTAGGAATATTAGCATGAAACATCATTGTCAAACCAAGCACTGTGATGTTTCGATGTTTTCGTTCAGACATATGTTGGGGTGTGTGAGGGCATGACATTTGCCATTTGATTCCATGATCAGAAAAATAATGTAGTAGCTCAGAACTAGTAAAATTTTCCCCTTCCATCCAACTGAAAAGTTTTGATATTTTTGTCAAATTGACATTTAACCATCTTATGAAAATGCTTTAAAACATAAAACAGATCAGATTTGTGACGCATTGGATTGAACCATGTATAGCGAGTACAATCATTAATAAGTACTTCATAAAATTTGAAATTGTGTTTTGAGATTGTGGGTGCTGGCCCCCACATATCAGATTGAATCTTAGCAAATGGTTTTTTGCAAATCTCACTACTTGGAATAAATGGGAGATGCCTTTCCTATTTGACAACTGGCACACACAGGTGCTTTATTCAAAGTTCTAGCAACATTAAGTATTTTATTTTGATGCAAAAAATGAACGGTACTCATATGAGGGTGTCCTAGTCTGGTGTGCCATAAATCTTCTGAAGCTAAATTTCCTTGGTTAGCAAAAAACATAGTTGGTTCAGACTTTATTGTGTAGAGATTACCTCGCCTACTCCCGGTGGCTATCACCTTCTGACTTCTCCTGTCTTTAACAATGCAACCTGATGATGTGAACTCAAAGACGCAAGGAAAGTCCTTAATAAACTGGCTTACAGGTAATAACTCTTTTGTAAGATCTGGAACGTGTAGAACAATGTGCAAAATCAATTTATCAAGTTTAGCATTTCCAATATTGGATATATGAATCCGATCACAATTTCCAATAAGTATAGGATCATTTCCCAAATAAGGCTGAAGATTAGATAGCTTACCAGCTTCCCTAGTCATATGAGAAGATGGTCCAGTGCCAATATACCATTCTGAGTCTTGCAGATTAGATATAGACATGGCAACAAGAGTTTGTGGCATGTCTTCTACTTGAAAGGAGTGATTAAAACGATTATTGCAGATCGTTGTGAAATGATTTTTCTTGCATCATATTTGTGTGTCATTCCTTGAAATGTATTTCTAGATGACGCCTGAGTAGAAATCTTTTGCTGGGTAGCTGAAGAATTATCCCCCCCTTCTTTTCACTAGAATTGTCTTGAACGAATCCCTTTTTAAATCTGTAATTGAAAATTTTCTTCTTATTGCATCCCATTGTGTTGGTATAGAAAGCTACTAGAGGCTGAGACATTTTGAGACTATTTCGAGTCTCATAACTTTGCAACAATGTAACGATGTCATGATGGAGTGGAACTGGAGGCTTCATTATCGGTGTAACAAAGAGTTATATTCTGAACCCAAGCCTTGCAACAGCTAGAAGACTTTAACTTTGTCCTGAACTGGCTTGCTAATAGCAGCCAGAGATCATCACACACTGTTTAATGCCTGCAGCAATACTCATGCAACGTATATGTTTCCTTTTTAATGGTCAATAGCTGATGAAGGCGCAATTCTCTTTCTTGAGAGACTTGCCCAAAAATATTTTCTAGAGCGTTTCAAAATTCTTTGGACGTCTCAAGTCAAAAAACAGTCCTGAGACTGATTCTGAGAGAGTAGCTGTAATCCATCCCCTAAGGAGTCTATCAGACCTTTTCCAAGAGGCAAAAGCAGGATTTTGTACACGAGGTTTTAACAGCCGCAGTACTTGATGAATCTTTTATCATATTGGGTGGTGGAATAACATTGTTAACAGAAATACCAAGAAGGCTCTCAAAGTGAATTACTTGGGAGATGAAAAGTCATATCTGTTGAGAGATGAAAAGTCATGTCTGTTGAGAGATGAAAAGTCATGTCTCTTAGGAGATGAAAAGACATGTCTCTTGAGAAATGAAAAGTCATGTCTCTTGAGGGATGAAAAGTCATGTATGTTGAAAGATGAAAAGTCATGTCTCTTGGGAACTAGAGACCCCTTATGTAATTCCTCTATATAAATGAGTCTCTCCACCAAATGAAGGCAAACAAGAAATGATAGAGCAGTGGACGTAGGCCCATTGGTTGAACCACTTTAAAAATTTATGTCCCTTTAATTATTTCTTCATTTGATTTCTATCATGTATCAGAGCCACTGGTCCTTGTTAGTGTTGTTGCTAGATCCTAAGGATTACATCTTGTGTTGCCACTTTTCATTCTCATAGCAAATCAAGAAGCATCATCAAATATGAGAGTCAACTCTGATACGTGTATGAATTTTCTTGCTTCTCCTCTTCAATACCCAAACAATTTATAGCATTTCCTCACCATCAAGTTAGATTTGGAACAACTGAAATTATTTCAGAATATATTGAATGGCTGAGAAAGGATCAGTTACTTTGAGTTGGATTAAGTCCTCTCTATCTGAAGCAATACATACCCAAATTATTGGTTTAAAAACCTCTCTAGAGGTTTGGAGTGCTCTTAGGCAGTCATATGCTGTTCAATCTGGGGCTCGAATAATGCAGTTAAAATCACAGTTTCAAGATTCACAAAAGGGGTCTAGTTCTATGAATGTTTATATAAACAAAGCAAAAGCTATTGCTCATCAATTAGCCATTGCATCCAAACCTGTTGATGAAGATGATCTTGTTCTTCAAATTCTTAAAGAATTGTCAAGTAAACATCTTGCTTTTAAAGTTAGTATGGAAACTCGAAATGACCTTGTCTCTTTGAATGAATTTCATGGGCTTCTTCTCATACAAGAAGCCAACTTAAAAGAAGATGATTGTCAAACTTTTGAATCTATTATGCCGGCTACGAATATTGCCTCAAAACAAGTTTACAATAAGCAAACCAACTACAGAGGTCGTGGTAGAAACAACTACCAATCTAGAGGAGGAGTCCGAATAAGTGAGCAATACAAAGGTGATCCTCTTGTGTGCCAAATATGTGGAAAAGTTGGTCATATTGCAAAGTTTTGTTGGTCATATACTAACTTGCTTAAAGAAAAAGAGACAACGTCTCCTCAAACATATCATGCAATTTCTTCTACCACTCTGAATCAAGACATTGGAGATGACAATTGGTATCCTGACTCCAGTGCGACTCATCACATCACCAATTATATCAATAACTTGTCCATTCATGCCAAATAGAAAGGTGAAGATGCAGTAAAAATCTAAGATGGATCAGCAGGGAACGGGAAAAATTCTTCATCAAGGAACTAGTAGTGATGGAGATAGACCTTAGTAGCAGAAAAAAGGAAGCATATGAAGATGAAAATTGGAAGAAGGCCACGCAAGAAGAATATGATGCACTTATTCAAAACAATACTTGGAAGCTTGTTCCAAAGAAAGAAGCCAAACACATTGTAGGATGTAAATGAGTGTTCAAAATCAAGCGAAAAGCAGATGGATCGTTGGAAAGATACAAGGCTAGACTCGTCGCCAATGGGTATAGTAAAAAGAAGGAATTGACTATACTAAAATCTTCAGCCCTGTTGTGAAGCCTACTACAATTCAGACAGTATTGACTATTTCTATTAGTCACAAATGAAAAATACATCAGTTGAATATTTAAAATGCATTCCTATATGGATCTATTTCAGAAGAAGTTTATATGGTTCAACCACTCACATTTCAAAATCATTCTTTTCCAAATCATGTATGCAAGCTTGAACGTGTTTTATATGGTTTAAAACAGGCTCCTAGGACATGGTTTGCCCGTCTTAGTCTATTCCTCCAAAATCTTAGTTTTAAAGGGGTTCAAACAAATTCATCTCTTTTTATTTTGAGAAAAAGAGAATTACTTCTATATGTTTTGGTATACGTGGATGACATGATCATAACAGGAAACTCACCTGAATATATTCATAAAATTATTTGTCAATTCAAAAGTGAGTTTGCCATTAAAGATCTGGGTGAACTTCATTTCTTTTTGGGCATAGAAGCAAAAAGAATTGACAATAAGCTAATATTGTCTCAAAGGAAATACATATTCGAGTTTCTCAAAAGAACAAATATGCTTGGAGCTAAGGGAGTTTCAACTCCCATGGCATGCTCCCCTGCTTTATCTACTCAAACTGGATCAAATTTTTCTAATCTATCTCTTTACAGCAGCATTGTTGGCGCTCTTCAATACTCTAAAATGATTTGTCTAGATATCCCTTATGCTGTTAACAAGGTTTGTCAGTATATACATCATCCTACTGATGCTCATTGGGATGTCGTAAAGAGAATCCAAAGATATTTGAAACACACTATTAATTATGGTCTTGTTATTAGACATAGTTTAATTCTTAATATTAATGCTTACAGTGATGCAGATTGGGTAGGATGTTTTAATGAAAGACGGTCTACAGGTGGATATGCATTGTTTATTGGATCTAATCTAGTTTCATGGAGTGTTAAAAAACAGTCAGTTGTCTCTCGTTCTAGCACTGAGGCTGAGTATCAATCTATTGCCAATACTACTGCTAAAATCATGTGGTTACAATTTTTATTAAAAGAACTTTGTGTTGTTCAATCATAACCTCCCATATTATGGTGCGACAACATCAGCGCAGCCTATCTTGCAGCTCATCCTGTGTATCATAGTCGCAGCAAACACATAGAGATTGACCTTCATTTTGTGTGAGAAAAATTGGCTAAAGAAGATTTGAAAATTCAATACATCTCAAGATCAAGTTGCTGATATTTTAACTAATCCACTTAGTAAGCAGCATCATTATCAAATAATTAACAAGCTCAATCTTATTGTTGGAGCATTGAGCTTGGGAGGGGGATGTTAATAGAAATACCAAGAAGGCTCTCAAAGTGAATTACTTGGGAGATGAAAAGTCATATCTCTTGAGAGATGAAAAGTCACGTCTGTTGGGAGATGAAAAGTCATGTCTCTTAGGAGATGAAAAGACATATCGCTTGAGAGATGAAAAGTCATGTCTCTTGAGAGATGAAAAGTCATGTATGTTGAAAGATGAAAAGTCATGTCTCTTGGGAACTAGAGACCCCTTATGTAACTCCTCTATATAAATGAGCCTCTCCACCAAAGGAAGGCAAACAAGAAATGATAGAGCAGTGGACGTAGGCCCATTGGCTGAACCACTTAAAAAATTCATGTCCCTTTAATTATTTCTTCATTTTCATTTCTAACAAACATCACTATCTAAGAATCCCTACATGCCCTTCCACAAGAGCCATCAGTTGAGTACACCAAAGCAGAAAGTTTTCATGTTCAAGCTTCAATGACAGAAAGTTAGAAATGTTCAAGGTGGATGGGTATGGGAATGTGGGATGAGCCATGGCTGAGGATAAGGTGTCAGGGTTGTGCTCGAAAAATATGAGAGCATAGAAGAAAACAAGATTTACGTGGTTCAGTTCTAAATAGAACCTACGTCCACAAGAATCAAAGCAAGGACTATTTTATTATTACTGATGTATTTTCCCATGATCTTGTCGTCAATCACCAAGAATCATGATATGCGATAATTATTATTTTGGTTCTGTTTCCATTTTGTTTTGTTTTGATTTTCCTTCAATTATGCTGTTTTTTTCAATACGGTAATTAGCCTTATCTATAGCAGATCTTTCCTTAGCAGAATTATCATCTCCTGCCTTTTCTGTTGTAGCTATAGATGATCCTTCCTTAGCTGATAACATATTGTCAATAGTAGTGTCATGATGTTTTTTGTTAGTAAAATTAACTTTTACTGATACAAGAAGTAGCTAGTAGAAATCCAGATGTCAGTAGAAATGCTAGTACATGAGAAAGGGTGGTCTTCGTCCTTCTAGTCCTTGCAATAGAGAAGGCACCAGAGGTGTAGATAGATCCCCAAGCACAAATTCCTTCCTGTCGAAGGCTTACCTTCACAACCTAAGTATAGAATCCAACTAGCATGAGGAAAATAATATCTATGTCCCCACATCAAAGTTGTATTGATACTTTTGATTATATGCTAAATTCAATTTGTAGAGACATTAGAGGAGTTGAAATTGTCCCCTATCATGAGATTATGAATGTCAAGCTTGAATTAAATAGCCAAAGGGGAGGTTCACCTTCGGATATATCAACAATCACTTCTCAAAGAGAGATGAAGATCAAGCTTGATTTGAAAGTAATCACTTCATGGGATGACCTTGAGTCGAAGATATCAGAGCCCACCTATCAATAAACAATTTAATACTAAAACATCTTTTATATGCAACAATCTTTTTTCTTGTTTCCACCCACAATAAAAGAGAACTGGTCTCTAAGCTGCAAATGAATGAACTGGGATACCAGGTTGTGGTCCAACTGCTTTTGCTTGTAAGGTATTTTTCTTTTACAAATTGCTCCCCAACTGAAATATGAATTAAGTGGGCGCCCACCAAGAGTGCTAGGTGGAACTTGTTGATCCCTTTCAGCCAACAAATGCTGATTCCACTTTCAATTGAGGGGAGGTAAAGACCTTTCCATTTTACCAATTTTTCTCAGTTTCTTCATTATCACCCTATAAGATGCAGGTATCACTATGGTTCAATGTGGTGCATAGTATTAATGGGGATTTCCAGTACTATGCACCAAAGCAGAGGGATTTCTGCAATAACAAACTTATCATGCAAGACTGATATGCATGTAAAAGGATACATGGATTTCACCCCAAAAACTTCCTTTCAATCGTGGGGACTAGTTGATGGCATTGAGGTTCTTTTGCATTCCCTGGCTAAAGAGGCACAAGAACGAAGTTTACTTGACATATCTACAATTCTCTAACCCCAACAATAGACTGTGTTAAACCATACACGTTGTGATTCGAATTCATTCATAAAACCCTTGGAAAAGACCACACCGTTTTATTGGCTCTGGTCATTGCTAGACACCTCCAACTTTGTTAGGTGACATCCTTGGCTGCACTGGTAGCTTCTTTTTCTCGTGCTTTCTCTTCTTTCTCTCTTTTTTCCTCTCCTTTCCCTTTTTTTTCTTTCTTTTTTTTTTTCTTTCTATTCCAATCAACGTAAGGAAAGCTGTGAGGCCAAGTTTGCTTAACCTCCTTCTTTAAATTTTTTTTTAAAAATCCTCAAGTTTTTAAGCAATTTTCATTTGAATGCAAAAATAATTAGCAATGTCATTACCTAATTACTTAAAGCTAATCCTTAATTACTTAAGGTTAGTCATTGATTCCTTAAGAGTGTTTAGTAATTTCACTTAAGTTGCTCATTAATTTTCCAAAACCGCACATAGGTTTTTGAATTTTTTTTAAAGAACTCATACTTAATTAAATGGTTCTTTGTCAAGTTTTATAAGAACTTCACTCAATTATCTTCTAAAAACTGACTACATACTCTACGCCATCATGTCAATCTCGTATGATGATTTTAAGTGGTTAGAAAGTAGTATCCATACATATATAAAAAATAAAGAACATATTAAGAAAGTGAAGAAACTGATTCTGAACATATTTGCTACCCAAATGTTACATGGAGTCGAGTACTATCATATCTTAACAAGGGTGAATATGGGAACACAATTTGAGGATGCCTATTTAGCTATGCAAAGATGTGGTTTTATTTGATGTTTTGGTATCATCTTGATAAAATAATTGATATTTACATGAATTTTCTTAACTGCATGATTAAATGACTTATTTTCAATTGGAATCAAATTAAGTTTCTTGGCATAAAACTATAGAGCACAACTATATCATTTTCCTTTACGCTACTTATTTTGTGATTTCTCATCTTCGTTTTGGGAACTTTCATTTGTCTCTGTCTCCTTTGCTAATTTTCCATAGGTGTTGGTTTGAGAGGATCACCCACTCCAATACAAAGGTAGAGAAAGTTGTGTGTGAGAGTGTGTTGAGGCATTTGAGGAATTGTGGTGGTGAAGGAAAATACAACCAAAAGAAAGGGCTTGTTGTAAGGATGAGGATGAAAGGTGTTATCATCCCAAATTTTTCTAAATGACTGTATTTTATTTTTCACCCAAACGAAGTCTACAAAGAATGTAAACAAGGTGTTCAAGTGGGAAACCAAAAGCAGCAGTCAACCTTGGTGTGTTGTTCATGAACACAGAAGTCCTAGTAGTAGCCAAGACCATTGTGGTTCCTAATGAAACCCAAAAGTCACACAGCAAATACAATGAATATGCTAGACACCAATCCAAACTTCCAAAAGACTCACAAGAAATCTCTCGCAGTCATCGATGTTGCCTTTATTGGAACCTTCAGCAAGGAGAGATAGATGTTGCAGGGTTCACTAAACGTCAACCACGTCCACTTTGAGTGTCTTTGTAGTAGCTTTTGCATCCATAGGGCTACTTTAACCATCTACTTTGCATTCATGGAGAATAAGAGCTGGCACAATTTAGCAACATTAAGCGACCCTAGAGGAACAACTTTTTCTTCATCATAGCCAGCATCAACCTTTGGATCCCATAGTTTTGGGGTAGATCCATTGTATCTATGTGCAATTTTTGCCTACAGAAAGGACAAGCTGATTACCAATCCAAGGATAGGATAAGTTGAAAATATTGACCATAGCAGTACAAAGCTTGTCAAACATTATAAACTTCTAGAGCTCATCTACATACAAATAGATTGAACATTCGCTACTTGTCCAACTAATATGAGAAAAATTCCTTTAACATCATCAGTTTTAGCAAGACATTTCGTTTTTCTTGGAGAAATCTTGTTTAAACCAAGAACAAGAAATAAAAAGACTAAAACAATATGCAAAATTCTGTAATCTCATATGTAGATTTTTCCAAATTTGGTACAACCACGAATCATCTAAGTCTAACAAGAAACAAGACACCATTACTAAACTATAATGAATTTGAATTTGGGGTAGTACCTAGAATTCAATCATAATAAGAATATATAAAATTTTTCAAGCTATTGTACAAAATACTTCTGAAGCAGCAATCTTCTAGTACACATTTCTTGCATTAAAAACCTAACTGACTATGATCAAGGAATGGGATAATAGAAGCATAGAGCACGAGTATTAATGGTACATGGATTTCACAATGGTGTATGTTTCTAAACTAGACTCCTCATCGTTCAGTCTTGCACTGACTAGATCCTGCAATCCCCATATTATTAAAGCAATTAGATAATGGAAGTCAACATTTAAAAACAACCATATATTCTATGAAGCTTTTTTGTCACAAATTCATGCCAACATTCTTCCTAGGTTTCTTGAAGAAAACAAACAAATCCATATATAGAAAGTAATGCACTAGAACACATTGAGATAAACACTCAAAAGAAAAGGAAATAGAAAAGAAAGGAAGAACTTGCTAAATCAAGATTAATCTAACTGACAAGAAAAATAACAATAATAATGAACCTTGTTACGAAGTTTGGACATGTTTTTGCAGTTATTAAATCAATGCAAGAAAGTGTTTTATATGAATACACATGCAAACTTGGATATTTTTTACATAATTGCATAACAAAAACACAATCATGAGAAAGCCATGCAAAACAAAAAAATAATGATGAGAAGACCATGTTTGAATATCATTCAAAGCCTCCCATATGGAAAAAAAGAAAAATGAGGAAATCTTCAGGCTTTACTAAAATGTGATCAAATGGTTTGATGTCTTTCCTATTCCACTTTGGTTATCAACCTTTTCAAAAATAGTACATCATTCCAATCTATTTGATTAATAAAAATTATTCCATCATGATTGGCAAGGTACCCAAACAATTATATTATAAATCTGACTCCAAACTTCTAAGAGAAAAGAATAACAGCTTGGTCAAAATTTCAACATTAAATATCAAAACCTAAAAAAACTTTTTCCAAGAAACAACACTAATGTGATGCTCCAAAATTTATTTTGTTAATGTCAACAAATGAAACCATTGAAGAACAATCTAAAGGATCAATCTACATAGTAATCCACTAATGCCCCTATGAATTAATGTGTATGGCACACCTACATTGTGTTTTGGAACTAAAGTTTGATAACCAAACTAAATTTGAATAGGTTAATGTCAAATTAAAGTAATGCCCATCAACTTTAAAACAAGTAAACAAGATACTCCATGGTTAACAGTAAGGAGTACAGCAATCACCATGTTAACAAAGTCTATGGTTGGACTTAGTGCCATATGTGGCTTATTAACCTCTACATATGTCGGTTTGAAGCTTGATTAACAAAATCCAAAGTCCTAATTATAAAAGAACATGATTAGATGGTGTATTCTTAGTTTAAACTTAAAATTACTTGAGGACATAATAGGAATTAATTAGAAACTCCATGGGCAAAAAATTTAATTTTGTTCTACGGATGTTTTAGGTATTAGTTGAAAAGTTAAATAGCAAGCTTCATATGAAAATTTAAGAAGGATATAGCATGCATTTAATCAAATGTGAGGGGCACAAATGTATTTTTGATCTAGGAATATGTAGGGAGTGAACCAAAAATTTAAAGGGTAAATTAGGAATAGAAATTTAGAGGGGCACAATAGGCGTCTAGTGAATTGCAAAAAGGTAGATTTGTAAATGACCATTGGGTTTGGGATGAGAAGGAATTTCTTAATTAGCAAAGCTTAAACTTGCAATCAGAACAAAATGGAAATGCAGAGGCATTAAACAAAGTATAATGGGCAAGATTGTAAATTACTAATTGAATGGGACTAGAAGTAATTCCTAATATTGTGATGTATAAAAATGGAAAAATAAACATCAAATGCAAAGTAGCGGTTTGGATAGATGGTTATGACCCTTAGTTTTAAACGTTCTAACAAAATTTGAAATATAAGTAAGAGGTGAGAATGGCATTCAATATTGCACCCTCAACAGCAGCCTTGGGTAAGAACAGGAGCAATAGCGAGAGTGAGACAAAAAGAAAAACAAAAGGGAAGAGATAATAGAGAAGGGGGAAGAGATCATAGAGAAGGGGGCAACTTCTCTAGTTATGCCTTTAGTTCTTAGTCTAAATAGGAAAACATGTAATGTAGGATAATAGAGAAAAAGGGAGAGGTAGGGTTTCTAATGATTGAAATTCGATGTGTGTGTTTCTTAATTCATGGTTTAGATCAATATATCGAATTGTTAGTCAATCTTGGACATTGGAACAAAACTCTAATTACATTAATCTCACCTAAACTTTCAACCCAATTGTGATACAATGGATTTTGGTTTACTCAACTTTATTTAAAATATGATCATGATTGGATGAATGAAAAATACCCGCATTGGGCACTTACAAGATGCACGTCTAACTTTTTTAAATTAATAAACTCTCCACACTTTCCACTTTGTGGGTTATAAATATAATAGCGAGTTTCTACATGAGTTGTAACTTGTAATGTCAACCACACTTAATTTTTTCTGACACTCATATTGCATTAATGCATCATTTTTATTTGTGAATGTTGTTTTTACTATTTTATTCATTATTCAATTTGAATGAATTTGTGTTTTGGCTCAACTTAAACCAACATGTGGAAAAGGTACAATTAATTAATTTATGCTACCATGTTGAGAAATAATATGGAAGATGCCCATTATTCATGATTTAGTGAAGTGCCCTTGGCCCAGAACAATACCTGCATGTATTGGAGGAGTATTTTAAGTTAATGTTAGTGACACTGTAGGCTATAAATTAGAGCAGCATAGATGCATTAGTCATAAATCATTTCTTCTTGATTAGACACTGTGTTATTTATGTATTGTCCTCCTTTAATATTTGTGTGTTGTCTTCTTTTACTCTTTATTTATAATGTTTTAAATGTTGAATCCAAATATCTATTTTATTTTATGTTTGACTAGTGAATGAGGTTGTATTTAGATAACCGGCATGGACTTTGCATTTCTTGTTGAGATGTACAAATAAAATAAATTGATGAGCAGGTTGTTGAAATCCACAAATGATCGGTTATGGTGTAGGTATACGAATATGGCTAAAATGATGTGGTCCATGGTTTGTTGGGATCCATGAATAATTGAATAAAATGTAGCATGCAAAAATGGAATGTGATGCATAGGTTGATGGGTCCATGAATAATTGATTATGGCGCAGGTACATGATGAACCATGTTTGGAAGCTAGTATCAAATATGGACATAGGTTGGTATTTTGGCCGGTATAAATGAATGATATGAGAGCATTTATGCATTGATGAATGATTTCATGTGCTAACAATTGTATTCAAGCCCCTTGACTGAATGGTTTATTAGTTTGTATAATTAGATGATTGATTGATATGACTAAATGACTAACCGATTGTGTATGCTTGAATGTATTAATTGATTGTGATGTTTGGCTGTGTTTTTTAGTATGAAAGATAACATTGGGTAACAACCTATGGCTTGTAGGAGAATATCATTTGATTTTGAATGACTACATGTCAGTCATGCCCATCGTAAAAGGGATTGAGTAGGGCTCGATGATGTTTTGTTCTGATTATCTATTCAAGATATAGTTCCCAAGGCTCCCCTATGCTACTAAAGGAGCTAGTCCATTCTCGGTGCACCAGTGAGTGTGACTTGCTGCTACAATAAGTATACTGAGCTCAACACATTGATCTAGAGTCATGATAGAGGTTACCCACCACCTCATGTCAAATGCATCATATCGTACCTTAATGCCTCATTTTAACCAATCGTAAATTATGCAACAATCGTGTCTTAGATTATAACACTCCAAAAGAATGTGTTATTACTCGTCACTCAATAATTGACTATGTGTTTGTTTATTGTTGACCTAAATTTATGTTATGGATATGATTCTTATTAAATTGTAGTTTATGAACTGAAAATTATTAGCATTTTAAGATGCATGAACCATTGTACTGCCATTTGAAGGATATGATATGATACCTCACTTTGAACTAAGATTTTGGCCATAATTAGAATAATATGACATTTTTAGATAGTAACATTTTTAGGTCCCCACTAGCAGTTGGATATGCACACTAATCATTGAGCTTGTCATTGAGAAAGGGCTCAACTCTAGGAAACAATGACATCTTCTAGGGACTTAAATTTTTTTATTGTATCATGTTTTTTATAATTATGTTGATTAACATATGAAAACACTGATACATTTTTTCATCCATGTTTTTCACATCTCCAAAAATTTTTGGTTTTTAGGAGTGATCCAGAAAAATGAGGTTTTATTTTTAAATGAAAAAGAAAGGGACTCGCCCGTCGGTATGAGGATCGACCGTTCCCGGTGCCTTTATGGGGAGTAATCAATCCAAAGGCTATATTTATTCCTTTGCATTCTAAATGTGCTGTATTGTTTAAGAAGAATGCTAAAGATTTGATGTTTCAAGATTTTGAGAAAGTTTTAAAGAATCATTTGAGAGTGTGAAACATTTTGATTTGAGAAATTTTGAATTGAAGGATCTTTATAAATATCATTTGAAAACCTTTGAAAATTACTTTTGGAAATCACTTGGGTGTTCTCTAAAGACTTTAAATAGGTTTGAGGTTTTACTCTAATTCGGTTACTACCTAGTTAGACCTACATCTCATTTTGGTTAAGCTCTTTTGGAGAGGTGCTTGTGATCACAAGTGATGTCAAGTGAATGTGGATGTAAGAATGCATTGATCCTACATGATTAGAAGGAAATTATTCATTCCTACCATAACATTCATCTAAGAGCATTCCTACCACTATACCTAAGTTTCTCATTTTATATTTATATGACAGTGACTCGACCAGATATTAGCTTTGTTGTGGAAAAATTAAGCCAATTCATGGAAAAACTAAAACAATCACATTGGGATGCAGCTATGTTGATTGTCAAATATTTGAAGTCCTCCCCTAGCAAAGGCCTTTTATTCAAAAAAGGTACATCTCTTGATGTTGAAGCCTACAATTATGCAGATTATGCGGGCTCAGTAGATGACAGGAAGTCCACTACAGGGTTTTGTGTGTTTGTGGGAGGAAATCTCATTTCCTGGAGGAGTAAGAAACAAAGTGTTGTTTCTAGGTCTAGTGAGGAGTCAGAATATTGTGAGATGCTCAAATTGCTGCCGAAATGACTTGGTCTAGATACCTACTTGAGAGTCTTGGTATTCCAACTTCTTTACCTATGAAAATGTTTTGTGATAACAGAGCTGCCACCTACATTGCCAATAATCTCGTATTTCATGAGAAGACAAAGCACATTGAAGTAGATTGTCATTATATTCGTGATATAGTTCATGGGGGAATCATCTCCACTATACATGTAGCCTCAGAGGATCAAACAACTGGTATTTTTACTAAAGCCTTGCCTATTGTAGAGTTCTCTAGATGTTGAGACAAGCTGGGCATGATTAACATCTAAGCTCCAGCATGGGGGGGAGTGTTGAATAACATTTATAATAGGTGGTCTTTTGAATATTTAGAAGTTGTATTAACAGCTTTCTATTAATAGTTTTTCTAGTATTTGGCTGATTTTGTAATTTCTTCTTTTTACCCTAATTCTCATTTAACGTGAGAAGAGGGCAGCTTAATGAAATAGATCATGTAGTTCTCTTTCTATCTCTCTTGAGCTTGTCTCTCCTCCCTCAATCTCTCGTGACAAGGGCTCACGCAACACATATAATACACTACATGCTAAAATATTTATATAGTATATGTAATATATTTGCTATATGCTATACGTGTACATATAGCATTTGTATATATAATGTTATAACATATAACATATTTTATATGTCATATATTATATATATAATATATGCACACATATATTATATATGTATATGTACACTATATGTCACACCCCAACCTTTTGACCCTCAAACATTTTTTTTTCTTTTGGTTAAAGCATAAAACATAAAGATTATGGTGCGACGACACAACAATTCAAAAAGGAGGGAGCTATGTCATTTGAAACAATGAGGCAAAATTTCATTTATATGAAAATTTCAGTTCATACAAAATCACATCTCTGTGTATGACAAAAATGCCCCAAACCATATAATTGATGTCTAACAAAAAAAGACATCAATATAACCAAAACAAGACATTGTTATAAAAGGCGTAGCGTATTGTGTATCTGTCGGGCCAACCTATACACTATATCGTAACATATCGCAAACGTAGCGTAGCATATCATAAAATTAATTTTTAAAAAGTATTTAAAAATAAAAAATAGAGAAAAATCATTAAAAATATGAAAAAATGATCAAAAAATCATCAGAAATCAAGAAAAATGTATTCAAATATAAAAAAGATCATCATGCATAAGAAACATTCTTGTGCATCAACAACGAACATTCATGTGCATCAACAACACATTCAAAAATAAGAAATCATATATTCAAAATAACATAATAAGCATCCATCACAAATTTAAACTTGAAATTTTTGTAGAATCTTAAGACTTAGAGTCTTAGGACTTGGAGTTTTAGTACTTTGATTACATCACAATTTTATATGTTCAAAACATATAGTTATCATCTTTCATGATTCAATGATAATATCTCTCAAATCAATGAATCCTTGGTTATTTTTTATGAAAATGGCAAAATCTCTCCCTCCTATGTCTCTTGGAATCTTTAAATACAAGAAGAGAGAGAGGGAGGAGTGTTAAAACTTTAAAAAATAAAGTTTTTTTTGTTTATCCCGTATCGTATGGTACGGGTGATACGCGAGCGTATCGCGTATCGCAAGCATAACATATAGGTTTCTTCGACCTATACGATACGTATCGTACAATACGCATGTGTATCATATGATAAGGATAACATTGCGTGCCGGCGGTACGAAAGACTTAAAGCCCCCCGAATAGGATGTGAGTAAAGCCATCCAATCAACCTGCTGCCCCAGGTCCACCAAAACATGAAAAAGAGAAATAACTGAAGGCTTAGCCTTTGTAGTATGGCAACAAACCAGAAAAATTCCCTAACCCTCTAAAGTAAGGGATCAAATGTTGCATATAACAATTTCAAAAACAATCACTATCATGTCGTGATAGGGCATATAGTCACATGACTTGTCAAGGAGGTCCCTCACATAAAACACGACATGCAAAGGCCACTCAATGGCCATACTCAATATAATTCATAATCATATTAACTTCATACATATTCACTACATTCACATACACTTCATGCATATTCACAATCACATTCTTTTCATTTACATTAACATTAGTGAATTGACAGTTCTTGTGGGTTCAAAAACACGAACATGCACACCGTGGGCCCCGTACAGCCTGGAGAGAACCCCCGTGGTGACCCGATACGATATGGATCCATTCCCGCTGCAGCGGTAGAGCCCTTATCCATGGATGTGTGAATTCCAAGGAGAGATACTCAGCCTTCCCTAGGACACCCAATTTAGGAAGGCAGGAGCCCAACGCTCCAAGCACATTACACAACGATACCCTGGGGCCTTGCACCGCCTGTGCTCCGAACAGGCGAGACCAGTGGCAAAGGCGGTACAACTCCCAATCACAATGCCACAACCCACTGACCTTTCATCTCTTATTCTTTCTTACTCATCATTATGGTTGCACATTCACAAATGAACGAGTAGCTCATGAGGTTGGTTCACTCGACGAGTGCACCTATACCTCCAATTGCCTCCACACGAGGGCTACACATATCATTCATATTCTTAGCTAGCCGTCATAAGTATACAGGTACAACTACCCTTCAATTTTATTCAAAAAGTATAACAATATAACACTATAATGTGTGACACTATCATAGTGTATAACAAGATAACACTATGGTGTATAACACTATTGTATATAACACTGTAGTATATGACATTATAGTTTATAATACTATAACACTTTGACACTATTGTATATAACATAGAGTCTATAATACTACGACACTGCACCACTATTTTATAAAAAATTATAGTGCATAACACTATAACACTATAACACTATAACATGTATAACACTATAATACTAAAGTGTATAACAATATAACATTATAGTGTATATAACACTATTATGTGTAATAACACTGTCGTGTATAACTTGATAATACTATGACGCCATAAGAATATAGTGTGTAATGGTATCACACTATTGTGTATAATGCTATAACACTATAATTTATAACACTATTGCATATAACACTATGACACTATCGTGTATAACACTATAGCAATATAATGTATACCATTTTGATGTATAATGCTATAGTGTATAACACTATAGTATATGACACTATAACAATATTATGCATAACACTACAACACTATAGTGTATAACACCATAACACTATTCTGCATAACACTATAACACTGTAGTGTATAACACCATAAAACTGTAATGTATAACATTATAAAAATATAACACCATAGTGTATAACATTTTAGTGTATAAGTCTATAGTGAATGACGCCAAAGTGTATAACACTTAAGTGTATAAGAATATAGTCTAGAACAATATAACAGTATCATGTATGACACCCAAGCACTATAACACCAAACTACTATAACACTATATTGTATAGCACTATAGTCTATTAGACTCTAACACAATAGTGAATAACAATATTTTGTATAACACTATAGTGTATAACACTACAACGTTTTATTGTACAACACTTTGGTATATTATACTATAACGTTTGACACTATGACAATATAGTGTATAACACTATAGTGTATAGCATTATAACACTACAGTGTACGACAATATAATGAAACACACCATAATGTATAACACTAATACACTATATTTTGTTACACTATATATTACACTATAACACTATAGTGTATAACAATATAGTGTATAACATTATAACACTATTGGGTATAACACTATAATACTATCGTGTGTATAACACTATAGTGTATTACATTATGGTGCATAATACTCTTACATTATAGTGTATTACACTGTAGTGTGTAACTCTATAACACTATAACACTATAATGTGAAACACCATAACACTATAACACAATATAGCACAACACTATAATGCTATAGTGTATGATATTATAGTGTGTAACACTATATGGAGTTAATTAAAGTGGAGAACACCATATCACTATATTATATAAAATTATAGTGAGAACACTATAACACTATAAAACGGTAACACTATAGTATATAACACTCTAGTGCATGACATTATAATACAATAGTGTATTACACTATAGTGTATGACATTATAATACGATAGTGTATTACACTATAGTGTATGACAATATAACTATATAACACTACAATGCATCATTCTAATAACACTATAATGTATAATAGTATAGTGTATAACATTATAATAGTATAGTGTATAAGCCTATAAAAGTACAATGTATAACACTATAGAGTATAATAGTGAAGTGTATAACATTATGATACTATAGTGTGAAACACTATAGCACTATAGAGTATGACAGTATATTGTATAACACTATTGTTAGGGCTGGACATCGGGCCGGGGCTGGATGACCTGACCCAATAAAGATGTCCAATTCTGATACCGAAAACACTATTGGACCAGCCCGAGGCCCGGTACGTTATTAATTGGGCCAGGTGGGGCCGATGAATTATTGGGCCTTGGGCATGACACAACAAAGCCATATCATATCCAGAATCATAAGAGTAGTAGTTTTCCATTTTCTAGGATGTTGCAGTTTATGAGAATATCTAGAAGCATAATAATGAAGTTTATATAGTCTATAACACTATAACACTATAGTATATAACACTATACTATATAACAATCTAATATATAACACTATAGTGCGTAACACTATATGTACAACACTATAGTGCCTGACACTATATGTATAATACTATAGTGTATAACACTTTAACACAATTGTGTGTAACATTATGACACTATAACAATATTGTTTATAATATTATAACATATAATACTATATCACTATATTGTGTAATGTATAACTCTATTGTGCATGACACTATAACACTACAACACGATAGTGTATAACACTATGACACTATAATGTATAACATTATAACGTAAAACACGATGGTATATAGCACTATAGTGTATAACACTATTACACTATAGTGTGTAACATTTTAGTGTATTAAGTTTATAGTGTATAACACTATGACACAATAGTTTATAATACTTTAGTGTATAACACTGCAATTTATAACACTTTAGTGTGTAAGCCTATTTTGTATGACACTATAACACAATAGTGTATAACAATGTAATGTATAACTCTATAGTGCATGACACTATAACATTGCTACACTATAGTGTATAACCTAGGACACTATATTGTATAACATTGTAACGTAAAACACTATAGTATATAGCACTATAGTGTATAACACTATAGTGAATAACTCGATAACAATATAGTGTGTAACACTTTAGTGTATAAGTTTATAGTGTATAACACTATGACAAAATAGTTTATAACACTTTAGTGTATAACACTGTAGTGTATAACACCGTACTGTGTAAGCCCATTGTATATAACACTATAACACTGTAGTGTATAGCACTTTAGTGTATAAGCCTATTGTGCATAACAGTATAACACTCTAGTGTATAACACTTTACTGTATAACACAATAGAACTATAACACTAAAGTACTATAACACTATATTGTATAATACCATAGTACTATAACAGTATATTCTATAGCACTCTAGTACTATAGCAGTATATCACTGTATACTATTACACTCTAACACAGTAGTGAATAAACAACATTTTGTATAACACTATAGTGTATAAGACTATAACACTATAGTGTAAAATACAATAACACTACAGTTAACACTATAACAATAGAGTGTATATCACTAATGTGTATAGCACTATAATACTATGGTGTACGACACTATAATGTACAACATTAGCATGTGTAACACCATAATATATAATTAATACACTATAGTGCATAACGTTATAGTGTATTAAGCTATAACACTATATTATATAACAATATAGTGTATAAAATTATAACACCAAAGTGTAGAACACTATAACACTATAGTGTATAATGCTGCAATGTTTAACAAAGTAACAATACAGTGTTTAACGCTATACTATATAACAGTATAACACTATAGTGTACAACACAATAAAGTATAATCCTATTATGAAGTATAACACAATAACACTATAGTGTATTACACTATAGTGTCTAACACAACCGTGTATAATACTTTAATACTAACACTATAGTACTATAACTCCATAGTGTATAACACTATACCACTATAGCGTATAATATTATAATACTATAGTATATAAGACTTTAACACTATAACACTATAGTGTATAACATTATATTGTATTACACTTTAACATTATAGCGCAAAACACAACAACACTAAAGTGTACATCTATAGTCTATTACACTACAACACAATAGTGAATAACAATATTTTGTATAACACTATAGCATATAACACTATAACGCTATAGTGTAACACACAATAACACTATGGTGTATAACACTAGTATATAATACTGTAATATTTAACACTATAACACTACAGTTCATATCACCAAAGTGTATAGTACTATAACGCTATAGTGTATGACACTATAATGCATAACACTATAATATCTAACACTAATATAGTATAGTACATAACACTATGGTGTATTACACTATAACACTATAGTGTATAAGAATATAATGTATAACATTATAACACTGTAGTGTAAAGCACTATAACTGTATAGTGTATAACGATACAGTGTATAATATTGCAATGTTTAACGAAGTAACAGAACAGTGTTTAACACCATAGTGTATAACACTATAATGTCTAACCCTATTCTCATGTATAACACAACAAGACTATAATGTATTGCACTATAGTGTCCAACACTATATCGTGGTAATACTTTAACACTATAGTGTATAGCACTATAGTACTATAACTTCTATAGTGTATAACATTATAGTGTATTACAATATAACACTATAGTGTACAATAATATAATGTTTAACTCTATCGCACCATTGTGTAAAACACTACAACACTATAGTGTATAACACTATAATACTATAACACTATAACAATATTGGGTATAACACTACAATATATAAAAATACAACACTCTACTATTATACACTATAATACTATAGTGTATAACACTATTACACTATAGAGTGTCACACTATCACATTTAACAACATAACACTATAGTGTATAACACTATAACACTATGGTGTATAACACCATAACCCTATAGCGTATAACACAACAATGCATGACACCATAATGTATAGCACTATAGTGTATAGCACCATAACACTATATCACTATATTGTATAATATTAAAACGTTTAACACTATAACAATATACTGTACAACACTAACACTATATTGTATAACAATGTAATGTATAACACTATAACATTCTTGTCCATAAACTATAACACTATAGTGTATAACATTATAATGTACACCACTATAGTGTATAATGTTATAACACTATGGTGTATAATAGTATTGTGTATAACATTATAATACTGTAGTGTATAACATAATTTTATGATTTAAACTAAACAATTCCACTACCGGGCCACGCTCCGCCATGAGGGGATGCTGCAGAAAACTCCTTTTTTTGATTGCCCTGAAATCTAACATCTTCGTCTCACTAGGGGTTAATCCATTAACAAAACAAGGATTTTGAGTCAATCCAAATCGTGTAGCACAAAGAATTGGTCTGAAATGGAGTGACTTTTTCAAGACGTCTAACTTTAACTAAATAATTCAATAGGGGGTCAGGGTAATCCTATAATGAGTTGTTTTCTTAGGTTATGTGTAAATGTAAGGGTTCCTCAGAATTCAACGGATTGAGATTGAATCAATTAAGTATGAATCTGGTACAAGGAAAAGAGGGAATCTAACATCAATCTTTCATTTCAATAAGAGAAGATCAATTTCTTTGATTGCCTGATGAACTCCCCTGAAAAGCATTGGCGCACGTGTAAACGAGGTGCTCTACTAACTGAGCTATAGCTCTTATGATAGATATTTTATCATATAGATCATTTTTTGTCAAGAAAGAGAACACTATAGTGTATAACATTATAACCCTATAGCATTAAAGTGTATAACACTTTAGTGTGTAAGTCTACAGTGTACAAGACTATTGTGTATAACAGTTTAGTGCTTAACACCATAGCGTATAACACCATAGTGTTTATCACTTTAGTGTACAACACTATAGTGTATAACACTTTAGTGTATAACACTTTAGTGTATATCACTACATCCTATAACAATATAATACTATAGTGTATAATACAAAAACATTATGACACTAAAGTACTACAACATTATATTGCATAGCACTATAGTCTATTGCACTCTAACACAATAGTGAATAACAGTATTGTGTATAACAATATAGTGTAAAACAATATAACACTATAGTGTACAACACTTTGGTATATAATAATATAACGTTTAACACTATAACACTATAGTGTATAGAACTATAACACTATAGTGTATAACACAATAGTGTATATAACTATAACACTATAGTATACGACTATATAATGTACAACACTATAATGTATAACACAATAACGTAGAACACCAATACATTATAGTGTGTAACTATACAACTATAGTGTATTACACTATAACAATATAGTGTATAACAATGCAGCGTATAACATTATAACACTATTGTGTAAAACACTACAACTCTATAGTGTATAAAGTTATACAACATAATACTACAACATTTAACAAAATAACAATACAGTGTTTAACATTATATTATATAACACTATAGTGTATAACACTATAATGTATAACCCTAATATCTTGTATAACACAACAACACTATAGTGTCTAATACTATTGTGTAGAATGCTACATCACAATAGTTTATAACATCATAGTACTATAATTCTATAGTGTATAACACTATAACAACATAGTGTATGATATTATAACAATATAATCAATAACACTGGAGTGTTTAACAATATAGTGTATAACACATTAACACTATACAAGATACTATGTTGTATATAACAACATACATACTATGTTGTATATATGTACATAGATTGTAACATGTTTATTAAATATAACATATATATACTAATATTATACATGTGTATAATTATTGACATGTATACATATGTATATATGTTATGAACACTTATGTTATAAAAATATATATTATATACATAATATATAACATATGAAATGTATTGTATCATATGACATGTAAGTACATAAAATATATATTATATGTATATTATATGCATATGTAATGAATGTATATTATATAGAGAACATATATAACATACATATATCAACGATGTATATATATGCACATGTATATGTACATATGTGCTATGTGTACATATGTACACCTATAATTATCTATACTTACATCTGTTATACATACATGATATATGTTACAATATATGTACGTTCATTATATATACAAGATATTTGTTACTGTATATATACTAATATGTACATATATAATGTTACATACATGCATATGCATTATGCAATATGTATATATATGTAATACTGAATACATGTATAAATATGTAATATAATATATGTACGTATTATGTTTACATATGTGAATATATGTATATATATATATATACTATTTTGCATTGTACACATAATGTATATATAACATATAATGTGTACACATATACATATATTATATATATGTTATATGTAAATCTATATATTTATATATATACATATGTATATATATATATATGTATATATATATATGTTATATGGTATATACTATTATGTAACATTTATGTACATATTATAGTATGTATATTATATATTACATATGTAACATATGTGTATGTACGTAACATACATGTTATATATAACATACATTTAATACATATATACGTACATACATACATACACACACACACACACACAGATATGTATATGTATAACATACATATATGTACAATACGTATGTACATATGTTTATATATAACATTGTTATGTAGATGTACATTTGTATGAAGCATATTATGCGTAAACGTATATTATATATATGTACATTTAGTAAAGGAAATTATATATCCTTATATATATGTGTGTGTGTGTGTGTATATATATATATATATATATATATATATATATATATATATATATATATATATATATATATATATATATATATATATATATATGTAAAATTACATGCATAATCCATTATAGATCAATATATTATAATAATATGTAGTACATATATACATATACATAAATTATACATATAAATGATTTTAACTTAAAATATATATGAATTATAATATAGAAGTTATAAAATGTATTATACAATATGTATTATAATACATTATAATCATCATGTATTGGCCATGCTACTAGGTTTAGAGTTATTTATATTAAATCCACCAATTACAATCGAATCCAGAATGAATCTTTTGGACCATTTAATGCAACTCCATGCTCACACCTATATTGATAGGTACACACCCCCATGTTCGTGAAGAATTGAGGCTCATTCTTCACCATCGCAAAAAAATGGAAACTACAATTGATTCAACATTTTGAGGTAGTTTGCTACCAAAGTATGCCAACAAAACTAGGATATTGAGTTTTTGACCTCAAATCCAACTCTTTAGCCAAGCAGGTGGTGGTCAACACAATATATTAAACACATCCACATGCTCAGAAGCACTCCATACTTTAAACTAAGCAGCCTGCCTTAAAAGCATTCCAAGTAAAAATTAGTCCCCCGTTTTGTAACAAACGTTCCTATACTGTAGCAACAACAGGATAACTGAATGATTAAGGCATTTGAGGAAAAACCAGAATATGCATCATCAACATGTTTAGGATAATAAAATTCAACAAGCTCACATGAATAAAGAAATTGATAGTTTATGTCACATACTTATGGAAAACCAGAATATGCACCGTATAACATGTGCATCCTAAGGCTACCAAAATCCAACAAGCCCATAGGAATAAAGAAATTAATAGTTTATGTCACCATCCCCAAGTGCAATGGTTGGGACGTGGAATCAACCCTCTGTGCTGCAAACAGAGTGTCACCGATATGTAAGTTCAAAGAAGTTCAAAGTTACCGATATACAAGTTCAAGCATAACAGCTCACCCAATAATTTATGTCACCAATTATAAAGCCAGAGTAATTAAAATCACTATCTGACGCTTAACCATGAGATATCATAATTCAAAGTCACCACATTTTTCCATGAGTCTGCCTCTTACCACATGGAATACCAACAATATCGATGCAATTGTATCAACGAGATGATACTTTCTCATCTAATGTTCTAGAGCCAAAAGTGCCTGTTTACCAACTCTAGTGAATCTGGAACAAACAAAAAATTACTCCATGAACAATCACAAATATCAAACCACCAAGTAATCTGTAATCGCTGGTGATATATGTAGTTTAACTTCTTGTATTTGAGCATAACAATCCCAATCCTTAGGCACAAGCCTCTTTACAATGAAAAATGTCTCAAAATTCTTCTATGTGCTCCCACAACTTTGACATGAAACACTAAAATTTTTAGTTAAATGAAGAAAAGAGATCTCAACAATTACACTTGTAACTGGCATCTTTACGAGGAATAGAAACAAATCTCAAGAGGCCACGACATGCTCAACTTGAACAACAAAACTCTTCCACCTTTCTCTGCTCAAAAGCCCAACATGAATACACCAAAACTTCATTGGTTGCTAAAAGCCAAATTTTCTTCTGATTCCCAACAAAATACTATCTGGAACTTGCAACTATACTATACATACTTATTGATCGCAAACTCTTCTTGTGCCCCAGTGGAAAATGAAGCAGCTTCAATCAATATTATTTACTATCATAATATTTCCTGTATGAGATGATGTGGGGCACATCAGAATCTTCATTTCATTTACATGTGAACATGTTATCCAACGAAAAAAAAGTGGATCTTCAATCATGGAATGCAGTGAGATATCAATCAATAAATTTCGTTAAGGAAACCTCCATCCCCTTCCACCTGTAGGTAGTGCATGTCTCTAATTTCCAAGTTAATGACAATGGAACAAATGCTAATCTGAGAATTGCCATGCATTTGGTTGCTGCATCAGCAACTTGGAGCAGATTAGCAGCAAATAGAAGCTGAATGGGACCTCTTTCTTCAGTTTTCAGCTTCATAAAATATAACCTATGGTTGCAATTGACCTTTTCGACACATAGCAAGAACATCATCCCAGCCGCCAATTACCTGCATGGTGAATCATTTTCATCAAAGAATCAGGACTACAACACATTTACAGGAATGCGGAGCAAGAGATATATATTTTACCTTAACGGTGGTATTGTCATACATAATCCATCTATAGTGCTCATGACTATATGCAAAACAGTGATAATGTTGTCCATAATAGCATACCTGTAAATGAAACCCAAGATCAATAATGCTTGTGAAAAGAAAAAAAAATCAACGAGCATTGCATATCCACGTGTCATGAAAAGATCGCTATCTCAACCTATTCGCCTACCATTTATTTGTTGTTGTACTTGCTATCTGTCGGGTGCTAAAAATTATCTTTAATCCTCATCAACAAACTACTGCTGCTGAGTGCTGATCAGCCAAGCTTAGGCGCAAGCCTAAATGCCAGCAACTTATTGACATATTGTTATTATTGTGTATTGTATTATTCCTTCAATTTTCTGTTCATTATATGTTTTTTGTTTTGCATTTTTTATTATTTTTAATGTAGTAGGACAATGAACTTGAAGTTGTTAATTCAAGAGTCAAAGAACCTTCTATTCCATCAACATCTTATAATGTGGAAGAAGAGGAGGACGAGTTGGGGTTAGTGATCTGGTTGGTTGCAGCTGTAACTGAGATTGCATGTGGGCATGTTTTTCTGGGTATTTGGAGAAAATGCTCTCCTAAGACTTTATTTCTTTGTACTTTTGGTGTTGCAAAAATTCTCCAATTGCTGGATACCCCTGCAGAATCCTTCATTTGAAATCTCCATTCCGACTTGCATAATATTCTTATTCATGGACAGAGGGAAATTTATTCCATAGTTCAACTTGAAGCTGGTGATAGTGCTTTGAAGGATATTGAATGTTGCACCTAGAGGCGATGGTAGCATATATGAATTGCAACCAGGTTTACCTCTTTGATTCAGACACAGAGGACAAATGCTTGTAGGAGGTGAGGATCTTGTAGTGACAACGTAAAGTTTGGTTGTACACAACATAATCCATCTTTTGAGAGCTCTCCTATAAATTGACGGATGAGGGCTTGCTTTCAATCAATATGGCGAACATCAAGGAGTGAGATTAAGTACAGAGCATTTAACTCGTACTTGAAATGTGGTTTCACCAAAACATCGATTTGCCCTAAATGGACAAACTTGTAGCCTTTTGATATCCGCCCTTGGACATCTTCCTTGGTGAAAAATGGGAGAAATACTGGCCTCATTCCACTTCCTTGGATGGAAAGTGAAACTTCAGTCTGTTTAACTGATCTCTGGATTTTCAGCAGATGGCTAGGCAGAAGAAAGAGATAATTCTTTTTTATACCTGGGAATGAAACTTCTTTGTTTTCATCAGACATCTCTATCTCTTGTTCTATGAGGGCAGAGTGGATCTTTGAGATTTCTATGGATGATGATCCAATTTCATAAATAGAATGTCTACTTGACGGTACTCGAGATAATATCTTCATCTGTGAAGGTTTGGGTTCCTTCCAGTTGTAACAGGATTCATCTACCATGATTTTCTTTGTGCGGATTTTTTGGGGCAGATGACATGAGTCATGGCTGCATGAAGAATGATTGTCAAGATCTGGATGAACATGTCTGCACACATGTGATCATCACTGTCGAGGATGGTGTGTTCGACGAGGTTTGGTTCATGGTCTTTGATGCATTTGATGTCATGCTTCAAATCAATCCACTTTGAGATGTAGTCCCAGTCGATTCGCTCATCGAAGGCTGCCTTTATATGAATCTCCGATCCAAATTTGTGTGGCACCTTGTTAAGAGTACAAAAAACGGGGACAAACAGATGATCATCATTCGGGTGTGGTACTATGAGTTTGAGGCCAAAGAACTGTCTTTCTTTGTCCATCAAAGACATAAAGATTCCTCTCCAACATGTGATGTCTTGAATACAGTAAGTTGGTCCGTGCCATTCTTCAAGCGGAGCAAAGTCATCCCATGAAGGAAGTATAGCTTTGTTTAGGGCAAGCAAAACTTTGTGTTTGCTCCATGCATCTTCTTGTGAACATTGCGATATCTGGGAGACTTCAACACACTTGTAGTTGATGGTTCGATCTGGTACTATTTCCTTGGGAT
>JAANDH010000644.1:0-102500 GCA_011799765.1 Nymphaea thermarum | reverse complement strand
GTATTAAATACAAGGGATCAAACAAATGAATTGATCCCATTTGTATCCATATAAACTTGTGATTTCAATCATTTCAATCATTCATTATAAATGTAATAACAAGTGAAACACATTAGATTAACTATAAGGGTTCAAATGAATGACTAGAATCTCATTCATTTTCATACAAACTTGTGATTTCAATCCACTAAATCATTCAACATGGATGTAACAACAAATTGAACACATTCAATTAAGTGTGTGTGATAAAATGAATCAACTAAATCTCACTTTTATTTATACAAACCTATGATTTCAATCCACTAAATCATTCAACATGGATGTAACAACAAATTGAACACATTCAATTAAGTGTGTGTGATCAAATGAATCAACTAAATCTCACTTTTATTGATACAAACCTGTGTTTTCAATCCCTTAGATCATTCATTATAGATGTAACAACAATTTCAATTTATTGGATTAACTACAAGGGATTAAACTAATGCATAGATCCCATTTGTATACATATGAACTTGTGATTTCAATTATTTAAATCATTCATTATAGATGTAATAACAAGTGAGACACATTAGATTAAATATAAGTGAGCAAATGAATCACTTGAATTTCATTCATTTTCATTTAAACTTGTGATTTCAATACACTAAATTACTCAATATGGATGTAACAACGAGTTAAGGACATTCAATTAAATATGTATGATCAAAAGAATCACTTAAATCCCACTCGTATTGATAGGAACTTGTCACTTCAATCCCTTAAATCTTGCACTATAGATGTAGCAAGAAGTTAAACTCATTTAAATACAATAGATCAAACAAATGCATTGATCTCATTTGTATTCGTATAAACTTGTGATTTCAATAATTTAAATCATTCATTATAGACATTATAACAAGTGAAACATATTAGATTAACTATAAGACATCATATGAATGAGTTGAATCTCATTCATTTTCATACAAACTTGTGATTTCAATGCACTAAATCATTCAATGTAGATGTAACAATAAGTTATGCACATTCAATTAAACATGTGTGATCAAATTAGTCAATTAAATCTCATTTGTATTGATACAAACTTGTGAATTGAATATCTTAGATCGTTCATTATAAATGTAACTACAAGTTAAACTCATTGGACTAATTACCTGGGATGAAACTAATGCGTAGATCCCATTTGTATCCATATGAACTTGTGTTTTCAATCATTTAAATAATTCATTATAGATGTTATAACATGTGAAACACATTAGATTTACTGTAAGTGAGCAAATACTTCACTTGAATTTCATTCATTTTCATTTAGACTTGCGATTTCAATCCACTAAATCATTCAATATGTATGTAACAACATGTTAAGCACTTTCAATTTAATATATGTGATCAAATGAATCAATTAAATCCCACTTTTATTGATACACACTTGTGATTTCGCCCTTAGATCATTCGTTATAAATGTAACAACAAGTTCAACTGATTGGATTAACAACAAGGGATCAAACTAATGCATAGATCCCATTTGTATACATATGAACTTGTGATTTCATTCATTTAAATCATTTATTATAGATGTAATAACAAGTGAGACACATTAGACTAAATATAAGTGAGCAAATGAATCACTTGAATCTCATTCATTTTCATTTAAACTTGTGATTTTAATCCTCTAAATCATTCAATATGGATGTAACAACAAGTTAAGCACATTTAATTGAATATACATGATCAAACAAATCACTTAAATCCTACTCGTATTGATAGGAACTTGCGATTTCAATCCCTTAAATCGTTCACTATAGATGTAACAAGAAGTTCAACTCATTGGATTAACTACATGGGATCAAACAAATGCATTAATCTCATTTGTATCCATATAAACTTGTGATTTCAATCATTTAAATCATTCATCATAGACATTATAATAAGTGAAACATATTAGATTTACCATAAGAGATCATATGAATGAGGTAAATCTCATTCATTTCCGTACGCACTTGTGATTTCAATCCAGTAAATAATTCAATGTAAATGTAACAAGTCCATCACTTTCAATTAAATATGTGTGTTATATTTGTAAATGTACATATATATTATTATGCACATAAATATGTATGCTATACATATGCATATAACAAATAATATAATGCATACATGCATATCCATACATAATAATTTGCACATACGTCAGTACATGTATACACATACACATATTATATGTATATATGTATATATAACCACATAATACATATATTGTAACATATATATAACATATATATTATATAAAATATGATATAATATTATCTCATCTTACATGTTAGCACATAGTACAAATATATATATATACATATATAAATATATATACATATATTGTTTTCGGCCGACTGTGTGAGGAGTTAATTGAAAGATTAAGCAATAGATGCCAAAGAACAACTCTATCCAAGGTGCGTTCAATTTAAAAAATTGAGCTTTTGGATTTGTTTGTAAAGAAGAGTAACCATAATCATGCAATAGGAAAAATAGTAAAGCAAAGAGGACACCTATGAAGACCATGTGTTACCTTTCTATTGCTACACAATTGAAGAGACTTTTCACCTGCCCCCTACTTTTGAAAGATTGACATTAGATTATCATTAATGTGCATGAACTAACAGAAAGTACATTTGGATCCTGGGGATGTAGTTCATGATCCATATCATTGTCGATCCATGCAACAACAAATCATATATCTAATATGAATACATGCATACTATGTCCAAACATAGTTAAGATCCGACTGCTAATGTTTTGGCATGTTGTTTACATACAAAATTTTTCAACTTTGCATATGATCATTTGTAACGACTCCTTTTGTAGGTGGGCCGGATCGGGTCCAGACCCGGACCCGAATCCAGCAGCGTGGGAGCCCGACGTCGCCCTCTTGTCCCTCGTTTTTCCCTCATTTCCCCTCTTCATCTCTCCCTTTTTCTACGACCACAACGCAGAGAAGAGGAAGACAGAGGTCGGTGCAACAGCGATGAAAGTGGACGGCGGCAGCGCTCAGGTGAGCCATCAGTCTCTCTCTCTGTCTCTTCCTCTCCCTCCTGTGTTGTTCCCTTTTTCTGCCAGCTCTCTCTCCCGCACTCTCTCTCTGTCCATGCTCTCTGCTCGAGCCTCTCCCATCTGTCTGAACCCTCTTTGCTCACCCTCTCTCTATGCACACCCTCTTCCTCCCACGCATCCTTGCACGCTCTCTCTCTACCTACACTCTCTCCTCTCCGTCAGCACCCTCTGCCCACGCCCTGTCCCTCTCTCATAGCCCTTTTTTCAACTACTGTGGGTCTCTTCTAACGACAGACCCCTCTTCTAAACCTCCTTTTCACCGATTTTGATTCTCTTATCGCTGTTTGATCGGATTTCAGCTTGGGGACGTGTTCTTTCCCCTCATAACAACGGCTAGAATGCGTTGGTGGTGGCGGCATTACTCGATTTTTGCCTTTTGGGGATCGTTTGAACGCTTGAGGTGACTGCCGGAAGCATCGCAGCAGTTCAGATTCTTAAATTGAGGTGAGCAAGGCCTAATTGAGCTTAGATTGTTGTAAATTTTCTGTTGGAGTACGTATAATTATTATTTGAGCATGCTAGAATTAAGAATTGATGATTTAGAAGGCATGCTAGAGATGTCGCTATTTTGGGAAAGTTTATGCCCATTTTAAGATGGACGAGAATCTATGTGTATAAGTGTTTTTCTAGTTTGATGTGTTGATTTTCGAAGCAATAGGGAAGCATGGTAGAGATTGTGATGTTGTGGTGAAGGTTTAAAACTGTTTTAACGAGCTTGGAAAATAGGCTTCCATTGATGTACATATGCGTTGTATGTTGAAATGTGTTAGTGGTGGATTGATCGAAGCATTGAAATTTTGACGTTTGGTGGCAACGTCAAGAAGTTGGGAAGAGGCCTATTGGAGGGCTTGTAGGTCGACACTACCCATCGACACCCTCTTGAGGCAATGGCATGTCTCAATGATTTTGTTTTTATTTGTTTTGATTGCGGAGCTAATCCAGTAGAGAATTTAGTCATTTAAAACTTGTGCATGATTGTAGGTACACCAGGCACATCCCGTAGACCTTGAGCGACCAGATTTGAAGCTTGAGGCATTTTGAAAAATTTTGTAGGCGCACGACAGGTATGGAGGAATTCCAGGAAGTCCGTGCCTGGGGCTAATTGGTGAATGTGTGTTTCAGGATCGTTGGATCCTCGGATTGTGATGTGATTGAATGATTGTAATGTGATTGAATGAATGTATGCATAAGATTAAAAGTATGTGATTAGTTTTGTTGTTATTAAATGACTATGCAATTGCATGTGCATGCTAGAATTGATAACTGCTTAGGACAGTTGAGGTGGGGTATCGAGGCGAGTGTCTCCTCGACCCCGATTGTGCATTAGAGAGCATCATAGAATGATAATTGCATAGGAAAACTACGAGCCATCACAGATTGAGGCTACTCTCCAGAATTTGGCTAAGTTTTGAAAGATGTGACTGATGTATGTGATTGTGAATGATTTGTCATGTGACAAGTTTTGTTTTGAAAAGCTATTAGAAGCTTCTTTTGAAAATTGTAACGCATTTGCATGTGCATGCTAGAATTGATAACTTCTTAGGACAGATGAGGTGGGATATCGAGTCGAGTATCTCCTCGACCCTGATTGTGTATTAGAGAGCATCATAAAATGATAATTGCATAGGACAGCTATGAGTCACCACAGATCGAGACTACTCTCTGGGATTTGGCCAAGTTTTGAAAGATCTGATTGATGTGTTTGATAAGATGTGAATGTTATGATTTGTTGCATATGTATTGCCGTGAGCAATAATGCAATTGATTGAAATTGAAGGGTATTTGTACCCATATTGTTATGACAGCTAGCTAAGACTGTTATTGTTATGTGTAGCCCTCGTGTGGAGGCAATTGGAGGTGTGGGTGCACTCGTCAAGTGCACCAACCTCATGAGCTAGTCAGTCATTTTGTGAATGTACAATAATAATGATAAGAATGAATGAATAAGAGATGAGAGGCCAGTGGGTTGTGGCTATGTGTTTGGGAGACGTCCCGCTTTCACCACTAGTCTCGCCTGTTCGAAGCGCAGGTGGTGCAAGGCCCCAGGTACTGTTGTGTGTTGTGCTTGGAGCGTGGGCTCCTGCCTTCCCAACCTGGGTGTCCTAGAGAAGGCTGAGTATCTCTCTTTGGAATTCACACATCCATGGATGAGTGCTCTACCGCTGTAGCAGATGAATGGATCCATACTGTTCTGGGCCACCATAGGTGTTGTCTCTCGGCTATAGGCCGCCCGCGGTGTGCACGTGCCTGTGTTTGCACCCACAAGAACTGTCAATTCACTGAAGTTAATGAAAATGAAAAGTATATGAATGAAATGTATGTGATTGATGTGCATGTGAATGATATGAATGAAATGATATGTTTATTCATGCCGTGGACAATGTGTGGGGCCTTCTTAGCAACTGGGTGACTATGCCCTGCAATCGTGTGATAATGATTTGTTTTTATGATTGTATTATCTCATATTTGAGCCCTATTTAAGAGGTTTAGGGATTTTTCTGGCTTGTTGTCATACTGCGAAGGCTAAGCCTTCAGTTGTTTTTATTTTTCAGGTTTTGGCGGACCCGGGGCAGCAGGTTGATCAGATGACTTCACTCACATCCTATTGGGGAGGTTTTGGGTATTTTGTAGTGCCGGCGTGTCTTGTTTTGGTTATATTGATGTCTTGTCTATGTTAGGCATCAATTCTATTGTTTGGGGGCAGTTTTGTCATACACATAGATGTGATTTTGTACAAACTGAATTTGTTATATAAATGAAAGTTTTCCCATTGTTTTGAATGGCATAGGTCCCTCCTTTTTGAATGGTTATGTCGTCGCACTTCAATACTTTATGTTAGAAAAAAAATTTGTTAGAGGGTCAAAAGTTTGGGGTGTGACATCATTAACTTGCTTGGTTTTCCTTGTGCAGGAATTCGAGAGATAAGACCATCCTATCACTATGAGGTTTGACTGTTCCTAATACCTTTGCTAGGGGTAATAAGACTAAGGACGAAATTTATGACCTAAGTCTAAGTTGTAATTATCTTCCTGACCTATTCAAACAAAAATAGACATGCCTTATGTTTATGAAAATCTTGGAATTTTTAAATCTTTGTGGATCTTTACATTTAGGAGTTACATGAGCTAGTAGCAACATTCTCGTTTTTGTACCTTTACCATATCTAAAAGGAACTTCATAAAATTTGTTCACAAAGTACACATTTTGACAAGTGACTTTAAATTGTTAGAAAACACTATTCTGGCCCTTAGCAGTGCAATGCAGTTTTTAACCTATTTTGAAAGGGAAACTAGGGAATTTTGTGCTGAAAAAAGCCCTTAAGGTTACAAAATTTTTGGAATTATAGAGTTCAAATTACTAAATTGTTAGCAATTTCTTGTTTCCATTTTGTAGAAACAAATTTCTCAAAATTGTGCTTTCTGAATTAGCTTTTAGAATTTTTAATTTTCTTAAAAAGGGGGCAAGAATTTTCAGGAGCATTTGAATAATTTCGTTTCTGAACAAAAGAACCATTTTCAAGTGGGAAAATAGACCAATTTGAGATCACCCTTCCAGGTTTTATCAATAAAATTTCCAGTTGGAGTTATGGATAAATTGACAATTACAGTCATGAATTAGATCTCGCTTAGGTTCGCCACGGGGGGAATCCTAGGGGTTGTGGAGAGGGGCATTAGCTCTCCCTGAAAAGGAGGTGACCTAGCTGCACCTTCTAGTACGGCTACCTTGTTTCGACTTCACTCCAGTAACTTACCCCGCCTTCTGCATTTCCTAGCACTTTCTTGTTTGATTTGCATTAGAATCTTAGTTTATATTGGGCCTTTTAATTTGATTTTAGGATTTCTCTACTCTTGCATTCTACTAACTTTTATAAGTATATGGAATTGTATAGTGCTGGACTACCGATGTACTAAGGGGCTAGGGTAGTTAGACTATTTTCTGTTGTCATGTACTAGTTTTTGTTTATTTTTTGTGTTTTTATTGATGCTTTTGTGATCTGATATCAACAAAAGTTATTTGTCATGTCAACTCAATGTATTAGGTTTGTAACTTAAACTTTTACAAGAGGTAGGGTAGGCTAGAAGTCATACTTAGATTTGTGTCAAACCCTAGGTGGAGTTCTAGTGTGTGCAAGGGCATTGTACCTTAATTAGATATCTCTTCATCAATCAATATCATTTTTCACCATTGATGGATCCAATGACAGATCCAGTTGAGTAGAACCCACTTCAAATCATCCCCTTGGAAGTATATATTCTTCCAACTGCTTGTAACAATGCTTTCATATTTTGAAGACCTAAGATCCAAGCACCAAAATTTGAGAACAAGTTGTGTCTTGTCCAAATGTTACCATCTTTTTATGGTTTAGTTCACAATTATCCTTATCCGCAACTTGATGAGTTCCTAGAAATTTGTTTGACCAATTAGTTTGGATGATTTTGGGGATGAGGCCTTCAAGATCATCATGTTTCCTTTTTCACTAAAATACTTGGAAAAATAGTGGTTAAAAACTCTTCATCCAGGTTGTATGAAGACATGGATCATTTTTAGTAGGAATTTCTATACAAATACTTTTCCATAGGTAGAACCAATCAATTCAGACGTTATCACCAACTTCATGGAAAAGGACAACATGCAATGACAAAACTTGGGATCATATGAAGAGGCTACTGAGGAAGTCATCACTAAGTATTCAAGTGGCAAATCGCCCATAGTTTCTATGAGGGTCTCTCAAACCATAAGCATTAGATGGTTGATTTTGATTATAGTGAGGCTTTCATGTTGAAGCGCAGGGAGAAGCATGGTGTTTATTCAATGTGTTTGAAGAAAATTCCCTTTATTGAACATCTTCTATTTCTTGTGTTGAGATGGCTATACCAAGTCATTCAAAGAAGTTACTTATGTGAAGCAAACTCCCTTGATGTAATGCAAAGGCAAACTGAACTTAAATAAGTTACATCAACTTCTCACAAGCTCTTTCATTTGTTATTAGTAGATAGTGTGTGTCTTGAGTTCCAGCCCAACCATATTCTTACTGAAGGAATTATGTATACAAAAGAGGCATTATAGGAAGATTTCTATGGTTTCTCTTGAATGGGCAGGTAAGCCAGGTGCTTCGACATCAGACTCCACCTAACCTCATGGACCCTGGTGTCCCCATTATACCTTGTCTGATCAATAATATCCATATTGAGCATGCACTTTTAGATATTGGAGTGACTACCAATGTTTTGATGGGTTATTTTTATGATACTTTTAAGCTAGGAAAATTGAGACCAACTCCTACAATGATATAGCTGGCAAATTAGTACATAAAACTCCCACAAGGCTTGCTTGAGGATGCGCTAATGAAATTCGAGGATTTCTCATTGTCGATTGATTTTGCTATGCTAGACATGGAGGGGGTGGATGCACAGAGATAATGTCCTACCATTTTAGGTAGGCCAATTTTAGCTACTACCAGTGCATGTATTAATTAGTAATGCAGGTTTTCAGGTTGGTAGTTTAAAAGATCATGTAGAGAAGCACAAGAAGGAAAAGTTTTATCTTGGTGCATTGAAATTTGTAGAGTAGATAAAAGTATTAATTTTTCAGATAGAGAGTCATCATGTGTGGTTTCTTGTGACTTTCCATGAAGGTGATACTTTAAACCCTTTCTTAATTTGACTGAGGATATTGCGCATATGTCCTTGGAGTCTCCACTAGAATTAGAGCTTAAGTCTCCACCTAGCACACTTATGTATGCTTTTTGGGTGAGGGGGAGACTCCATATATTGTCATCTATTCATAGTGTTCTGAGGATGAAAATAACAAATTGGTATTAGTATTGTGAAAGCATAAGCAAGTGGAGGGGTGGCTGGCAACAGATCTCTAGGCAATTGATAAAGTTCAATCCAACTATAACTACAGGTCTAAGTTCAATTAAGTTTCTAGTATGATGCCACATTTGGAGTCACACCAGTCTAACAAGTGAACATGGTAGTAATAAAACAAGGAACACTTGTCATTTTGTTTCTCCCTCTGGTTGCATGTAGTTCCACATATTCACACTGCAATGGTCAACCATGTCGCTAGTGGTGCCATTGAGAAACAGACAACAATTAATCAACTTGATCGGTCTTAATTCATTTGAAGGTTTTATGTTGAGCCTGATCTGCATGTTAGCCAATGGTGCTTCATGTGTAGGAACATTGATCATTCATCCTCAAAGTTGAGTATGATGTCTCAATGTCATCAATTGACTTGAGTAATGACTTATTGGTGGACTATAAATTCAAGCTACTGACAAGGTTTAATCAAACTAAAATTGCAGGCTTATGGCTAATTAGGATCCTAATGATGCCATATTGATGTTATACCAATCTACATGATAGTAACAAGAAAAGCAGCAGTTGTCACTTGTTCTTCCATGTAAAATGGAATTCCATATTTTCATACTATAATGCTCAACTAGATCAATGACAATGCCATTGAGGAATAGAAGAAAATTGGCCACCTTCGTTGATTTTAGTTCATTTGTGAGTTTGAAGATAAACCTTTGATGGTGTGCCATGTATGGGGGCATCGTTTGTTCCTCCTCAAAGTTGAATCTAATGTCCAAATTTCATCAACTAATTTAAATCATCATTTGTTTATGAGCTATAAATTCAAGCTACTATCAAGGTTTAATCAAACTGCAACTGCAAGGCTATGGCTAATTAAGCTCTTGATGATATGATGTCTGATGTTATACTAAACTAAAAAGTGAACATGACAATCATTAGAAAACGGTATTTGTTGCTTGTTTTGCCATCTTACAACATGCAATTTTACATTTTCACATTGTAACGATTAGTTGTATCACTTGTGATATCATTGAGGATCAGACGAAGGTTGGCAGGTCGATTGGTTTTAATTCATTTTAGGGTTTGATGCCTTTGCATTTACACAAGTCATGGCAAGTTAAGTTGATTCATATGACATTCTATTTTATGCAGACAATTCATCCACAATCCGTTATTCTTTCTTGTAGCTTCAAGATTGATACAAACCAAGACGGTGATACACATGCAGCTCCATTATCTTATTTCCCACATATGATCTTTATTCGTCTATGTTCTTTTCCATCTTCTCCCCCAATGTTTGATGTGTCTCGTCAGCTTTAGCACTAGTTGTATCTTACACGAATATCATTAGCCAACACCCATCTACCATTGCCCTACTTCATCTACCATCTTTTTTGGGTGTTCATGCATTCCGCCACAATAACTACATTATAGAGGAAGTTTATCATTTAGCCCAATGAAGAACACGTGTGTCTGTCGGAAGATAACTGCACACATTTTTTAACTTTCCAGTTTGTTTTGTTCTACATAGGGATTTGGACTATGAGGAACTAGATCGAAATCCCCATGCTGATGCATTATCATGGGGTGATTAACTATTTGAATCCCCAATCACCATGGATGTATGTACTGAACCAACCATCACTAGGTGGGGACATTCACTACTGAATTTTTGCATAAGTATTTGATGCAAAGGTATCCAAAGAATGACTAAAATACTAAATTTGCAGCCCCTACCAAACTATGCTATGTTTGGATGGTCATTTTGTACAACATTCAATTTGACAAGGGACTAATAGATAAATCAATTGTCTATCTCTGTGGTATATATTATTGTGCCTTATAATGTTTCAAGTGATAACTATATTTGTACAATACATTATATTTGTGCGATGCAGATAATGTCTTTAACATTGTGGAAGGGTGGTACAATATTGGGCCATGTGCATTCTAGACTTGGTAAAGTGGATATTCAAATTATCATTGAGGTTGGTGACAATGCCCGCACAAGTTGTCTATTCGCACTATTCCTGTCCTTTTGCAAATGAGGAGTTATGCAATGTAGCAGAATTTTAGATTAGGGTTTTGGAAAACTTTCAAAAGAAATGAATTAGCTTGTCAATACGAGGACCAACCACCTTTAACAGAGGTAATTATTGGATCATGTACAAGTCATTTGATACAATCCTATATGCTTGTGCATAAAGGTTTCAATTTGAAATTGTAAGTTCATTTTGAACTTGGTTTTGAGCAGGAGACTTTTAAGTTTGTTTTGGAAAATTAAATGATTTTGAAAAGTTATTTGAAAATTCAACTTGCTTTTGGGAATTTGGGTAAAAATATTGGACAAAATTGGAAAATTGGGTATTATATTCAAATTGATTTGAATTGGAGACCATTGTTTTGGTCGAAAATGTGACAATTTGATTTGAATGGGATTGAAAATTGATTTCAAATGATTTGGATCATGGATTTGATCCAAGAATCTAGAGATTTTCTTGATAGTTTGGACAATGATAATTGGATTGGAAAATTGTTTTGTACATTGAGGATTTCATTGTAAAATCAATTATAGAAGATTCACAATTTGAGAATCAAGATTTTAGTTCATTGTTTTGAACTTACAATTGTTTCATGATTTTGGTTTGAAATTGGGATAAATTGGATAAACTTGTGTTGAAGTTTTGGACAAAATATCTAAGTTAGCTTAGAAAATGGATTAAATCAGGAAATCTCTTTTGTCAAACCATTTGGTTAAGATAAAAAACATGAGCTTTGGGTTCCAAAAGCTCTCTTTTTAGAGAAAATTTTAGAATTGCTTAAGTGAGACTTACTTTCTACAAAATGAAGATTAAAAGATGAAGAAAAGCTTCTTGTTTTTACATTAATTTGACCAAATTGGGTATGATGTTTATGTTTCCTTTTGAAAATAAGTGAGATTTCCACATTTTTTATTGTAATATGACTTGGTCATGTTTTGCAACTCGGAATGACTTCACTTAGGTTTTTCATGTGTGTATTTGATTTTGTGTGTGCATGCATGAATGAAAGGAACTATACCAAGCATACATTCTTCCCTCTTTCATAATCTCTTAATATACATTTAAAAATAGACATTCATTCTATAATTGATACACAAATGAAGATTATTTTTTAATTGAAATGTAAGACTTTCTCTAAATATACTTAATATAAGATTAAGCATATACACTAGAGTACAGTCCAAATGCTTGGGACTTAAATAAAATTCTCAAAATGATATAAAACATTGAAATTATATAAAAAATCAACCTTTAAAATGAGGAGAGACGTGGGAAGCATACATTTTCCCTCTCCAAATGACCACAAAGTCAGATTTTATTCTGATTTTAATTCCAAGCAAGCTTGGTTCTTAGAATAGATATCTAATCATTGAAATTTTACTTAACTTATCACTATTTAAGTTTTCAAATTGGCAAGAGGAATATAACTCTTGCAAATATATTTCCATTAGTGCTGGATTTGCATGTTGGGATTTAACAGTTTAGCCAAATCAAATTACAGGTTTTATTCCAAGGAAATCATCACCTTCTTTGGAAAATTTTAGCATGATTGGTCTCCACTTTTGGATAAATGAAAATTCATAATTTGACTAAGATTTTGCAGCATTTAGCAATAACAATTAATCCCATTTTAGTCTTGGAAATTGTAAATGAAATCAGTAACTCTTAAAAGCATTTTAGGATACTGATTTGAATGAAACTAGAACTTTTTTCTAGTTATATAGTGAACGGCCAATTCATGGCTGTTTTTAGTATGAAATAAATATTTTAAGACTTCAAGATTTTAAACTTGATTTTATAAGATCAAGGTCTGATTTCAGCATTATGCATGCATGTTTACACATACATTGCTGGAATAAACAATTTTTTAATTTGAAAAATTGATTGATCATGTAGTTTTGAACTACAGGGATCGAAATGAAAGATTTTCCCTTTTTTAATCCAGCCTGGGAACATGTCTCTCAATCCAATTAAAAAGAAATCAACATGTATAATTAAGCAAACACACACACACACACACACACACACATATATATATATATATATATATATATATGTGTGTGTGTGTGTGTGTGTGAAGATATACATGCATGCTATCTCGAATGAAATTCTTGAGAAAGGGCCTATTAGTGAATGGAAAATGATATTCTATAGCTGGGTTCTTTTACGCAAGCAGAATGGAAACGTGGTTCCTTTCCTAATATCCTTAACTACCTTTCTCAAATGAATCATGGAAATATGTATAGCAATGGGGAAAAAATTAACAATTAAGCTCAAGCACAATTTCAAGAATATAGCCATGCAAGGATGGATCTCATCTGTTTGGAAGAATCTATCCTTAGTTGGCACTCAAAATATGTAATTGTGGCAAGAAAATATCACTCTCTCACCGTGGATTCTCTCATGGTAAGGAGTTAGAAGGTGGTTAAGGCTGTCTGCTTTGAAAGGGGCATGGCCTTAGCTCCCTTTTAGAAAAGATATTTGTGGTTGTTCTCTCTTCAAAAGTCGTTTTATGCATGCATTATGCATTAAAATGTACATTGAAGCAAAGCTCATCTAAGCTGGACATCCTTCCCAGGTATTAATAAGAAAGAAAATAAAATCCATCCCATGGATATTGAACTTGAAATAATAGCAAGAAACAAAAAAAAAATGAAGAACAAGCTGGAATTGCCCCTACCTTGTGGTCGGACTTGGTGCTAAGTAAAGCAATCCTAAGCAAGAATTCAAGCTTAACAAAGCTAGAAAAAGAGTATCTTCTTGTCAAAAATGGAGAATGACCTTCCTTATGCCAGAAATCCTAAGCTAGAGTCCAAGAAAGTACTCAAGCTTAGCTAGAGCAAAAACAAAGAATATGTGAGTGAGAAAGAGAGAGAGAGCTTGGGACGACAGCAGCTCCTTACTCTTATTTTCTTCTTCTTCTTCCTCTTCGCTGCAACTAATGAGAAGAGAAACACAACAAATTTTAGAATGAAAATTTGTCCCTCCCATCGCGCCCCCTCCCCCCCCAGAAAAAAAAAAAAAAAACATTGGGCCTCAAGGTGCGTTTATATATAGTTTGAAATCACCTCATGCTTGTGTGTCAAGCAATGACTGGGCTGACTTGGATGAGAATGATCATCCATTGCCTTTATATATCTAATTAGGCCATGCAGCCAATAGATTTAAAAATAATAATTTCCATTGCTTGGGTTTAATAATGCTTATCCTTTAAAATTTAGAATTGTTTTGATTAACAAGAAAGCAAGGTGGGCTGTGCGCTCCCCTCCTTTTTTTTTTTTTCTAAAAAACAAATTGTCCCCTCTTGGGGAACATTTTTTAAAGTGTCAAACTAGGTCTGGTATAGGCAAATTGTGATTGCTGACTAAGAAAGATTAATTTAATCTTTCTCCTTTTTAAAAGATGAGCTCACCAAGCCTACACACATGGGCAAGTTCAACGTGACTTTGGCCAAGCCCAATTGCGATTCTAATTTAAAACTTTATGTTTTAAGCTTGGTATTAATTATAACTTAAATTTTGATGAGAAAAGCCTTTGACTTTGACTTCGAACACACTCTCACTCTTTGGTGTGTTCGAGTTTGACTTGGGACTACCATGTTTTGACCTAGTGACCTAAATTTAAATTGGATTGAATTATAGACTGTCTTCATCTAAAAATTCAATGATCCAAATTTAACTATTAAATTCATTGTGTTAAATTAAATTGTAAAGGACATTTTTGTCCAATATTCGATTGAAGATGGGTTTGAATTGGTCAAAATCCTAATGGAAATTGATATTGTACAATTGCATATGTGACTCTTATGGCTTACGAATCCAAATACATAACTAACTCTAAATTAGGTTTTTATCAATTGGACTTGATGGAAAAGGACAATTTCATCCTAAAATTGGATTGACTGGATGGCTTGACCATGGTCAACATCCCATTCATGTTCTGATTGCAACTTAAATTTACAAAGTTGATGATTTTGGCACTTAGAAAACACTGAATTATGTTTTTGCTAAGTTCAATTTGAATTGGGCTTCGGCTAAGCTTGGTCAAAGCTCTATAGGTTTAGTCATGGATCATTTTGGTCCATGACTGGTATTGGTTAATAGGTTTGACCTATCTTGACTGGGCTTGATGGGTTCAACTTTGACTAAGTCCACTAGGTATGGTTCCACGCTTGGGTGAGCCGTGGTCCAAAACCACTTATAATTAAATGGGTTGGAGACAAGATGATGAGGACTTGTATAAAGAGGCCAATGCATGTTGGTCTTTTTATACATTGTTTGTTCATTAATGAGGTAGATCTTCTTTAATAAAGAAGAACTCCTTTTTTATTTTTTTAATTATTTCCCTTTTCACTTCTGGATTCTTTTCTTTATAGATCTTTAATCATTCCAATCTTTTTTTAGGTCAAAAGGTAATATTTTAATTGTTTTTAAGGAGTGGGCTGCGCCCCACCTTGGGTGGTCCCTAGCCCATGCAGGCTATATGAGGCCAACACATTGATCCCACGTGATGTTTTGGATCTTTAATTGGATCCAATTTTGGATTTGTAATCTGTATTTCGATTTCAAATGATAATTGTAACTGGATTTGGGTTGCAAACGATAATTTGGACCCAATATTATGTACTTCATTATGATTTGGACTCGTAATCCAGCATTGGGATTTGTGCTCTGAGTTAAGTTCATGATTTCAATATAAATCGAGTTTGGTATCAAAATTCAGTTTAAAATTGAAATTTTCAGAAACATTGGTGTGGAGTTCTTTAAAAAATTTTGGAATTGCCTTCAACAACTAAAGGGAAACATTTGGGATGTTAACAAATGTCCCTCTTTGCACTAAGCAAGTTGAAAACTTTGCTTAGTGGCAAAGATTTGCACACCATTGCAAATTGTTTTGAGAAAATCTGTTTTCCAAATAAAGCTGAACTACTTTTGTTTGAGAGGAAATGCTAGTCAAAGACTTGAAATAAGAAGATTTTCCTCCATTTCACATGAAACTTGGTAAAGGAGTTGATGTTGATCGGGAACTTTGCAATTTGCAAAAAAATTTGGACTTGACACTTGGAAAATTTAGTCCTTCTTACCTTTTGACCCATGGCAAGTGCTTTTTAGCAAATGTTCATGGGTTGCCTTTTAGCTTCATGGTATAAGCATAGGTCGTATGTCCACCCGCTATTGCAGAGGTTTGCATCAAAGGAGCAACTACACTCACCCTGAGCTCATCACTCGACTCGTTTTGTTTGATATCTTTTTCTTGAATCTTAGTCCTCTTAGTCATAAGGGCTTCTTCTCATAGCATCTCATGCTAGACCATTACAAGTTCTCAATTGCCAAGACCAGCAATAATTTCTAAACGTTGATCCCACAATTTCATTGAAACTTCTTGCATAGTTCACGCCAATACCCTTGTGGTTGCTCTTTTTGTAGGTAAGACATGGGCTAAATTTGAAATTTTTTTTGTAAAACTTTGATTGAAAATGCATCTTTGAATTGTTTTTTCAACATCCACATTTGAAATTTCTATCTAAGAGGTACAATGCCCCTTAGTTGGCTTCGAAGATTGCGAGATTCTCATGCTTACTAGATTACAATTGCTTTGAAATTTTGAATTACAAATTCAAATATAGAATTTCTTGATATGCAAAGCATTAATTGGATTAAGGATTTCAACCCCATTATCATCAATTAGCTGATAAGAATTATGAGGTAGAACCTCCTTCATGACATATGGTCATTCCTAATTTGATGCCCATTTTCCTTTAAGCCTACTTCTGAGTAAAAAGACTGATATTAAGATGAGGTTATTTACTCAAAATTTTCTCTTTATGACCAATTCGGCGTAATGCCTAGTGACTCTCTTATGATTGACTTTAGCATGCTCTACTGCTTGTAGTCTTTTCCCATCTAAGAAATCTAATTGAGCAAGTCTCTTTTGTTGATACTTGCAAATTAGAAGTTCAATGAGAACATCAAATTTCAATATTGGTTTTTGGATAATGGAAGGACAAATTTCGTTCCATACACTAATTCTGTTGGTGTAGCAGGGTGTACAAATTGTGGTTCAAATGCGCAAAGTGCATTGTGTATTTTTTCGTGTCAATCTCAGTTTGTTTCTATAGTCCTTTCTAAGACACGAATCAAGATTTTGTTTGTTGCTTTTGCTTGTCTGTTACCATAAGGCTAATATGAGGCAGAAAAATGATATTGTATTTAATATGTGTGGCAGATTTGCAATGTGTATTTTTTCGTGTCAATCTCAGTTTGTTTCTATAGTCCTTTCTAAGACACGAATCAAGATTTTGTTTGTTGCTTTTGCTTGTATGTTACCATAAGGCTAATATGAGGCAGAAAAATGATGTTGTATTTAATATGTGTGGCAGATTTGACACATATTCTCATTTTTGAAATGAGTGCCATTGTCTGAGACAATGTCATGAGGGATACCAAATCTACACATCAAAGTTTTATGAATGAAGGGCACCACATGTCGTCCTTCAATTATTTTTAAAGTAATTGTCTCCCCTTATTTGGTGAAGTAAATTGTAGTTGCAAGAAAATACTTGTGCTCATTTGAGGTAGATAGATTGATTGGGCAAACCATGTCAAAGGCCCACATTGAAAATAATTAGGGTGAACTAATCGAATGAAGGTATGCTATTAGAGCATAGATTAGTGGTGCGTGCAACTGACATTTGATGCACTTCTTAAAAAAATAGTGACATTCTTTCTACATAATGGGCCAATAGCATCATGCTTTGACTACTGTTTGACTAGGGCCTGATAACAAATTCCTTCATAGGCTTCTTGTTATTATGCGTTAAATCCTTTTCTATATATGACTTAGCTAAAATGAAATATCTTGAAAACATGTGCTTCTATGCTTTATGCTTGTAGTACATGTTCTGGCATGATGTACGCTAGTTGTTTGAGTTTATTGACTTAAAAAGATCTCATGGACTCTCCATGTTTGAATGTGATGGTAGAGCCTAGACTGATCAAACCATCTGCAATTGGATTAAATTCTCTCTTGACATGTGAGAATTGGAATTCCTTGAATTGCTTTGCAAGGGATGTTGCCATTTCTTGATATGAAATCAATGTTTTATTTTTGACTTACTAATCTATATTAACTTGACAGACAACTAGGAGAGAATCTCCAAAAAAATTTTACACTTTAAATTTTAAAAGCATTTTGAGCCCATGAATTAAGGCCTCATTTTCTGCCATGTTGTGAGTGTAAGAGAAATTTAACTTGAGGGATAAGAGATCATTTTTGTCTCTAGTGTAATGAAAATTGTCCCAATGTCTGTCCCAGCATGCTTTTAGATCTATCAAAGTAAATCTCCCACATTGGCTCTGGTTTTGTCGTCACAGTTTGCTCTTTAGAAAACCATCATTTGCTTTTATTTCCTCACATAGAGGGAATCTGTCAATTGGTCTGTATGGATTACCCATTGATTAATTTTTATAACACATATTCTAAATCATATTGCATCAATAGAACTTGTCACTTGACTTTCTCCCATTTAGGAATGATTTCTTGATATATTTAAGTGGATTAAATTTGGCAAAAATTTGGACCTTAGATGATAGTAGATAAGGCTGAACACGAGCTGTGTTGAGCCCGAGCTCGGTCAGCTCGAACTCGGCTCGACTAAGTAAGACACGAGCTCGCCTCGGCTCGAGCTCGAATATAGCTCGACTATCCTGGCTCAAACTCGACTCGATAGTCACTTGTCGAGCTCGAGCTCGAGCTCGACTCGATTAAGCTCGTTTACAGTCATCCATACTTGTTGAGCTCGAGCTCGACCAAGGCTCGAATATGTGAGCTCGACTAAGGCTCAAATACGTGAGCTCGATTAAGGCTCGATGAACAAAAATCTATGAAACCGTAACTGCAAGCAATTACTCAACCACCATATCACAAACCCCAAAAATCCACCACACCCGAGAACCAAAACCCAACTCATTGTCGTGATCGTCAAACTCAAAATCGAAAGAATAACCACAGAAAATAGAGGAAAATGAATGAATCAATAAATGGGAAAGAGGAACGAGCTGATTACAGAGTAGAGGCACAAAATGGAGAAATTAGGGTTTACCTGATTACAAAAACTAATGATGACGACTATGACCAACGAAGAGGACTGCCTCTCCTTCTCTCACAGGCCCACGCAAAAAGCCTTCACTCTTCCAAAAACACTCCTTTGCCTTCACAGATTGAACAAAAAAAGGCAGCTCTTTCACGACAGACGAACAACAACGAGAGAGAGTTAGAAAGAGATGGTTACCTGTGGTGGAGAGGCGGAAATGCACAGATCTGACGAGGAGAGGATCTATGGGGGGCGCAAAGGGACAGCCCTAGTTTTGTCGAGAGTTGCTGATGGGAGAAGGCTGAAGAAGAGATTGGAGAGCAGAGCACGTGACGACACATAGGAACCTTGGGCTGATGCCTGAAGCGAAGGAGAAGAGAAGGAGAACTGGAGAAGTTTCAGAGTCTCAGACGGAGAAGAGAAGTTTCAAACTTTCGAGAAGAGATGAGAGACGGCGTCACGGCTAAGAGTCGGAGGGAGGGAGAACGAAAAGTCGAAAACAAAACCTAAAACCTAAAACTCAAACGTTAAAATTAAAAATTTTCATTTCCCGCTTGAGACGGTTTCGAACCGGTTTTTTTTAAACTGATATTTTAATGACGAGTCGAGTCGAGCTTTAACGAGTCAACTTGAGTGAACTCAAACTCGACTCGATTAGTTAAACGAGTCGTCTCGTGAACTCGAGCTCGACTCCTTTAACTAATGAAGCAGCTCGAACTCGCTTACGAGTCGAGCTCGAGTAGCTTGACTCATTGTGCACCCCTAATAGTAGATAGTACCTTAATTTTTGACATATTCATACCAAGGCTAAGTAAGTTGTTTCTATGTAAAGTCATTTTCTTATACTGCTTAAATGTTTTGTTGACATAAGAAATGACATGCTCTATTGGTATTCCTTCTTAATATTGCACTAGAAAGCCACCACAGACTAAATTGTTAACTGTCATATAAAGTAGTAAGGGTTTCTCCAAAATTAGTGCTTTCAAAATTAGCAGACAAATGGTGTATTTCTTGATCTTTTCAAATGAGGCCTGACATTTATGTCCCTATTCAAATTTAAACCCTTTTCATAGTAAATAATTGAATGGTTCATATGTCATGGTAAAATTAGATATAAAGCTTCTAATTGACCTATTTTTGCCTACAAACTACATAGCTTCTTCATATTTCTTGGTGTAATTGCCTTTGCTTTGGATAGATATATTTTGATTCTCTTTTTACTAACCATACATACCAAAAGTTTGCTAGATTCTACTCTAAACATGCATTTATATGGATTTAGTTTGAGTTTGTATTGTAAAAGTCTATCAAAAACTTGAAAAGAATGTTGATGTGATCCTCCCTAATTTATTACTTAATTAGCAAATTATCCACATATGCATCCATGATTTGAAAAATAACTGTCATAGCCCTTTCATATGTTGTCCCAGCATTCTTTAAGCCAAAATACATTATAGTATAGCAAAAAGTGCTCCAAAGGATTGTAAATGATGTTTTGGCTGATCTTGAGTGACTAACTTTATTTGGTTGCAGACAAAATATCCATCCATAAAGGAGAATATAGCATGGCATGTAGTACTATCCACTAACAAATCAATCTTTGAAAGTAGGTAATGATCTTTTGGTGTGACTTCATTCAAATCTCTGAAATCAATACAAAGTCAAATTTTGTCATTCTTTTGTGAAACTACCATGATGTTTGCCAACCATTTGGGTTAGTCAATTGTTTGGATGAACCATGCATTTATTAGGTTTCAAGACCTTACTTGACTTGCCTCTCAAGATGAGGGTTTACTTTTCTCAATTTTTGTTCGATTGACTTACATTCTAGCTTCACTGGAGATAGATGCTTGACTAGTTTAGTTTCAAGTCCTAGCATGTCTTCATAAATCCATGCAAAGACTTCTTGATTATTTATGAGGAAGTCTTTCAACTTTTCTCTTTCTTCTACTGAAAGCCTACTCCCATATGTAAAATTCTTGGTTTTTCTTTTGTCTTGATGTTAATCTCATTGATTGGATCATTAATCAAAAGCAACGATTGGTCTTGTTTTTTCATTGGGATAAACTTTGGACATTCTGCCTCAATGAGTTCTAGATTTACCTCCTTGAAGGCTTTTGATGGTTGATTTTCAGGTGTCATCATGAAGTTAAATAAAAATTAGAAAATAAAACAACGCAAATTGCATGTATCATAAACGAGGACTCTTGGTCTATTGGAATACAATGGTTTTTTAAACAAAAATGATAAGATAATAATTGGTTAGATAGATGGTCAACATTCACCTATGGTATTGCTTTGACAAAGGCCACTGGCTTGAATTCTTCTCTTGCGTCCACCTCTTCATATTTTTGGCATCCTAGGGCTCAAGTGTCTCACTGCTCTGCCAATGTGGTTGGTTCCAAAATTCATCTTCATGTTTGCCAAAGCCAGTAAATGGATTGAAGCCATGGTGCATGTGGGGGAAACAACATTGGTGGCATAGATCCATGGTTGGCCGAGTAATAGATTGAATGAAGGTTATATCTCCACCACATGGAATCAAACCTTATGTTGTATCCCAAAGTTGTTGAGATTGAGACATATGCATCCCAAGCAAGGCTGCCCCAAGCCATCATATCCATGAACAAAAATTGATAATGGAGTATAGTTAGATTTCCTTATCCCAAAATATGTGGGTTGCCAGTTGTGGACATATGTTTAAACTAACTTCTCCATCGATTAAGACATGGAAACTCTAATATCTATTGTTTCAACCACTATGTGTAAGCATTAATATGTAATGTGCCTCCATTTGGTAAATCTTCGTTCCAAAATATAATTAGACCAATATAGTTCAAAGGCCTATTCATCTCCCTAATTAGGGTGAAATTTCTCCCTTTATTTGGGGTGAAAAGTTTTGTTCTCTACAAATGACTTTCAAAGCTTTGGGATCCCATACTTGTGGTCCTTCAGTGATACAGTTTCAATATTTTGAGTAAATCTTTCAGTGAAGAGATTGATCAATTTGTCATAATGTTTCAGCTCTATAGGGTTAATGTGTTTCTGGTACCACTGTGCTGCAATTCCTTCTAAGCTCTTAGAGAAGAATCAAAAGAGAAATCGATGATTATGGCAGAATTTATAGCAATCTACCAAGAACATAGCCAAGTGCGCATTTGGGTCTCCATGGCCATCAAATTTAACGAATTTCTTGGCCAAGTTCTTGATGCTCTTATCACTCTCGAAGCTCTCATAGAAGTTTTTGCAAGTAAAATTTCTCTTATTCTTGCATTTGAGCTGAACAACATTCAAATTCTTTTCAACTTCCTAGATTTTGACTTTTCAATATTCTCCCTTCTTATTTTTCTTGAGAGTCTTTTGCTGTTCCTCACTACTTGATTATGTAGCAATGTCTTCAAAAGAATTAGAGCTGCATGAGGAAGACTTTTTTTATCTTGTTCCATTTCTTCTTGGCTTTCTCTACCTGAGCTTGCTCTTGATTGAACATGATCATGTATTTTTGAAATTTTCTGTATTTTTCATATTTTTGTTCATTTATCTTTGTTTTGGGAGATGTATTTGAGGATGATTCTTTTCTTTTGTCATTTGTATGGGTTGCTATATTTCTATCTCTATTCTTCTCATTTATTGGTTTCTTATCCCCACCATCAAGAGTATATTTACCTTACGAGAAAAAATGAAAATGTTAGAACTTGATGTGATGGGAGATAATGTTAGATGATGATATTTTGGAGAAAATGAAAAATTTTTTATTGCATATTTTAAGAAAAATAATATTGACAAGACTTGACAAAACAAGACTTGATTGACTATAGCAATCTGGACATGATCATCTAGAACATAAAGATGGACGGGGGGACTTCATTCTACCATTTTACATATTCAGGACTCATGCCTGGATTGAGGACAATGCACAAATGGGTAAATGGTTCACAACAATGTTGGGCCACGGTGTATGTTCTAGACCACTATTCGGTATCCATCTTGCACTCGACAATGGCTCCTTCTAATTCAATTTAATAAGTCTTTCTTTAACGTTGCAAGAATTATTGAATGCAATGCTCTGGATGGTAGTCAACTATGAAAAGTAGTCCCAGCAGAAGACCTTCTCTGCCTGAACTTTAGGTATATGTTGACTTAGTGGCTTCTTTGTCAAAGAAGTGCCAAATGATTGATGGAATTGTCCAGCTTCTCCATTTTCCTATGATGGTGCTCTACAATGGATAACTGGTAGTCGGTGTTTCTGAAATGACATGAATGTGGCCACACATCCTTGTAGAACCATGACTGCAATGCGAAGATATATCCTTTTATCAAGTTTGCATCCTCAATTGAAAATTTGGTCAAGCCTCAGTAAAGAAATGCTAAGGGTGTTGTTGCTATAGATATGTGGTATACTTTGATGTGTTCCCACTTTCTGAAGAAGCAAGTTGTGTGGAAGTCCATCATGTGTTTCTCATTGTGAAAGAAGACGAGACCCACAATGCAGGTTACTATGGAATTCTTGTATTTGTCTAGGGCACTTCTAGAGAGTGAAGCAGGATTAGCATATTGAGAATATACTTCACCATGTTCTTCTAGCTGGAGGTATTGGTGTCCATCTTTTTTTAGAAATTGTCAAATCAGTTTTCTCGTGAGTTTGTGAATCACTTATATAGTTTTGACTTGACCTTGATTGATGAGAAACTGGTCTTAAATTGGTCCTCTTGGGTCACCTTCTAGCTTGGGCAAACCCATGATTTTTGAAAATTCACCCTATAGAAACCAAAATTTGTTGGTCCTTGGGTTCCATCTTTTGGTGATTGCATGGATCAAACTGTCGTTGGTGGGTTGCATTGCTAAATTGGCTGATCCTTTGAGACCACAATCTTCTAAGTGGTCCGAGAACATACACTGGAAGGTTGCATACTACAAGAGATGAAATTGGGGTAGATACACTCCACTTGGAATGACACAAACTCTAGATCGTCCTTGACACAACCTAAATAGGATATGGTCATATGGAAAAATGCTTTCTAAGTCCATCTAGACAAGAGAAAGTTTTGACTAGATATTGACATAAATTGACGTAATAGAGACCTGAGAAGAGTTTGACATTGGGTTTGTACATAGACTTGGGGACGTTTGACATTGGGTTTGTACATAGACTTGGGGACAATGTAGGGTATTCCATCTCATTAATCCAAGCAATCAATTGAAGATAAATCAAACAAATGATAATGTATTTCCTAAGACTCTTGCCTCTATGCATCATTTAGAAAATTGGTCTTGGAACTTAGGGAAATAAATGGGCTTCATTGATCCTGATTTAACCAAAATCCAAGGTATGCATACATCAAATATGTGGTACTGACATAGACTCCGCTAAGGGTTTTCTAAATTTAAAGGGGTGTCAATTCTCCATGGTACTGGCATAGACTCCTGCAAGGGATTTCTTAATTTGAAGGGTCTCCAATTCTCCATTTTCACCCATCGATATATCGGGAACTATCGTTTGTTTCAGTACTAATGAAGAGACTTTTCATTCTAGTTGATTGGTCAAATTGTAAGGCTATGTCTTGGACTAATGTCCTAGAAATATCCCAGCAACAAGATGACTAGAACTTGATATAGGCAATGGTTGTTTTTGAAAATTCATGAGCATATGCGAAATAGATGTCTCCATTGCATACATTCCTAAGAGATAGACTTGAAAATTTGAGAGAGCATACATGGGCTCCATATAACTCCTAAATTCCCTGTATGATAAATTTTAGGACTAAGGAAAACATGTTATCCCCTTAATTACTCACAAATATGATCGTTAGATATGGTTATGAAGAGTTTCATGCAATTGATGGCCATGCAAAATCTTCGTATTGACCACAGTGAAGGCCGTGGCCAATAAGGTGATCAGCCACAGTCTAAACCATGGCTGAATTGTCACTTGTGGTTATTATTACTATAATGGCCTTTTCCACATGTTCTGTTAATATATATATATATATATATATGTATGTATATATATATATATATATATGTATATATATATATATATGACTTTAAATACAAATCAAAAGAAAGTTTTCACAGATTGAAATTTCATTACAAGAAAGGTTATACACACAAAATTTATATAAATGTAGAAAAATTTATAAACATGAATAGTATGGGTCTATTGATCCAATATTCTTTCCACCTTTACATATTCATCATTCTAAAAAATTTCATCATGTTCACACCCATTAATACTGGTCACTAGAGTTTACTAAAAACATTCAAAAAAAGGGAAACAACTATTAGTACCTATAAGAAAATAAAATTTTAGGAGCACCTAGGAAGTTCATATAAGGTGAGAATAGCTGTCCATTAACAAAAGTGTATAGTTTGTCTGGTTTTGTTATCATATGGATAAGAGGGCTTCATGTCCTCATTTGATAAAGGCATCAAGATGTACAATATGAACAAAATTTGATCAAATAACTGATTTTGTGGTGTAATCAAAAGTATGATCACAACAATCAATTATAATGGGAAATTGCCCTAAATCATCAAGCTTGTGTGATGGACAATTTTTTTATCCCAAAAATGGATGTGTTGTGAATTCAATCAGACCTGTTCTGTTTGTGAATCTGCAAAGGAAAAAAAAATCAAGTTTAAGAATGTGTTTGCTAGCAGGTGTGCTTGATATTGTTCTTCAATCATACACAATCATAGACATCTGATTTTGACAGGCTTTTAAGTTCGATTACTTGTGGAATATTGTTGAAGATTTTATTTAGTTATTTATGCGTGTTCCTTTCATTTTTTTGGTTTTTATTTGATAAGCTACATGATTGGAGAATCATAGATACTAGCAACAATGTAAGAAAACGATATAGAGAAATCTTTTTAAATGTTCTTGCTAAAATTTTGGAGGAAAGATGTTCTATTTCATATTTGAAAAGTATAACGGTTTATATGAATTTCTTGTACGTGAAAAGTTCATTCCTCTCAAGAACAAAGTTAAGAACAGTCACAGTTTGTAGAAAATTTTACAAAGAGCCACTAATAAGATGTATTTTTGTTTATACATATTGGTTGTTGGAGGCAGGAAGAATTATTTTTTTGGGTCATTTTAACTATAAAATTGACAATTTTCTTTTGAAGGATTGGATTGAAGTGAGCCTGATGTGTGGTAGCTTCATAACATTGGTGATGAATGATCATTACCTTGAAGGATTTTAGGAATCAAGGTGATATAGGCTTCCTAGGATGATGTCCTAAGTTTAATCATCAATACATATGACTCCATGTGGACACTAAAGCAACTGCCTCGTAGAGGTAGATACGTGCCACACGCAGTGTTTTATGTGCTACAAGCAGCTATGGTTACACCTTTCATCACTCTCCTTGTGTACCCATCCATGCCGGTGGGAGCCTGGTATGTGTGCAAATGCTAAGTAAGATATACCTTCTTTTCTCCGGCTTGAGTTGCAGTCAGTCTTGCTCAGCCTGAGTTCAGATGGTGGCAGTTCAATCAGCACATTTGTCTCATCTAATTTTATAACTTTAAATTCATTTAACTTTACAAGAAAAAAACTTCAGTCAACTGCATGCTTATGACAGTTCCTCTTTTCTAATTGATATAAATTAAAAGAGGTAGCTAGATCAAAACCTGCTTGGAAGCAGTAAAACTCATTGTGTTATTGAACCACATGTTTTTAAAACAAAAAGTAAGACTACCACCAATTATTACTTACAGTCATATGTGTCTATCTAATAGTGCCACAATGTCTACCTTTTCATTAGACATTAAATTAGACATAGTTCGTGCATGTATATCTAGTGATACAATGGCTGAGCTACCTTGAAGGAAAAAAGCACACGTTCTTGCCTAGGTTAGTGTAGGGACTAATCTGTTTATGGTGAATGTACTTTCATTTGGAATATAGATGGCTAGATGCTACTAGGAAGGAATTGGCACTTTCAAAAGCTTTCAATCTCTATTTTGCTTCCCAATTTGATAACTCAGGTTGGTGTAATCTCTTCCAATTGTTTTTCTAAATTGTACCTCATTGAAGTTTATATAGATTAACTTGTAGAATTGCCTGAGCATTGGTGTCGACAAATTATCTGTCAACATTGTTGACTGTTCTCATGAATGTAACCATGACATGGTGTTCTCTTTTCTGTATGTACTTTAAAAAGGCTGCCTACGTTACGTTGTTTTGAACAGCTCATAGATAATTGCATACTGATATCACTACATTATGGAAAATGTAGATGGTACCTCTATTTAGTTGTTCTTAATCACTTTTACATTCTTTGTCTTGCTCAGATGTAGTTGAATTTTATCAGTTTCAAGAACCTATAATTTGAATACTATAAGAAATTTCATATGCACGGTGTTGAATGTCTAGTTAACTTTTAAAGTCACCCATATTGCAGTCATACAAGTTCATGATAGTACAGATTAGGCAGCAGGGCTGCAATCTGTCTCATGGGCTCTTATGAGTAATGTAAGGATAACATGACCGAAGACAATGTATACTGTAATAACAAACATATCTGTCACCAATGAAATGTTAAAATATAATTATAAGGATCATTTGGTAGGCTGACATATGTCTATGAGAAATTTCAAATATTATGGCTGTCTTAACGTAAATATCTGCTTAAGTGATTGATTTTTGGATATTACATTGTTTAATATGGTATTGAGTAATTTTGTAATGTATAGATACCTGTACACAATTACGGACTCTTTGATGGGTTGAATCCGTAATTGCTCTTTATATAAAATGGTAGTGGTCCCTGGGGTCGTGCAATGGTTGCCTAAAACGTTGGTGTCATAGGGTTGTCTCTTCCCCATCTGAGAGAGACCGCACGTGCGCCGCACAGACCCTAGAAGATCCTACCTCGATCTACAATTCGTGCATTTCAGATGGATTCAGGTACGCTTCCACTTCGATTAAAGTTTCATGTCTTGAGTATGAACATGATCCTGTTTAAGGCATATTCAGTTTTGTGTATGCATGAGGGAAATCTCCCGAGAATTTTTAAAAGAGCCCTCTGTTCATTGTTGAATCATTGATTTTTGAATGAATTTTTGTGCGATCTTCCCTTTCAGATATTCCCCTTCTTCGGCTGCACGATTTTTCAAAAAAAAAAAAAACTATGGGCGTGGTCGAGCAACGAAAGCCGTCGGGCTTTCGTTGCAGCCACCTGAGGAAGAGAAAGGGAAAGGGTCAGGTTTCAAGCCGTTCACGGGGGCGTCGGCCGGCCGTTAGGTCGCCCTAGCGCGACCCGCTGGCGGCCACCCAACATCAAAGGAGGCCCGTCACGGGCTTTCCCACTGCCGTCGTTTTCAACCACACGCAAAAGGGAAAGGGGCCTGCCGGTGGAAGACCACCGCCCACCTGCCGTTCGATAGGCGAGCAGTGGAGGCGACACCTACGACCGCTTGGGCGATCGAGCACGGGTCGAGTCGGGTCGGGTCTTGATAGACCCGATCCGGATCCATCAGTTTAACAAAAAAAAAATTCGTTGCCGCCGACCTTCCACCCGCGTTAAGATTTTTGGACCGACCGGCTCATTCAGTTTGGAACCGATTTTAGCCATTTTCAAACCGGTTCAGTGGGTGATCCGGATCCATCAGTTTAACAAAAAAAAAATCGTTGCCGCCGACCTTCCGCCCGCGTTAAGATTTTTGGACCGACCGGCTCATTCAGTTTGGAACCGATTTTAGCCATTTTCAAACCGGTTCAGTGGGTTTCGAAGCCGATATGGGCTATTTTTGACCGGTTTGTCCAATTTTTAGACCGGTTCAGCCCTATTTAGGGCCTTGTGGGTGTTTTAGTTGCGGTTTAAGAACGATACGGGCCATTTCAAGGTCGATTCAGTAGTTCTTGACCCACTTAAACACGATTTTGGTACCGGTTCATGAAATTTTGGACTCTTTTGGGCCAGTTTCATTGAATCATTTTGTTTTTGGATTCAATGCAGGGCAAATTTGTATGTAAATTTTAATTTATGTATCATATTTTTGCACGTTGTTAATTTGTGGGTGTACTTTAGATGAATGTTTGGATTATGAATTTGATCTTTGGTCATGTCCATTGTTCGAAATGAGTAGGTTTGTACTTTATATCCGCAAAGTGACCTCTATTGTACGAATTTATCTGTTTTGAACATTAGATGGTAGTGTACTTAATCCATGCGGGTAATGATTAACCAAAAGAAGGATTGTTGTTTGGTCAGGTTTAAGTATACAGGGGCAATGCATATGTGATAATTTTCAGGTTTCCATGTGAATAGTGAGTCAATCCAAAGATGGACTTGTTATTTGTCAGGGCTAATTATCTATATTCATTGTTGACCAAGAATACCACTGGCAGTTAGTATTTCAATCCAAAGATTGCATATTAACGTTGCACCGGTACCTTGTGATGTGTTTTGGGTCATTGTGTTTAAATTCATTTATATTTGTTATTTCATCTTTATACATGTATTGATTGTGAGCATGTTTTGGTTTGTTCTTTACAATGAGTTCTGCTTTTATGATATTTGCAAATTTGAGTACTATTCTTGAGTTAAATTATTCTAATTTTAAAAGTAAGAAAAGAAAGACTATTAAGGAAGTTGCAGTTGACCAGTCATCCATTAAGAAACAGAAGAAGCATAAGGAAAGTCAATCAAGCTGCTTCTTTTGTAAGGGTAAAGGTCATATGAAGAAGGATTGTACTAAGTTTCACGCATAGCGTGAAAGGAAAGGTATACTTCTCACTTTGGTTTGTTCTGAGGTTAATTTAACTTTAGTACCCAGAAACACTTGGCGGGTAGATTCAGGTGCTACTACTCACATAAGTGTCTCTATGCAAGGCTGCCTAAATTGTCGAACACCAAATGATGCTGAAAGGTTCATCTATGTGGGCGATGCCAAGAAGGCGAAGGTTGAAGCCATAGCAGATTTTCAGTTATTTTTAAAGACTAATTGTTATCTGAATTTAACAAAAACTTATGTGGTACCATTTTTTAGACGGAATTTGATTTTTATTTCCTCGTTGGACAAATTTGGTTATTATTGTTTATTTGGAGATAGTAAATTTAAGTTATTTCTGTACTCAAATTTGATAGCCACTGGTTTTTTATCTGGTAGAGATAACCTTTATTTGCTTGATACGGTTGCTTCATATTATGAAACCTTGCATGTTACGTCTAGTAGTACTATAAGAAAATTAGCCAATGAGAATTCTGCTATGTTGTGGCATAGGTGCTTAGGACATATCTCTGAAAATGGAATAAAAAGGCTTATGTCAAATGGAATTCTTGAGTCCCTTGATTTTGCAGACTTTAATGTTTGTATTGAATGTATAAAGGGAAAACAAACAAACATTAAGAAAACAGGTGCAAGTAGAGCTTCAGATGTCTTAGAACTGTTTCATACGGATGTTTGTGGTCTATTCCCTACGGCTTGTTGGAATGGACAACAATATTTTATCACGTTCATAGATGATTATTCTCGTTATGGTTACTTGTATTTGATTCATGAGAAGTCTCAATCCTTAGACGTTTTCAAATCTTTTAAAGCCGAAGTTGAGAATCAATTAGGCAAAATGATTAAAATCGTTAGATCTGACCATGGTGGTGAATACTATGGTAGATTTGATGGATCAGATGAAAAACGTCGAGGGCCTTTCGCTAAGTACCTAGAGGAATGCGGTATAGTCCCTCAATACACCATGCCGAGTTCTCCCAGAATGAATGGTGTAGCTAAGAGACGAAACATGACTCTTATGGATGTAATAAGGAGTATGATTAATCATTCTACCTTACCAGAATCCCCATAGGGAGAGGCATTAAAGACTGCAACATATTCTAAATAGAGTGTCATCAAAAGCAGTACTGAAAACCCCATATGAATTATGGATAGACAAAACGCCTAGTATGAGGCATTTTCATATTTGGGGATGTCCAATTGAAGCGAGGCCATATAGGCCAAATGAAAGAAAATTGGACTCTAAGACGGTTAGCTGTTACTTTGTTGGGTATTATGAAAGGTCAAGGGGTTATAAGTTTTATAATCCATCTAGTAAGTCTTTCTTTGAAACGGCAAATGCCCATTTCTTTGAGGATATTGAGTTTGGGGGAGGTGATCAGGTTAGAAGCATTGTCTTTGAAGAGAGACTTGAGTCCACTCATACGGATGTTGTAAGCAATAGTCAGGTATTCATTCATGCCATTGTTCCATCAACATATTCAGAAGAAGACAATGATGTTGATCTCCTTACTCGAGAACAAACTCAACAACCTCAAGAAAATCAAGTAGAGGTGTCACTGAGGAGATCCACTAGAGAGAGGAGAAATACAATTTCAAATGATTTTGTCTATCTCCAAGAACATGATGTTGATATGGGCTTAATGGAAGATGATCCTATTAACTTCCAGCAAGCGATAAAGAGTTCTAAATCTCATAAGTGGATCGATGTCATGAATGAGGAAATAAAGTCCATGATGGATAATGACGTATGAGATGTTGTTCCCTTGAATGAAGGTGTGAAACCCATTAGTTGTAAATGGATATTTAAAACCAAGAGGGATTCATTAGGAAACGTCGAAAGGTACAAGACACGTATTGTTCAAAAGGGCTTTACTCAAAAGGAATGCATTGATTATACAAAGACTTTCTCTTCAGTTTCGTCGAAAGACTCTTTCAGGACCATAATGGCACTTGTGGCTCATTTTGACTTAAAGTTGTATCAGATGGATGTAAAGACAGTGTTTCTAAATGGAGACATTGATGAAACGATATATATGGTGCAACCAGAAAACTTTATTTCAGGTGATGCAAAGAAAATGGTCTGCAAACTCAAGAAATCCATATATGGGTTAAAGCAAGCTTCCCGTCAGTGGTATTACAAATTTCATCAAGTTATAGTTTCATTTGGTTTCGAGACTAATATGGTTGATGAATGTGTATACCAAAAGTTCAGTGGGGGTAAATTTATCTTTCTGGTTTTATATGTCGATGATATATTGCTGGCAAGTAATGACGTAGGCATATTGTATGAAACTAAGAAATTTTTGTCAACAAATTTTGACATGAAGGATTTTTGTGATGCATCTTTTGTATTACGGATCCAAATATTTCGAGATTGTTTTCGGGGTATTCTTAGATTATGACAAAATGCTTACATCGATAAGGTGCTTCAGCGATATGGCATGAAGGATTGTAAACCAGGAGATACTAAAGAAGACAAGTTTAGTCTCAAACAGTACCCTAAAAGTGAAATCGAATCTAAAGAAATGGAAATGATTCCCTATTTGTCTGTTGTGGGAAGTTTTATGTATGCTCAGGTTTGTACTCGTCCGGATATTGCATTTATCGTTGGAATGTTAGGCAGATACTTAAGTAATCCTGGTATGGATCATTGGAAAGCAGCCAAAAGGGTATTAAGGTACTTACAGAGAACAAAAGATCTTATGCTCACATACAAGAAGTCAGACCAGTTGGAGATCATTGGGTATTCAAATTCTGACTTCGCTGGGTGCCAAGACAGTCACAAGTCTACTTCAGGCTATGTATTTATATTGGTTGGAGGAGTTATATCTTGAAAAAGTGTCAAACAGACACTTGTAGCTACTTCAACCATGGCAGTAGAATTTAGAGCATGTTACGAGGCATCCAATCATGTTTTGTGGTTGCGAAATTTTGTCAAGGGGTTGCGCATTGTGAGTAGGGCTGCACAACGAGTCGAGCCAACTCGGGCTCGACTCGAACTCGCTCGACAAAGCTCGGCTCGAGCTTGTCTCGTTTATAAATGAGTCGAGTTCAAGCTGAAATTTATACTCGAATAAATAAACGAGTCGAGTTCGAGTTGCAAGAACACGACTCGTTTAAACTCGACTCGACTCGATACATTAAATCAATTGAATTGAATGAACCGGTTTGAGAAACCGATTCACCGGTTTAGGGTTAAAATTTTTTCATTCCTTCCACCATTTGGTCTTCTCTTCACTCACTGTCTGCTCTCTCTCTTCCGCTGGCTTGCTGCTCTCACCCGATCACCCCCGCTGGACCGCCGTTGCTGCCTCTCTCGCCGCTTCTGCTGGACCGTCGTTACAACCCTCTGGCCCCTCTCTCGCCGTTTCCTCTCCCTCTTCCGCTGGACTGCTACTCTCGCCGCTTCTGCTGGACCCCGTTGCTGCCCTCCCTCGATGCTGTTGCTTCTTTCTTCTTCTCCATGGTTGTTCTTCTTCTTCCTCCTCCTCCCAACTGACAACATCATGATTTGTATTAATATTTGTTGTCTTTTGTAGCTACATTATGATAGGTAGGTGCCGAGTGACTCTCTCTCTCTCTACCCCATCCTCCCTTTCCCTGTGACTGTGTCTCTGACTCTTGTTCGTGCTTTTATTAGGGCTTTCTATTTGGCCCTCTTTATTGCTGATTTTGTGTTTTGCTTAGCCCCTTCTAATTGCTGATTTGGGGATTTCAGTTTGTCCCTTTCAATTTTTTCTATGTTAAACATGATTTTGTTTAGGTTTCTATTTGATTGTTGATTTAGGGGCTTCCATTTGCCTCTTCTGATTGCTGATTTGGGGTTTCCGTTTGTCCTTCTTATGAACATTATCATTATGAAGAGGCGAGACACATTTGTGCTGTTGCTGTTTTGATTATCTTTTTTTATTCAATTTGTCCCAAGTCTTGACAGAAACAGAGTCCAGCACTTCTGCCTTTTCTGGTCTTGATGATCCAATGGAACATTGTTTTGGGTTTGGTTTAAGAATGGGAGGAAGAAGAGTTTTGTAGCTAAACAAGTTATCGAGTTAATTGAGTCGAGCTCGACTTTGTATATTCGAGTCGAGCTCGAGCTTGTGTTAAGCAGCTCGACTCGAGTTCGAGTCGAGCTCGAGCTCGTTGAGCTGAGTCGAGTTCGAGCTGGGCAAGATCAAGCTCGACTCGGCTCGTGTGCAGCCCTATTGATGATCCAATGGAACATTGTTTTGGGTTTGGTTTAAGAATGGGAGGAAGAAGAGTTTTGTAGTTAAACGAGTTATCGAGTTAATCGAGTCGAGCTCGATCTCGACTTTGTATATTCAAGTCGAGCTAGAGCTTGTGTTAAGCAGCTCGACTCGAGTTCAAGTCGAGCTCGAGCTCGAGCTCGTTGAGCCGAGTCGAGTTCGAGCTGGGCAAGCTCGAGCTCGACTTGGCTCGTGTGCAGCCCTAATTGTGAGTGGTGTAGAAAGACCACGAAGGTTATTGTGTGACAACAATTCAGCAGTCATGTACTCTAATAACAATCGTAGTTTGTAAAAGTCAAAGCACATCGACATTAAGTTTTTGGCTGTTAAAGAGAGGATACAGAATGGTCAGGTGTCTTTAGAGCATATTGGGACAGACTCTATGATTACGGATCTGCTTACCAAGGGTTTAACACCTAAGGTCTTTCACGAACATGTTGTTCGTATGGGGGTGTTGTCCTTGGATGATGTGCTGGTTTAGTGGGAGTTTGTATTTTGTTTGCTCTTATGTATGGAGAAATATTCAGTTTTCTGTAGAATACAGTTTAAAGTTCTTTAGTTCCATTCTGTGTTTATGTTTTTGATCTCCAAAAGGTTTTAAAGTTGGACCAGTTGAGAATAGACATGTTGTAATCACATTACATGTAATTCTCATGTTATACATCCATATCAGATCTATGTCAATGATTGTGTTAATATTTGTGATCATTGAAGGTTTAGCTAATTTTAATATAGTGAAAGCCGCATTGAATCTGTGTTGATATGGTCATGAACGAGATTGGTGAAAATGACGTTTAATAAGAAGCAGTTATGAGCTCCTAAGATTTTATGTAATGTCTGAATGTATAAATACATATTTGGCCCAAGTGGGAGATTGTAAGAATCATTGGTGGGCCGGCATATGTCTATGAGGAATTTTAGACATTATGACTGTCTTAACGTAAATATCCACTTAAGTGATTGCATTTTGAGATATTACGTCATTTAATATGGTATGAGGTAATTTTGTAATGTATAGATACCTGTACGCATTTATGGACTCTTTGATGGGTTGAATCTGTAATTGCTCTTGATATAAAATGGTAGTGGTCCCTGGCATCGTGCAATAGTTATCTGAAACGTTGGTTTCATATGGTTGTCTCTTCTCAATCTGACAGAGACCGCACGTGCGCCGCACAGACCCTGGAAGATCCTACTGCGATCTACCGTCCGTGTAGTTCAGATGGATTCAGGTACGCTTCTGCTTCAGTTAAAGTTTTATGTCAATGATTGAGCATGAACATAATCCTGTTTAGGGCATATTCAGTTTTGTGTATGCATGAGGGAAATCTCCCAGCAATAGTGACTGAGCTGCTACTGCATTATTTATTACCCTTTTCCTTTGAATCTACTGACTCATTTTATTAATTCAAAGAAACACCTAAGCCAATGTCCTTTTCTTAAAAGTTCAATTTCGATTGGCCAATTCAGGGTGCTTCAAATTGATTTTGACAACAACATTGTGTCCTTATAGTCTGATTTTCTTCCATATAGGTGGCATATAAACTACTCGTGATAACATTGTATTGCGAGAATGCATTGTGGTGCAAAGTAATGGATCCATATGATATATTTCACAAGGTGATCTTTTGTTCTTTCAAGTTGCAGGTATCATTTTTTTTTTGTTTATTTATACATTCTGCAATTGACGACGGAAATCATATAGTTGTTGAAATATAAGAACCAAAGTGAAAATGCAATTGGTGAGCATTATTTTATGGTTGTTGGTGGTTGCTTTAGCACAGTCTGTTAGTATCATTTTCAAATCATGAACTTCAATGAATAAATAACGCAACTTTTTTTTGTCACATAACTATTATGATATACATTTTATTGTTTATGAAGACTTGTATTTAAACATTTTCAAGTGGTCTAACGAATTCAACCTATTCTTCAATTATGTTTTTGTTTTCATAATGGAATAATGTTTTCTTCTATATTATATGGATTTTAGGTTGTTTACATTTGTAGAAAGTGAAAAAACAAGAGAGAGAAAGAATAGAGTTTTTTGCTTGTATATATTTGTTTACATATTTTGTCATGTATTTTCTTTTGTCTTATATAGATTATTTCAAAAGATAGAAAGAGCAAGAGAGAGAGACAGAGATCATTTTTTGATGTTTTTTACATATTTTATTAGGTATTTTTTTTTATTACATTTTAAGTCTCCTTTGTAGAGAGAGAAAAAAGAAAGAGAGTGAATGTTTTTTTTATTTTCTTATATATTTAATTTGTTTTGATAAATATTTTCCTTCATTATATGTGAAATAGTATTTGCATCAGTTTGTATAGTTTTTTTATATATTTTATCATCTGATTTAGAGAGAGAAAGATAACGCAAAACACATGTTAAAGATGTTTGTTCAGTTATTTAAACAAATTGTAGAGAAGACAAGTTAAAAATTGTCTTCGTGTATAAACACTGGCGAAACTTACAACTTGTCCACACCGACAAAAACTCTTAGAGGTCGTTTGATGGGCACAGGACTTGCGTGTCTTATTTAATTGATTTTGTTATCAAACGCTATCCACGGTACACGATGGACAGAATGGACAATTAAACAGGCCCCTGTTCTTTGCTGTTCCGAGCTAACCCTTGGAACAGCGCCTCGGAACAGTGTGGCCTGCTCACCCCCGAGCGCATCCCGACTCTCGAGCGGCCCCCGAGTTTTCCCCTTTCTCCTCCTCCAACTCTCCTCCTCCGACTCCCGAGCGTCCCCCGAGTTTTCCCCCTTTCTCTGCATCCGACTCTCCCTCTTCTCTTTGAGTCTCCCCTTTCCACTGCTTTACACCTCCCCCTTTCCACAGCTCTATGCCTTCCTCCCCTGCTTTACGACTTCATCTCGAGCGATCACCTCATTTCTGCAAGTCCATAGTTGGGTGAACAACTTTTTTCAGGTGATTTTTCTCCTGTTCTCTTGTTTTCTCTCTCGCTCAGCTCATTCTTGTCTCTGATTTGCAGTTGATTTACAATAACTAGGGTTGCCCCGTAGGCCCTTCTTGCTGCGAAAAGGAATTTTTTAAGTTATTTGCATCGAAAACATTTTTTGTGGCTGTGTATCCCTCTCTCTGTCTTTTGGTCTTCCTCTCGTTCTCTATCTTTCTCTGTCTTCCTTTCTGAAACACCCAAAAGGTCGCCCACAAGGTTGTTGATCGGCTTTGCCTTTCCTCTTTGCAGGTGTCTTCTGCACTTCCTCTCAATTTCGAATCTGTGGAATCCCATTGCTGAGGAAGAGGTAAATGTGTTTCCCCTCTTTGCTTGCCCGTCTTCTCTCTTTCAACGGCTGAAATCTTATTTGAAATGTAATTTATCTGTGTGTGTGGTTATGTTTCATGAATGCTCCTCTATGGGGAAAAAGAAAGCAGACAAAAGTGAACCTCTAACTTTCAGCTGATTTTGATGGGAACCTCGAGCGCTATTTTGTTCTAATGTTTTTTATTCGACTTAAGGCTTCTCAAGACGAGAAGCGTATGAATATCATGGCGAAGCCTTTTGTAGAAAACGTTGCTCTAGTTAGAACAGTTAGAACAGAAAAATGCTACGTATCTTTCCATTTTGAATCTGTTATGTTTAACATGCATGGAAACTTACCTGAAGTTGTGGATATTTGTAGATGCAGTTGAAAAGCTTTTTTGTGATAAATTTTAGTGCATTTGAAGGTATTAATACCAATCAAAAGGTTCTCTCTGCAGCCTATTGCAATCTATCCTTTATTAAGTTGCTATTGAGCTTTCTTCTTGCGCTTCAAAGAATTGATATACTGTAAAGGCTTTTCATGCATTTTGAATCGCTGATTTTACATGTTCTGCCTGCTGTTCCTTTTAAAGAACATAGTGTTCTCTTCTTAAAATCATCAAACGGTGGACAAAGAACACCATTGTCCATGAGAACAGGACAGTGGTGTAATGGACTGGACATCCTGTCTGTCCTGTTCTAGTGGACAGCAATCAAACGACCTCTTAGGACACTTGTTTTAAGGACAGTTGTTCCTGCAAGCAAACAAATACCTAGAGGAGCGGGCTTTCACACCTCTCCTTCTTATGTCTATTTATAAAACTGCCCAAATGGTTGAGCTCCTTTGAAGAAGACCTTACGTTTTCAACTGAATTCCAACATAATAACAACAAATTTAGTCCAGTCATTTTTCAGAATGTTCACATAAGAGAACTTGGCCACTAAGAGGGGTTTTTGTGATTTTTTTTTTCTTGTCTCTCTTATTTAGATCTATATATTGGGCTTGGATTTGGATCTGAATCTAATTGCCCCAATACAAAAAAGCAGTCATATATTCTCCGTTAATTTTAGCACTCTTTCATATGAAGTTTGTAACATAAAGTTATTTATCAACAAAATCAACGTAAATATGAGATGTTTAGCCATTAAAACATGGATGAATGCATTCTAAATGATTAGATGCATTTCATGCACCATTAATGTCATGCAACTTTCTTTCAAAATTGGCCTTCTAGCTTATTTTCAAACCCAATTTCAAAGTCGATAGATTTTATATAATCATACAAAACCGATACACCTTGGTGGCAACTCTTCACCTTCTTCAGCAGTGATTTAAACAGCATGTCAAGCACCCTGATTCTACTACAAGCTCAGCATACTCCATAGGGTCGGCCCCTGGGGAGAGGGGGAAGGGAGAAGCAGGGCTCGAAGAACGAGCTTAACTGTAGATGCTTAGCATGCAGCCTTGGCTTAAAATATGACATCTACATTAATTGTGGACACGTAGATGTGACATTATATAGAGATTCAAATTAATCTATGAAACTAAAGCATTTTATTCGATACATTCAGAATAAAACTTCTTGCTAAAAGTAGTATACATAAATTATACGGTTCAGGTTCATATTGTGAGCGATATAACTAGTGCTTAGAAACTCGCATCGTTGACTTGGTTTGACTCAGTCCTCTAACGAGACTCGGTTTTTCGTTGAAACGCAGCATGACTCGGCCTTGACTTGCTTTGATTCGGCCAAAACTCGTTTGACTCGATGTATTCCAGTGATATATGTTGTATTTTGTAATTGACAAAGTCATTCGTTTATTCATTAGTTAATTTTTTACCTGAATATTCTAACTTATTGAAATATAAGAATTTTATAATTATTGTTCATTTATTAAATTTACATATTATAAATGAAAAGGTAAAACTAATTACGTTTAACTTCTTCTAACATTGGACTCTTTACATTTGGATTTTTAATATTACATAATATTAACCTACATGTCGAATCTGTTAACCATTAGATAGTTGTAAGGGTTGAATGTGTTAATCTTAGTGTTTGATTTTTATTAACTTGTTTTTCATTGATATTTTCATTCTTGCCACACAAGTTTCTTTGGAAAAATATAATTATAGATCTTGTTATCAATTTTTTGTTATCAAAGAAGATACTATAACTTAGTTACTACTTGATGGTATGAGTTATACATGCATGCATTCAAGTTATTTTACAGTTGTTTCATTTAAATTACAAGTTATATATTTTATTTCTTTCAAAACAATAACTAGCAAAACGGTTAGGCTGAATAACGGAGTTGACCCGCGGAGTCACGAGTAGAGAACGAAAGATTGGAGTCGAGTTCCGAGTCATTGGGTTTTAAAACATTGGATATAACCCCAAAGGAATACATGCTAATCTTAATCTACAAGCCTCATCGATTAATTTAATGCATGATCACTGGGACATTGTTAAGAGATACATGTGTTGAATCAAGGTAGCATGATGGATTTGGTTGAAAAAAGAATGTCAAAACTTGGTTGAGTACAAAAAACACTGCCTTTATATGAAGATGGGTATGGAGTGACCGGGTGTTGTATAGGAAAACAAATACGGATGTTTCCTTGTAAACAAGTCGAATGTGGACCCACAAATACTTTTTTAACAAACATTTGCTTTAATTGGTCTAAAAGCAAATGGGTGCGTTTCCACCATTTCTCCACAAGCATAGATTTGTATCAATTTGGGCTGTAGCTTATAATCCCAACATCGCAATGCAAAAAGACCCATGATTCCTATAGTTAACAGTTAATGTCAACATAATAGAATAAAGTCGATTAATGATGTAGTTGAACTCAAATGGCAAAATCGCTCGTGAGATTCTGCTTACCATACCTCCTTCAGGTCCCAACGCCGTCCAAGAGTCTTTTAGGCCCCGTTTGATGGCACATATTTTTTAGAGGGGGAAGTTTTTCTAGGGGAAAATTTTCATGGAAAAATGTCAGAATGGTAAAATTCCCTTCCTCTTGTTTCAGACCATGTTTGATGGTCTGGAACTTTTTTGAAGGGAAAAATCTCTATAGTTTGATAGGCAGGAAAATTTTTTCAAGAAAATTTTTTTTTACCGTTTTCTGTTTAAGATCATGTGTAATGTACAACATAAATGCTACATCGTTCAAAGCCATAAGTGCAAAAGGCCAAAAAACATTTCATAAAAAAACAGCAATTTCTAGGCAGCAAAGTGGCACCAATCCCTCTCACAGAAACCAATAGCATGGAACCAAAGACTAAGCCTAGAATGAGGTAAGGCAATCCCTCTCATCCAACTGAAACCCATAAGCAATCAACAGAAAAGAAAGAGTTGATAACATACATACATTGATCCAGAAACTTGGGCAGAATAAACTTGGGGTAAACACTATCCTCGATCAAAACCTTTTGCCGGTAGTCCTCGCTTTCTCTTTTTCAAGGGTCGCATTAGGCTTCCATTCCATTGAACAAGCTCCACCTTGTGGAACGCGAAAAGGTTGTAGGCTGCCGTTGAACGCTTCCACTTGGCCACTCAAGCGGAATAAACATATAGATTCCACTACACTGCATCCATAGCATGAACAAATACACCTACCAGAAGTTTAAAGAGTTTAAAGAGTACACATCCAAAAAAGTTTTGGTTACCCATTTAGTATATGAGTTTAAAGAGTACACATCCAAAAAACAAAACAGACTACCACAAAACAAAATAGTTGTGTTCCATGAAATGTCACGTAGAGGGACATTGCACAACATATTGGCACCCGTTGAACAAGGGTAAGTACCAAGTCAAATGTCAGCAAACAAAAAGACATGATATAATTATAAAACAGCCCCTTGCATAAAAATTGTATGGAAACATAAACACATGTCAAACATAACAATGAGTAGAAAATACAATGAAATAACAAGAAGCTGCACTCACCCAACGACAGCTTCATAAAATGTAAAAAGTGATGCATGACCCATCAAAACTCTTCACATGACAAAGCAACCAAATATGTTAAGAATATCCAGGAAGAAGCAAAAGACAAACCAAAATTCCTCAAAAATAGAACCTCCCGTTGACCTTATCCTTAGCTAATCCTTGTAAAAGTATATTTTTGAGTTCCAAAATTTCCTGTTTATAGAGGAGATGTAAGTAACATCGGTCCGTTATAAAACACGGATTTGTGCAAACCATTTTAAACAAATGATACAGAAAATAAAAACCTATGCAAGCTTTTCAGTAATCAAGGTTCCAACATGGTATTCAACAAGGCATGATTAGACATAACTAAACGAAGGCTTTCTACGGTTCATGGACAAACGTGTCCGTCAAACATTCTTTTCTCAAGCTGACAAACGTGTCCTTCAAGCCCTTCGTTGTAGTTCCTATTAACAAAATTACAGAAACGAGCCATTTCTTTTGGAGTGAAATTATAGTCTAAGGACAGGCCCAAAAATCGTCTCCTTTCATAAGAAAACTGGTTCCTTATACTTTTCTGCATTAGCAAAGATGCGTTTAACCCATCTGTTCGATCCGTTGGCTAAAGATTTTCAAGCAGGGTGATATAAACTAGGATTATCAGTAGTTGGCTGCTCAGGTGCCTCCTCTGTCACAGCGCAGAGAACCCCTTGTTCTGGCCCAAGCCTCTGTTCGTGCCATTGCGGGAGTGTCTAGGGTTCCGCTTGGTGAATTTTGCCGCTCTCATGCTTTCGATGCAGCCTCATCTTCTTTGCCTCCTACGTTAGCTTCTGGACAGAAAGACGTGCAGTGACCATGGACTTCTTCGACGAGTATCCCCGCGCCCTCTCCTCCCTCTTCCTCAATCTCCCAATCCGATTTCCCTCAAATCTCCATAACCCGAGCACAACCCCAAATATTTTCTCAATGCACCAAAAGGCTTCCAATGGAGAACTCGGTGGAGAGGAGCACATGGAAAGCAATACCGGAGGAGCCTTTTGCCTAAATCAGACGAAAAGAGAGAGGAAAGGAAAGAGTACCTCAACGAGTCAACGTCTTCGAAATACGATAAAGCAGATACTGGAGGCAGAGCAGCGGCGGTGGTGGAGAGCACGGTGACGAGCGGACGACGACTGGAGGCAGTGCAGCGGCGGTGGTGGAGAGCACACGGCGAGTGGACGAGGGCTGGAGGTAGAAACGCAGCGGACGATGGTTGGAGGCAGGAACGAAAGCGAAGAAATGAAGTCCTAACAGGCAAAAAATTTGTCTCTCAAAGCTTTTACCCGGGAAAACTTTTCGCTGTTTGATTGCATCAAGTAAAGCCGTACAAAATCGACAAAAAATCTGTGATGCACATAAAATCCGAGGCCATCAAACGGGGCCTTAGATTTTGCTAACCATACCTCGTTCAGGTTCCAAGGCTTTGGTGTGCTGCAGCTTTCGGGTGATCGCTTGCCCAATAGACTGACGGGGAGAACTGAGAAGGGTTAAACGTCAAAGAGTAAATTGTCATCACGAAAATGCCTTTTTCCTGTCAATCTTTTATTTTTTAGAGGAATTAAATTAAAGATACTTTTTTTTTTCCTTTCTTTATATTTCTTATCCCATCCATCTTTGTTTTTTCTTTATCCAAACATTATTTCTATCTCATAAAGAAATGCTTGATTACTCAAATTCATGATTTTGACTTCATGTAAATCTGGGCCATGGCATGGCATGGCAGATGTGACAAAAGCGAGCGGTTAACCATCCAGCTGTTTCTCTGCTTTTTCTTCCCCACAATGCGAGCGAACGAGCGGTTAGGGGCCAAGAATCTGATAAGAAGGAACCGGAACCGGAAGCTCGAAGCCTGGATACATTGGTGGCAACGGCAAGAGATCGCCGTAGCGCCAAAAAACGGTCCGAATCGGGGCAAAACCGATCCGAATGTTGGCGAAATCTGTTCAACGCGGAGAGCCACCACGAGAGACGAGTCAGATGTGGCACGACGACGGATTCCAACCAACTCGTTGTGCCCGCGGGCCCCACGCGAGCGACCGCGTCCGTTCCTCCCAGTCCCCACCCCCACTTTAAAAAAACCCGAACCTCCGGCCCTGCCGCCGCTGTGACCAAGGGTTCTCTTCTCCCCTCTATCAAGCGAAACATCGCGAGAACGGGTTGCTCGAAAGGACGATAAAATTCGGTCTGTCGACACGGGCAAAGGCCACACGAAGAGACCCTGGACGGGATGGATGCCGTCGACGACGATAACTCCCTGCGGTTCGACACTCCATCGTCTATTTACAGCTACCTGGGGCGGAACCTCGACGGGCTGAGCCTGAAGAGTCACTCGTCGGCCTCCGCTTTCAGCGATTGCAACAGCGACCGGTCCAGCGAGTTCTCGCAGAGCTCCGGCAGCCGGAACCTTCTTATCGCGGCCTGCACATCGGACCGCCCTGATGACGATGACGCGATTGCCCAGCTGGTCCTGGACCTGGAGTCGACGTCGCTCGAGACGCAGCGGAACGCGGCCATGGAGATCCGGCTCTTGGCGAAGAATAAGACCGAGAATCGGATTCGGATAGCGGACGCCGGAGGGATCCCTCCGCTCGTGGTGTTGGCGCAGTCGCCGGACGCGCAGATCCAGGAGCTCGGCGTCACCGCGCTGCTCAACCTCTCGCTGTGTGATGAGAACAAGGACAGAATCGTGGGCTCCGGTGCCGTCCGTGCTCTCGTCCGGGCGCTGAAGACGGGGACGGCTGCGACGAGGGAGAACGCAGCGTGCGCGATCCTCCGACTCTCTTATCAGGACGACATCAAGGCCGCGTTCGGTCGTGCCGGAGCGATTCCGCCTCTGGTCAGTTTGCTCGAGAACGGGACTCTTCGCGGAAAGAAGGATGCCGCGGGCGCACTCTACGCGATGACGACAATGAAGGAGAACAAGCTCAGGGCAGTCGAAGCAGGGGTTATGCGGTCGCTGGTGGATCTGATGTCGGACTTCGAGTACGGCATGGTGGATAAGGCCGCGCTTGTGACACAGAACCTTGTGTCCTTACCGCAAGCTAGGACCGCGCTAGTGGAGGAGGGCGGCATCCCGGTGGTGGTGGAGGCGGTAGAGGTCGGGACACAGAGGCAGAAGGAGTTCGCCGCGGGGATTCTGCTTGCCCTCAGCGAGGGCAGCCTTCAGCATCGGCTCATGATAGCTAGGGAAGGGGCCATCCCTCCGCTCATCGCGCTTACGCAGTCCGGAACCACTCGATCCAAGCAGAAGGTAAAAGAAGCATCTCCTTCTTCGGTCCAGTTTATCTGGTTTACCGTCCAAGTTACCTGGTTTGGCGGTAGTTCTAGTCCGGTTTTGGCCGGTAGCTTTCGGTTAGTCCGTTGGCGGTCGGCAGAAAAACCGTCACGCGCGCCCATGAGTTTTCACCGGGAATTGAACGGCGTATCTCATTTTCGAAAGTGACACGCTTGTCCATTTTCCGGGCCTTGAAGATGACTCAGCTTTGCACGCCAAGCATCTTTTCGGTCGGCCATTGTGCATTCCGAAATGACGATCGTGCCCTTTAGTACCTGACTGAAAGCAGAAAGATCGGAGGATTGGCTGCTCATTTTCATTATGGTGCTGGGGATACGATCGTCAACAAAAGTTTGTGGCGGGCGTGACTTTGGGTTGTGCCTTTGACCTCTCTAGTTGGGGTAAAGGAGATTAGCTCGAATTAGCGAAGAACGTTCCCGTTCAGCGCTTGGGGGGACGCCCTTGGCCTTTGACTATCGGTAACGTTTCATACTTGACGAAAATAGGTTTCTCATTTCAAGTTTCTTTCACCTTCCGTTTCGGCCCACTTTTTTGTGTCAACTGTTAAAAAAAAAAGGATCTGAAAACTGTAAGAAATGTACCCAAGAAAATCAGGCAAATTATTTGCGTCTTTCTATGTCTCTTGCATCTGCCTGGTCCATTGTTTTCCTAAGATTGAAATCCTTGATACCATTCACGTACTTTTGAGTCTGAAGGCGTGTTTGGATCTATATCCTCGTAAAAACTGTTGCGAAAAATCGATTTATGAAAAAATAGTTTTTAAATTATTTTTAAAAATTGGTCTGTGTGTTTGGATTAACTAAAGATCATTGCTTTTTCGTGAATTAACTTGAGGACCTGGTCATTCAATCCTTTCGAATACCAGGTTTTGTTAAACATAATGTCGAATGCTGTTTTATAGCGTCATCTAAGCACTACCTAATATTTAATGCCACGGAAAATTTTTGACTCCATTGACTTACTTTTCAGCCAAGAAAACTACAGAAGCACCCGTTTCTTGACCTTGTTGTTAGCAGCGAATGACTATCATCATCTCTAGATTTTGAACAAGTAATCGAACTACTTCAGGCTTTGGGATACTTACCATGTTCTGTAACGAGTCGACCGGGACTAGAGAACTTGGCTTTTATTCAACTTGTGCGACAGGCTACATATTTGTAGGTGAGAAATTCAGTTGATTAAATGAAGTGTAAGGTTTGGTGCTAGTCAGGGGTGGAGCCTAGGGCCCAGTAAGCCAGTAGAGGCCATCCGCGTGCAGACCGCTAGCCCTGCGGCGACACCATGTAGCCTGCTGCGTGATAACCTGCTGTCCTGCGTGGACGTAAATCGGGGGCTTTGTCGTTTTTGGCACGATTCTCCACGTGTTTCAACCATGGTGGTCGAAACCTCATCTCCCTTAGCGGAAAAGGCAATAATGATCTCATTCGCCGTTTCCTTGTTTACTGATATTTTAGCGAATGTAATAGCAGCAGTGTTCGAGCAGCCATGACGGGCTGATTTAGGGTTTACCACGGCCGAAGAAGTTAGAACTTAGTACCGATCTCCGAGTCCTTGATATATCTCCGTCCGTTTCTTTTATTCTAAGCGCCTGTCATTTGAACAGTGAAATTTTCTTTTTTGAAGTTTTGAAAGAATCACATATCGGGGATGTCCGAGTCTTTTTTTATATGAGACGGTTAAAGTACAATTAGTTGGCTGTGGCCGTCTATAAATTGGAGTCGTCTTCCATAAATTTTGGCGTTTGCCATCTGTCCGGCGAGACTTTACGGGAACTCCAGTGGCAGCCAAATGTGAAGACGCCCACGTGGGCAGACAAGGCCTGCTGCATCCATTCGGCAATGTTGGTGCAGTAGCATGTATATATATATATATATATATATATATATATATATATATATATATATATATATATATATATATATATATATATATATATATATAATAAGAGGGAGGGAGAGCGAGACTACCAATGTTTTTACTTAATTTAATCACAGTGATCTTTAGGTTATCTGAGTTTAAACTATGTGCTTTCTACGTTATTGGTAGAATTCGTCAATCCTCACTTTAGATTGAATTGGTGACATCCTTATTCGATTGGGTGGCCAATTAAAAAATGCCACATCTAAGCCAATTTTTAATTATTGTTTGAATATTTAACTGTTATGTATTATATTTTTTTAAATAATTTTTAATATTTTTTAGCCGATTCACAACCAGCTGAAAAGGTACATTGCCCAATTGAATCAGGAACAGATTTTCATTGGTCTTTTTGAAAATTTTAAAATTGAAGTGATGGAATTTTGATGTACAATGAGCTTTTGACTTTCTATGGTTTTGATTTTTCATTTTACGTTACAATAACTGAAATAGCGCGCTTTAAAACTTCTTATTCAATAAATAAATTACTTTCAAAATACCACTGAATTATTTTGGCTGTTCGGTAGCTGGGTCTAGGACATGTCTGTGTGTATGTGACTCTCTCTCTCTCTCTCTCTCTCTCTCTCTCTCTCTCTCTCTCTCTATCTATATATATATATATATATATATATATATATATATATATATATATATATCCCTCCCGTCAGAAGGGATCATCTCTCATCAAGGCTCCCTGATGCATTTCATTTAGGCGCCCTTTAATCACATGCATCGGGTTACACACTGTGATAGGCCGGGTCGGGCAAAAGAATTTAGTTTCTCTCTCTCTGTCTCCCTATATATATATATATATATATATATATATATATATATATATATATATATATATATATATATATATATATATATATATATATATATATATATATATGATGTAGATGTAATATGTCAGGCAGTGTTTAATGACAACCACCTGATGCGTTGCATTAGACGGCTGTGGTTGGATATCCATCAAGATAGCCGGAGTTTGAATGGAGAAATCCTGTAGCCTTTCACAATAGACTGCACGATGTAAAACATTGAGCGCAATAGCTGGAGCATTTCATCTCTTATATATATATATATATATATATATATATATATATATATATATATATATATATATATATATATATATATATATATATATAAGGTTTTGCTTAGTTCCCTTAGAATCGTGAAGGCTAACAAATCTTGATGTTTTATATGGTTTTGGTTTTTCTGGTTGCACATTGAAATAATTGAAACAATTGGCATCAGTTTTATTAAAATTGTTCCATTCTCATATTTCCCCAATCTCTTCAAAGTGCAAATAGTTTACTCTAATAATTTCATCTCTATGTCTCAAGCTTGACGCTATCCCTGTGCATGAAACTGCTGGCTCCCCCAATAATTTATGTGTTAATTTATTCGGTGATAAAGAGAAATAGTTGTTTGATTGATTTGATCATGTGAAGCACTTGAGCTTCGATAAAATTAAATAGTGTAACGTTCCTTTTCTGTTTTTTTTCTTGGTTCAGGCAGAAGCTTTAATTCGGTGTCTCCGGCAACCCAGATCCGCAAGCAACGGGGCGAGGACATCGGATATTCCAGATTAAGATGGCGAAACAAACGAAAAAGAGTAGATATTCTTCTCTTTTGGAAAAGGAAAACCTGCTGCTTGTGGTGTTGGGAGGTGTACATACGTGTAACGAAGAGAACCAGAGAGTTTGTAAAATATTCCCTTTTTGCTGTACTTAGAGGAGGCCCGCTGCCAGTCTCCTGCTTCTGCTTTTCCTGAGGGAAAATGGTTTCTCAACGACGGTCGATTCCGACAGACGATATGACTGCGGTTTGCGAATTGCGATCGGGTTTGCCTTTGAGAAGTTTTGCTTTTATCTTCTTGTGGTTGTTCGAGTCGTCCACATTTACTTGCTTTTATTCTTGATGCACCTTCTTTCTTTTTTTCTTAAAAAAATGGAAAAAAGCAAGGGAATTCAATGGGCCTGAGGCAGTCGTCTTTTTCTGTTCATTTTGTGGACTTTTTTGCTAGGTTCCGCACGAGCCGAGGTTGGCGCTTTCTCGATTATGCGGGTTGTTGGAAGCAATCAAGTTTAGCAGAAGCAGCCAAAACCGTCGTGATTGCTAGATATTAACTTCTGGGATCGTGGGTGTTTTAGGGTGGGTGAGACACGATAGGTTGATGTTTCTGTTGGGTTTGATGATCGTTATCACGATCGGTGTGGAAAATACTTTACCATGAAAAGGGAGGAATAAGTCGTCCCCAACGAGGACTGGGTCTGGCCGGGTGGCCCGTTATGGTCCACGCCAATGCAGTCCAATTTCGCATGTTAGGTAGTTTTTAATGACCCGGAAGTTTCTTAGAAAAAAATCATAACAAAAGAATCTTGAAAAGTATACAGCAGGGGAAAGGTTAGACCTTATCTAAACCCAGACCATGTTTGATGAGTTGAAAAGAATTTTGAGAAGAAATTTCCTTTGTTGGATCTCAAGAATTTTTCCACGATAAAATTTTTTACCGTTTATGGTATACGAAAAGTGCATTTGACGAGTCAATTTCTCAAAAGCAAGTGGCAATGGTTGAGTTACAGTCCTGCTGCACTCCTGCAGTTCTTAACCTTCGAATCGAAGTAGGAAACCTTGAAAGCTTACTGCAATCAATTATTATAATAACCCTTCAATTAGTCGGTAAGCTGGCATTTTACATGCCATGTTGCTGAAAGTAATTAGGACTGTGGTAATTCAATTATATCGGCTTGATCGACAGAAGGCCAAACTTGGATGTGTGAACATTGAAAAATAAGTAATCCTCACATGATATGCCAGATAATACTTTAATTTAATCAAGGAAATATTGCACCACATGAAGCACACGTAATAGGTAAATATACTTCCATTACCAAGAGGAAACCTATCAAAGATCAACAATAGATATTGAAAATCTCTCATGGTATCATCAATTTAGCATCAACAATTCCTCGTGTTTCTTAATCACATGCATCAAATTCACTACTACAATTTAAGTAAACTCTAGTGCTAAAATAGCACCGGTAAACCCAGGTTTGGTGCTAAAATAGCACCAGTGAACTTAGCTCTGAATCTAAAATAGTGCCAACATGAGCGCCAGAGCTCTAATCGGGACAGCTGTTACGTATGGCTGAATGTGCATGCAACAGTGACATGTTCAAGTTTGGCACTATAATTATTAGCGACAAAGATGTACGCCAGACAACACAATTTACGCACCGCTGTTTGTTGTAACGGAACAAGTTACTAGCGCTAGATACTTAATGCCAGGGTCTCTTTCCGATCAGTAATACTTAATGCCAGTGTCTTTTCCCCATCTGTAGCGTTCCAGAAAAAACACCAATACTGTATATTGGAAACCACTGACCCTTATGTAGCGCCAATGATTTTCCTCTATTTTTTTCAACAATAACAATTTGGCATATTTCCACGAACAGTACAAAGGTTACAACCTTCATTAAATTGCAAATAATAATCATTTTACATGTTTTCAGCCCTTTGGCATCGTCCATATACTTAAAAGTACAAAAATAATACATGCAACAAGAACCAAAGGTCCTTCATTCTACATGTTCCTCAACTGAACTCAGCCTCCATTCCCTTCTTCCCTACTTTCACTTTCGTACTTCTTGGAGTACTTTGTGAATGCCTTCTTGGACTTTCTCCTCACCTCTTTGCTGAAATGCTGAACTCAGTGAGTTCAATGATAATCATGGCCTCGCTTGTTTTATTCTTGTGAAGCTGTAGCACAGGAACAAAGCACATGAGGAAAGAAATTTTGAACATCAAAATAGATTTTTGCAAGAAAAAGAGTGCTAGAACTTGAAACAAAACTTGTTTCTAATTAATATTAAATAGTAGAAATGAACAAAATGGATTAAAAAATACAAATATAATGAGTACATAATCCAATTAAAAGGAAAGAGAAAAAATGTCGAATTTTATTTGATCAGTCATGCTTGAATGAAACAAGATGCCTCCAATCCTTCTCTTTAAAAATGTCAAAATAAATTCAGTGATCCTGCAAGTTTTCTAACCAGTTTATCATCTAAACAAGTCATTATTACTGTAGGAAACATAACACATTGCCGTCATATTAGGGGATCAAAATGGATTTCTAAGTACTTCTAAGACACAAAGAGAGAACAGGCAAAAGGATTGAGGCTACAAAGCTATTTGATAACTGTCCTTCTAGATAGAACAGACATGACATCCTGTCTACCACACCCCTATCCTGTCCATCCTATTATTGGCATTCCCTGTCCATCATTTGATGGTTTTAGGAACAAAACACATTGTTCGGTGTTTGCTTTCTTTGTTGTTTGGTTTGTCTATCTTCTCTGTTTGGTCCGAAGTTGATTTATGTTCTGTCTAGTGTTTGAATCACGTACAGTCTGTTCTGTCTATTTTGCTTGATAACTACAACACTATGTTTACTGGTTTTGCTTGTTTATCCATCATTTTTAGAGTCTAGATATATCATATAAAATTACAACTCACAAAAATCATTCATCATTTTTATGTTCAGTAGAACAACATTATGTTATATAAATCCTATTACAAAATTCATAACAAAACATATTAAGTCAAAATTAATGGATTCAATAACTTGATCCTGTTAAAGCAAGATAATATATAGAACACCAAAACAGCAAAATCAATTTCATAACCTAAACAAAAGCATTATCAGTGTTAGATTTCAAAGGTTCAAATAAATGTTCTCAAATACACCCATAAGAAATCAAAATGTTGAGGGTCATATGTTGGCATACATTGACATAGAGATGTTCACAACTGTTCATAACCTAGATGGTAAAATTAGTCCTAGTATAAATGCAAGCAACTATGACAACTCCCAACACTTGGTCTTCTAACTCATCTTCTTCTATCTCTCTGTAATTGGGATGATGCGTCATTTTCTTCTTCCTACATGCCATGAAAAAAGAAAGATAAACAAACAATTAGATTACATGTATGAAATATGAAAATAGTATAGTATAGCTGAAATAAGGACATATTATACAACGAATATATAGCACAGTAAAAATATCTTATTTGAAACAAAAGCATCTCACGTTGCTGAAGTAATATGCTCAAGTAGTTCATTGTAGGTACCATGTGTTAGCATTTGTAGAGTGTGTTTATCATCATTCATAATTTTATTTACTTAATTATCATTCATCTCATTAGGAGTAAATTATTCAGCGTTTGGAAGTGCAAAGCTAATCAACAACCTTGTGGGTGACCCTTTTGGGCGTTTTAAAAAATGAGACAGGGAAAGAATGAGAGAGAGGAAGATAGAAAAAAAGAGGGACACATAGCCACAGAGAATGTTTTCTGACCTAAAATAATGTGAGGAAGAGCAACACTAAATCCAGGAAATTGAGAGCAAGAGAAAGAGTGAGTGAGGAAGAGAAAGCCATACCTACCAAGAAGAGGGGAACCACCTTTGATTTCAGCTGAAGATGAGAGGTGATGCGGAGACAGGGCAATTTTTTGAGGGAAAGGAAGAGATTTAGGGAGAAAGGGAGAGGGTTTCATCCGACGGTTGGAAAGAGAGCAAGAGGGTTTCATCGAGGGTTTGGAGAGAGAGCGAGGGGTGTATCACATGCAACTAATTCCATGGTTTACCATGGAATATTGCAGGATGAGATGGGTTTTCATATCCTCCGTTCTCATGTCTAGTTTGTCCCATGTTGTCTAACATTTGCATTGACAACACAAAAAATGATGCAGAGTGTTTTGTTCCATGTTGTTCCTAATAATTCAAATGACCTCTAAGCACACTATGTGCCTAACAACACAACTTTGCCTATCTAAAGCACAACAAACAATTTAAATACTATATCATGACTGAACTACATTGTCTAAACAATATTGAAAGTAAAATTTGCTCAGCTTGCCATGGGACCACCATTCTCTAGTTTTAGATAATTAATGGTCATCTTTCAAATCCACAAGAAACATGCCTGTCAAGCCATTCTTGGGGAGATTGTAGGCTACAATATCGACCTGACTGTGAGTTGAATGCAATACCAACAAGCAATGGTAGAGCCACATTGTGGCTGTTGTGGACAAACTGCCCACACCAACCTATAGAACTTATTTTATTTTCACATACAAATCATTAATTTTCATTTTTTCACATATAAACACCCTTTGAACAGCAAGATCAAGGGTACATTTTTTTAAAACTCAATATTATGCAGATGGTTAACTTAAGACCTAAACACTTAATATCATGCAAAGGATTTTCTTAAGATGATACAAAGGAAGTGCATGATGACGCATTATTCATGTGGTTTGCAATTGGTGAAACTGATTTAGCTTTACATTATGGTATGAACCAAGAAATTATATCTGTCAGATCATAGTTGAATAATAGGATTTTCTCCAAATATGTACTACGGTTCCCAATAGATACCTTAGTAGAAGTATTATACCTGCTTACAAAACCTGTTATAGTGAAGTAGAAAGTAAGCCTGGGCACCAGGCTGGGCCGCCGGCAAGTACCTGATACCCGGTCGGACGGCTGGACTCGAGCCCGGGCGCAGAAAAAAGGGCACTGGGCTGGCCCGATCAATTATTGGGCCAGCCTGGGTGGGCCCGATCATATTTTTTAATATATATTTTATTAATTTTATATATAGCTATAATATTTTATTAAAATTAATTATATCTATATATTATTTTATATTAAAAATATATAATTTTCAATTTAATTAGGACGGGCTGAGTCGGGCTCGGGTTTTAAATGTCTGGTCAGGCTTGGGCCCAGGTTTTAGGTGTCGGGCCTGGGCCCAGGTTTCAGGTGTTGGGCCGGCCCAAGTTCAACTCCTTATCGGGCTGGGCCGGCCCAATGCCCCGGCTTAGTAGAAAGCAAGGGTGTGATAGGTCTTGACAGCAAAATAGAAGAAAAAACAAGGCACACAATTGAAAAGATGCAAGGAAGAAATGTTTTAAGGAGAGAACAAGTCATAAATTTAAACATTTATCTATCTAACCATGGCTAGTTGGAATCCCACTCTTGGTGACCTGCTTGAATTGGGCGAAGCAGTAAGTATTATTGTGGGTCAATTCATTGGAGAACTAGAGATCATTTTTCTTTTTGGAAGTTACAGGAGCAGCTCTATTGTGTATGGAATTTACAATGAGAATTCACTTAGAACAAATAATAAATGTCATATACAACTGGCCATACAATCACAGCTACAGTCGAAGAAAAAAGAATCCTTTCTTATCTGAATTCGAGCAAATACCCAATCCTTTGGGGCTTCTACTCTCACATAGAGTTCTTATTTTGACAATTCAAAACTGGCATGATCACCTCATGGCTATTGAGAATGAATCAAATCAGATGGTTCTATTTCTCAATCTTTCTGGCTTGCTCCTATGAATGACTTGATAGAAAGAAAAATCCTTTTTTCCTCTAAAAAATTTTGCTCCCATTGGACCAATTGTAACTACCAAACAGAACGAGATGACCTATAAATCAGAATCCTAAGTGATTTTTTTTATTGAAAGTTAGGACTTATTCGTTCTTCTAGACATATCAACTCATTTGACAATTACTTCAATGCAAATAACAACACTAGGTGATGGGTGAATATCTATTTTAGTTCTTTAAGCTCACATCTTTTACTAGAAATGTATCAAACTTTGAGTTCATCATTTCACTGGATGCTTCATGCTTGATTGACAAAAGCTGTAAAAGAGAAGAACAAAAAACTGTCAAACAAGTTTATTTGACGCAGTTCAGCATAAACTAAAGGACTTCTATATCCAAGCTACTGTTGGATGGATGAACAAATACACAATACCTCAACTTGACATTACTACCCCATAAGTTAAAAAATAAAAAATAGAAACAACAGAAATTACATGATTAATAGTACAAAGAAAAAACTAAGATTGGTTGTCACCTTATTACATCTTGGGTCTAAATCCTACAAAAACCTTCATATGTTCAAATTATTTTCTCTCTCCTAGTCCATGTAAAAGAGAAGGATATGTTCAACGCATTCGAAGAATTTCTAGTTGATATCAAACAGACCAGTTATGTAATGTAATCCTACACTACAAAGAAAACCACTTATTACTAAGGTAGAAAAATGAACCATCAGTAAGAATGAGATTGTATTGACAGACTATAGACTTTGTCAATAAAACAAACTTTTCATTGATAGAAACATGGGCTTGTCAGAAATGTTTCATTTTTACTGGCAGTAATGACCAATCCAAAGAAAAGGTGATATATTACTGAGGGTGGAACTAAGCTCCTCAGTGTTTTGAAAGGATATATTGATAGTTTCGAAAGGCTATATTGACGATTCATCTATCTGTCAGTACTTATTAAGTATCACCAACGTTTCTTGCATCCATCAATATTTATGTTGCCCAATAGTGACGGTCTATAGATATCATCAGTGTTTCGTCATTATACACCGACACTTACTTCCCCGTTAGTATAAGATCCATTTCTAGTGCCAACATTTTTCCCATTAGTAATTGTCAACCCTTATTTGCCCCTGCTGACCCCCCTTTCCCCCTCTTTGCTTGTCTTTCTTCTCCTAAAGCCCTTTTTCATTCATTATGGGTGACCACCAGCTGCGACACAACTGTCAACTGGTGGTGACCCACCTTCCCACCAACGATGACCCAGCTTTCCACTTGCAACCAATATTGCCATCAACAGACCATAAAATAAAGCTCAAGCTAGACAAAGGACAAAGCGAAAAGGAAGGAGGAGAAGCTACTTGACAGTGGATTCATAAATCACAACAATGAGTGATCCAAGTAAGTGTGTCCAACTCCAAGTTTTGGATTTCATTATTCTCTGTCCTCTTGGAAAACAATGCTTATTGAAACTACGATTATAATGTGGATTTATGATCCCTGTTGGCAAACGATGCTTACTTATGTTATTTATGTTCTACAATTTTAGTTTTAGAAATTAGAAGTAGGGATTTAATAGTTGATTTTTAGGAAATGGTAAGATTGGCATAAATGAGTCTGCCCTATGCAATGTGTTGAGTCAATAGCTTGATTTTCAGTTGTTGGGTTCCACCATAGGTCGAGCACGACAACATGATTGGCAGCAACCATGTTTGGACCAAGGTTTGTGCATATGCATGGAGTAGAAAGGTTTCTGCAATATTTTCTTGAAACACAGCAGTTTGTTTAGTCCTGACATTGTGCTACAGGTTTATTGAGAGCATGCCCATGTAGTTCTTATCAGCCTCTATCCCCAAAACAGGCAGAACAAGACATCATTATCTTGAACAACAAGCATGGCCCGAGAAAAACTGCCATTCTGCTTTGAGTTACTTCATTTGTCTATTCTCCAACATTCTACCGGAGTGCTAGAAAACATGGAATTCAGAATGCGTAAATGACATGTCTCTAAATGTAGCTTTTGTTTGTGTTTGCCTAGAAACTATCAAAAAAGGTAAACAAAAGCAACAGCATTAAAGGGGCTTTTTAATATAAGTTTGATTCAATCATTAAGCTTACCGATTTCAATTATTAACATTGGTTTGTTGTGACATAGAAGTCACTTTCTAGTAGTGTTAATGGTCTTATGTAAAAGTTGCAAGAAGATAGGTTACATAGCATACCACTGGAATGTTCACTAAATCTTGAACTTGAGTTAAAAAATGCCTACATCAGATGCATATTTCTATAGACTTCTTGCCACTTTTACCTATTTTTCATTTTTTTTTAGTCAATCCATAAGATGGAAATGTGTCACATTGTGCAACTCAAGACAGGTCTCAATTTTGAATAAGCTTTATTACATATATAGCCTTTAGGAGTGGCACATGCTTTGCTTCGACAGAACAACTTAAAGGAATGACGAAATGATTAATCTTTCGACTCAAAACTTCAAGAAGTTTGAATGAAGAGGCAAAAAAAGCTCAGTGCTGCTTAGAGCTAGTTTTATGAGAATCAACCATTTGAATCAAATGGGTGGCAGATCATTTGTCAACTTCCTGTTGCAGTCATAAACCAATTCCAAATTCAGTGATGCATATGAACACCTTAGAAGTTAAAAATTATTATAGTTTTATGACCAATACTAACAAAACCATGATTTCAATGTCAATTTACTAAACTTCTTGCTACTTTATATCTCAAGATTCTTCTATAGTATTTTTTTGTTGCTTAGTTGTTGAAGAAGCAAACACTAGGATGATTCCAAAATTATACTTAAAGTTCTAAGAAAAATATTCTAGAACATACTTATGGTTTCAATATTGTAGGTTAAAACCCACCTATGTTTTTTTCATATCATTGATAGAAAGCACACTTAAGTTAGTTTAAATTAGCCTATTAATTCAAGCCCAATATGAATTAGTGGTTAATTAAAATGGCTGAGGTACCTTCAAGCTACAACTTCTTCTTCATGTTAACTATTAGGTTCTCATTTTCCTTTGAATTGATCAGCATTTTCAGCTTGTCCAGCCCTGTAATGATTCTACAACTGCCCCATCATTGAATGAGTTTTTGCTATGAGAGGACATTTCCTTTTATTCTCAATCACATACTCTCTTTTCACGGTGGCTTGTTCTTTTGGCTGGTTCTGAATTGTCATCATTAGAGGATGAAACAAGCCCGTTGAAACCACTTTTTGGATTGCTTAAGGTCTTGCTTTTACTAGATCACATGGTCTAAAAATGCATTTCCAGCCTTGGTTTGAAAACATAGTGAATGTATTCTATGACACTTGGTGGCTTTTGATGATTTGATCAAGAGTTCCATTTTTGCCTCGTCATTAGATTTTCAGTTTTAGCAGCACATTGCATGTTTGTTAATCAAATAAGCTTGTTTTGGACTGTTACATTGATGCACAACATTGCCTTGGCTATTGTATGGTTAATATATGCATCTTTGATGTTATATAGCTTGTTTTGGATCATATTGTTTAGCCTTGTTCTAGAGCTTGCATCTTCCATATTGTCATCTCCTTGGATTTAACCCTGAGTTTGTCTCCTTATTTTGTCTTTGATTACTAAGATTTAAGCTGTCATAATTTGAAAGATTGAAGTTGGATTGCGAAGAGAAGAGTTAATGTAGAACAATTTAATGACAAAGATAATTTCTTTGATTTTGCAAGAGCTAATAATGTCATTGCCAATGGAAGAATGACATGTTTACGTATCAATGCAACAATTTTAGGTCACAAAAGGTGTTTGATGCATTAGATCATATTGTTTGTCATAGATTCATTTAATCATATGTTAGGTGGCATTATCATGGGGAATCAGTTTTGCCGCGTACGCAAGACGGTGACCAACCTTCAGACATGCACTTTGTCGATATGCACTATTTTTCACAAGCATGAAGATAGAACAACTTCAACTCACTTGAAGAAGGGGAAGACGATGACATGTACGAAAGATTGAGTAGAGATATAGAAGAGGAACTTTATTCAGGTTGCAGTAGATATACAAATTGAGTTTTTTAGTCCCATTGTTTTAGATTAAGATTCTATGTGTGTGGAGCAACAAAAGCTTCAATTTGTTACTTGATCTATTGCATGAAGCTTTCTTGAACAGAGTGCAGTCTTTAAGAGGTTCTCCTTCATTTCAAGTAATTGTTGTTTGCTGCTCCATCGGAGTTTCAATGGGTTTTGCTTGAAGAAGACCATTTTCTTCCAAAATGTCAATTCAGTATTTGCGTTGTGACAAACAAATGCCTTCTTTACTTCTTGACATATTCACTTTCCTTGCACACGACATCTTCGATAGGTAAAGGCATAACAAAAGTTTCTATTTCTTCCTTTGAGTTTAAAAATAGAAATACATGTTCAAACTTGACATCACGACTCACCATCAAATTTTCTGTTTTCATATTATAAACAAGATATGCCTTTCTACCAAAGGGGTACCCTATAAAAACACACATATGTGCTGGTTCATCAAATTTACTGATTGGTTTTAAATTTGTCACATAACACAAACAACCAAACGTTCTAAGCTGGTTATATGTTAATTTTCTTTGAGAGAGTCTTTCATATGGTGTGACCCATTTAACAAAGGTGCCCCTTGGTAAGTTAATCAAACACACATATCTTAGACTTGTGCAGAGAAGAGTTTATTTCTAAGCTAGAAGGATGATCCAAGCGTAAATGCCAAAGGTCCAAAAAGTCATGAGATTTGGTTGCTGTAGAAACAAAAGGTAACTTGTCATCAAAATTGGTAGTCAATCCATTTGCAAAATTAGGCTTTGGAAGCAATATATGCTACTTCTCAGTTCAACAACTCCAATTTCCATCTCAGACATCTGGTCCTATATGACACAACCACAAGTAGAGAACAAAACATCACAGTTCAACTACTTGATTAATTGACTAACGGATATCAGATTGAAATTAAAATTTGGAATGTAATAAACATGATGTAATATGATTGAAGGAGAGATTACAACATCACCTTGGTAAGTTGCAAGCACAATATTATTGTTGGGTAATCTGATAGGAAAACTAGTTTAAAGTTTTGAAACATTAACTAGACTTGACAATGAAGATGTCATGTGATCACTGGCACCACTGTCAATGATCCATGCATCTTTCAGAGTAATGGAAATACCTGCAAAATTTGCATGAGACACTGGTGGTTTCTCTTTCAGCGATTGAATAATCTGGTTGTATTCTTCCATGGTGGAGACTGGCACACTTTTCTTGCTGGATTGAGACACATTTGCATCAAAACATACAAGACCACTAGATGCTACAGTAGAGATACATTTCCCATTCGACTTTTCTCCTTGCGCTACAACTTGCTGTGTTTTCTTTTGTCTCTGCTTAAATGACCGAAACTCATTTGGGTACCCATGTAGTTTGTAACACTTATCCTCTATGGGAACCATTTTCTAATAGTACGTACAATGTTGACATCTGTGGATATGTCCTTTGAACACTTGATTATCATATTGAGATGCAACCAAACTAATATTCTCTGTAGAAGGCAACAATTGCTTCTCGCTGCTTCTTTTATTGTGGGATCAGAGTACCTTTTCTATTTGGGGAAAAGGATCCATGAGAAACTGTCCTTTGATAGCTACATGACTCATTCAATCCCATTAGAAACTGAATGACTCTCTCTTCCTGCTCCTTATAAAAAATAATATTCATATCCCCACATGTGTAGACAAGAAGTGGCTCGTAGGAAGCCAGCTCATCCCAATAGCCTTTGAGTTTGGTTTAGTATGCAGTGACCCCTTGTGTCACCTTTATGTGTTTGCTTATTGCAGACTTAACTTGATACTTTCTAGGAGCAATGCTTTGAGTATAATGATGCTGCAAATCAGCCCATACCTTGTCACATATATGATGTTGTTTGCTATATCCTTTGCCACAAAATTGATTATAAAAGACAACACCATAGTATTGGAACTCTTCACAAAATGTGCTTTGCAGATGCTGGATCAAGCTGTTACAAGGAACAATCAATGAAACACAACCTGTTCTTGGCTGTTAAGGCCATCACCATTGCCCAACTCCAAGTAAGGTAGATGTCACCTGTCAATGGTTGTGAAACCAGGATAGCATCAGGACTCTCTGAGTGGTGGAGATACAGTGGATTGTTGAAGCCATCGACTTGATCAGGATGATTCAGCAACACATTGTTCGATCCTCTTGTATTCCATTCACCTTGAGAAACACCTTCTAAGGCAATAGATGATGAAGCCATAATGACGGAAGATGAAAAAGATATACAAAAGAATGCTTCAGATTAGCGATGCTCTGATACCATGTAAAAGAACAAAGCATAACAAGCAAACCAGAGCAAAACAGAGCTACAAGAGAGAAGCAAGTTGTGGGAAGAAAATATTTTGTACTGTCTTTTGAGTTGTATATATATATTACAAGTAGGAGGTTACAGAACAACCAATCAGAAAAGGATTGAAGAATAAGTTTATAGCAGAATTTGTTTCTTCCTTTTTTAGACGCTTCTAGTAATGTCCTTGTTCGAATGAGATCATCAATGTAATTCTTAAACGAACAAAATTCGAAAAAAAGTCTTGACTCTCTGAAACAAAGAGAAGTGTGAACCTGAGCTTCCAAAGACAAGCAAAGACCAGCGGAGAAAGAAGAACAAAGTCCTAAAAGAAGGCTCCACTCTCCGAAATAGAGAGAAGCTTAAAGCAGAGCATCCAAAGATTAGCAAAGACTAGCAATTCACGCCCCTTAAGAAGATTTCAGAACAAATATTGAAAGATTTAATTGCAGAGAGGTTATCATTGTTCCAAAGGTGGAAAGTCCCTTAATCATCCTAGGAAAATGAAGGGGTTTATTCTGAAAATTTCACCAAGCTCAGGACACAATCTTGAACGTTGCTGTGTCTTCAAGGCCATTGCCAGCAATGCATCAAGGACAAGATATTGGTCCAAGTTAGTGAATAGATCAAAATCCTCAGATTCAAAGTATGGGCAAATGATAGCTTATATAAGGAAGTCGGCAGGGGTGGTGCCAATATATGTTTCCTCCTCCATCACCACTTTTGTCCTTTTATTATCCTTAGTCAATGTCCTCCTTTCATTGTTTCATCTTGTTCATCATTTTATCTTTTGTCATTGTTTTTCATGATCTCTCCCTTTTGTATAAGACAATGATGTCCCTGCCTTGTTTGGCGAACCTATAAAATAATCAGGTTTGTGAAATCACTTTTTTCAATTAGTTGCTCTTTCCCAAGTCTTGTTAATGATGAACCCTATACTCTTCTCCATGCAAAGCTCCTTAGTGGAAAAGGAGAAAGACCTGCAAAAAGCAAACAATTCTTCAAAATAACTGAAGGATAATTGAAAGAGGAGATTGATCTAGCAGTTTACGCCATGTTTTAAAAGCTAATGATAAGATTCTTCAGTAAGGGGGTGTTTGATTGCCCGGTTGAAGTTCTTTTTTTCCGAAAAAATGGTAGGGGCGGTGAAATTTCATCCGCCCGACAAAAATTGCATCAAACGGGGTGAAATTCACCCCGTTTAATGCAAAATGGGAGCGGGTGGAATTTCACCCGCTTGACACCCTCTCCCCCCGCAGCTCCTCCTCGCTCGACCCTGTCACCTTCTCACTGTCGCACCGTCGCCACTCCGCCAACGCCACAGTCGCCGCTCCGCCGTCGCCACTCCGGCAGGACATGATTCCCCTGTTCCAGTGTCTTTTCAAGTTCAAGTGGAGCTTTGGAATCTTGGCGTTAACTCATAGCAGCTCCGATTGCACTGTAATCATGTCCAGTGATCCTCAACACATTCAGGAAGGCGACCATATCCTGCTCGACAGCTAGATGCCACCGTAGATAGCACCAGAGATGATTCCTTCGCCGCTGGTTTCTTGGACGACTACGATAGCTGCCTTTGTGCAAAAGGAGAGGTACAAAGAAGTGTTGAAGTGGTTTCTGCTTGTGCAGAAAGATGGTGGGGATTCAATGTGTGATGGGTTTGCTTTCGGCACTGCACTCTCGACTTGCGGCAATTTGGGATTACAGGAGCCAGGAAATGTGGAGACATTTCGATTGAACACGACGTGTTCGACAGATTGCCGCAATGGAACATCGTGACTTGGTGCTGCATGATTTTGGCACATTGTTAAAATAATCAAGGTGAATCAGGGCTGGAGTTGTATGGGGAGATGCAGAGTTAGGATGGGAAAGGGCCGTTATAACTATGGGACCATCCTTAGGCCATGTGCAGCAGTTTAGGAAGGAATGCTGCCAGATTGTATTAAGTTTGTTGGTTTGCTATTCGCATGTAACCATGCTGCTTTAATTGAACAAGGAAGAAATCATTTCAAATCCATGGTTGAAATATATGGGATAAATCGAGGAATTGAGCATAATGCTTGCATGGTGAATCTTCTTGGCCGAGCAGGAGTATTTTTTAATTTTTAATGTAATAAGAATAACATATTCAGCCAAAACTCGTCATTTTGAAGCATCTTTTCAGCCTATTCAACCAAAACTCATCATTTTGAAGCATCTTTTTTTTAATATACTTCATGCAGAACTCAAAACTATACACTCCTACTTGAAACCATTTATTTTATTTCTAAAAAAAGTCTCCTAAATTTTCTATCATGTGCATCAAACATGGTTAAATTTACCATGTTAAATTCTTCATTGTGCATCAAACATGGTTAAAATTAGTAGGTTAAATTCTTCCAGTACATCAAACATGACCTCAAATTGGAAGAGGGTTAAATTTCATCCTGTTTTTTTTTTTCATAAAAATTTTTCATAAAAATTTACCACGTTAAATTCTTCTCTGTGCATCAACCACCCCCTAAGGATGGAAATACACTTATTTCTCCTCAATAGGTGATGGAAAATGAGAGCCAACTAGATTTTAGAGACAAAAGAATATGGCAAGCACACAAGCAAGAGTTTAATCAAGACAGTACTACCATCCAATTAGCAGGCTCAAGAAAATTCTGTCCATGAAAGCTTTGGAACAATAGAAAACATGATGAAAGATTTCCATAACAAGGTCTAAGGCAAGAAAATCTATTCTAATACTAATTTCTATGAAGTCCTAGGAGGGAATGGCAATCAGGAAAACCATCCCATGGATTTTGGTGAAATTTGATAGTACATGTTATCTCATGGCCCATCTCACCAGTTCTTTGAGGGATGTCTCTGATTCCACTGCGATAGTAGGGATCCATTCCTCTCATCTATTCTCTATCATGGGCTGAAAATGTTTAATTTAATTACGCCAAACATGATTACGACATTATAACAAAATTTCAGTTGTTTCCAAATTTGATTTTGGATTTGGTTCAGATATAACCTTTTTTCCTTCATATTCGAATCCAAATATATGAGTATCCGAAAAGAATGTATAGTTTAGAGTATATCTAATTTGAATCTGATCTATTGATATACTTATATACCGAAAGGAATTTGGGGCTTTTTTTTGTCATTTATGAAAAAGAAACGTACATTTTTGTAAATTTCACAACCATCTTCTTGCCCTTATAAAAGGGCTTTACTTTTAGAATACTAAGGACATCCTCATAATTTTGTACCCCATGCTGATTTCCTAGTAATTACTAGATCTGATGTCATAGTCAAAGGTTTTTTCTCAGCTGATAGAGCAGGGGTAGAGGGAGGTGTGGGCTACGTGTTAGCAATTGGCCACACGTAGCCTAAAAACCTTATGCTCTTATATTGATATTTTTGAGCAAATTTTCTCATTTACACATTGATACTCCTTCAAAATTAGTGCCCTTTAACTAAACTTTTTTGGCTTGGCCCCCGTGATAGAGGAAGAAGCTAATGCAATGTCATAAACATAGGCTTGTGGACAAAATCAGTGAAGCTGCCATTTGGTGAATTGGCCGATTCACCAATTCAGTTGAATCAGTCATCAATCAGCTAAAAAATATAAAAAATAATATATTTTGAAAAAAATAAATAAATAATATACAAATAAATTATGACTAAAAACCATGTCAAATGACTCTTCAGGCCCAATCAAACCGGTTCCTATGACAATGAGGCAAACTAAGCTATTGCTATTAGTGCCTTCAACAACACAGGGTTACAACGGAATGATATTATGGATAGGAAAAATCCCACATAAGTCGGCTTTCTTTCGGTATGATTCACTTTTTTTTTTTGAAAGGAAAAGTGAAAGAGGTATGAACGATTGATTAGATAGAGTTTCTCTCTATGACTATATTAAAAGATAGGCACACATCATACAATTAAAAGATATAACTATCGCCTACTACAGTGGTAGAGCCATATGGTGGCTGGTGTGGGCAGTTGCCCACACCTGCCTCACAAAATTAGTTTAATATATATGTTAATTTTTTGACATATTTGATTGTTATACATATAAGTGCCCCAAGAAGTTAAAGGTATTGAATGAGTGGCCCCACCAAAAAAAATTTCTGGCTCTGCTAGTAGCGTACAGCCAACTTAACTTCTCACAACTCTTAACTATTTCTTCAACATTCAAAACTACTAAGTGGTGGAGCCACATGCAGTCTAGTGTGGGCAGTTGCCCACACCAACCTCTTAAATTTTCTTGATTTTTATACAGACATTAAATATTTACTTTTATATACATATAAGTGCCCCTCCAAATATGAGTACTTGTAAATGGGTAACCCTCCGACCAATTCTTTTTGCTCTGCGACTGCTAAGAGGATCGTATCACTAATAACCAATCAAAAGGCAAAAAATGTATAAATAAAAACCAAGATCACATGGACCTTTCCACTACTCCTATACATTAGCCACTTCCACAAGTAAGTTATTAGCAACCAAAAGTAACAAGACCAAAACAAATTCCTTTTCAGACGATTCTACTACAAGTTGATGGATCATTCAATGGGTTTTCTTCCTATGGTCTTTTGGTGTCAATACAAATACGGATACTGCATTGCATCATCATCTTGAGCTTTGTGGATCATTCTACAATATTATATATACTTATGACAATATTTGCAATCATGCCAAGCAACTTCTAGAACCATAGTTGGAAAACTCTTTGACCAAACTCGAGAATCACCTGAGTTGGCTCACATCAGTAACATGCTGGGTCACGATCTATTGTATGACCCATATAAGCCCGAGTTTCAAAGGACTTGGGTATGAATTATTCAAATCACCCAGGTTCATTGAATAGGATCTATCTGCTTTTGAGAATACAATGTAATATTTTGATTTCTACTGCTTTTGAAACTCGATCTTTACCATTTTTGAAACATGGGTTTCCATTTAAAACTGCTTCATTTGCACTTTAATAAAACTATCAAAACCTTTCCTGTTGCAGCCAAGGATTGAATGCTTTACTAGTGGGGAGATAAGGGTTTAACTAAAGGGCACGAAGGTCATGGTTTAACCCAATTACACCCAACAACATTATGAGTGACTTGTAGTGGAGCAAATATCCAAGTGTGATTTTTTTTGGAAAACATCAAATTCTTCTTTCATAGCCTGACACCACAGGCGGTCCTTGCTGGCGTCATCATATGAAGTGGGCTCACATTTAGTGGAGATGAGACTTAGAGGTCATTTGATTGTTGTCCCTTGGAAAAAAACAGACGGATGTCCTGTCCATCACACTACTCTCCTATCCTCATGGACAATGATGTTCCTTGTCCATCGTTTGATGATTTTAGAAACAAAACACGGTGTTCCTCTTGTTTAGCGTTTATTTCGCATATGACTATTATGCCTGTTCTATCCATCTTGTCTGGCATTTGTTTCTATTTTGTTCAATCTTTCCCTTTTGTCCAATGATTGTGTCTTCCATAGCCAATTCTATCTGATTTGTTTGTCTTGTCTCGTGTTTGTTTATGTTCTATTTGAACTATTTGTTCTATCTGGTGTTCGTGTCTTCTATGATCAGTTTTGTCAATTATATATGTCTGCTATATGATGACAAGAATATCTTATTTTTTGAACATGTTATATCAAAACAAGTATAAAATTCATAACATGTTATATGCAAATCAATACATTAATAACATGATCCATAATATAATAGCAAAATCAACTCTTTCAATATATTCATATATATAACAAAAACATCATTACTATTGAATATTTAAAGATTTATATAGTCACCAGTATCAAGTAAAACTAGAAAATAAAAATAGTTTAAAATGTTCAACTATTGTAAGCCATATGTTGGAGTACATTGACACAAATATTGAGATAAAAGTTTATACTAGAGCTACGACAAATACAAAAATAACTATGATAACTCATTAGATAACTAGTCTTATGTCCTACACACTACTCTTCCCATCGAAACCATGTGATACTTGAGAAGAGGCATCATCGTCTGGTTCTTGCATTTCAAAAATTAAAAAGATGAACAAATAATTAGATTATCACTATAAAGTATTAAAATAATCAAATATAATTAAGACAATGACATATAATATAATGAGAATGTTAGACAATGAGTATCTTACTTGAAACATAAACATTCCACATTGTTGAAGTAATTTGCTTACAAAGTTCATTGTTGCAGCCACGTATTTGCGTTTGTTCAATATTTTCATCATCATTTATAACTTCATTTACTTCACTATCATTTATATCATCAACAGAAATTGTTCATCATTTGGATTGTGGTTGATTATAAAATTATGAAGAATACACTATTTGTACAAGTTTAACTTGAGTGGATATTAGATATGACACATGATTCTTTAAAATGAGAAACTTTGCCTTAAGCAAAACAAACACTCTCTTCACAATAGTGCACAAAGATGACTGTCTATAGTTGTACAATTCTTCTTTTGTCTCAATTTTCCTAGATCCAGACAACATGATCTCAACAAATTACTACTAAATAGATCAATAAGTTATTTGGGTGTCCAGCATTGGCAAGATAATATTTACTTATTTCATAATCAACAATATGTGTTTTGTCGGTCAAACAATTAAATTGATGATAGTAAATTTAAACCATTGATGTTTATTTTCTTACCATGTGAAACTTCCAATGTATGAAGATTATCTTTTAGTGCATTATACAATACTCTTGCACTAGTTGCAGTTCCCTCCCAACCGTCTAGTATGTAGTGAAACCGTATATCGAATCTCACCAATGCTAAAACATTTTGAGATAAGAACCATTTTCTATTTCACCAACAATTTTGGCCATCTTTTTTGACATATACTAGAATGTATGTACCATCCATTGCTTCCAAACAATCCTATTAATACATAATATGTGTTAGTAATCTAAATGTTTTACCACAAATAAAAAGTCTGACTAATGAATATCTATTGTGAATTGTAGTTGTTTACCTTCAAGTATGGAAAGAAACATGGATCTCCTCTAACTCAAGCTAGTGTAATATCATCTCTGCATCCCACGTATTCATGTGCAATATGGAGAATTCTTTTCAAAACTAAGTTAAAGTACTTACTAATTGTTTGTCTCAAGTGCTGAAAATCATATCGGGTTCATCAATGTCTTTGATCATGTCCCAAAGTAACGAGAAACATCGTTACTTGTTCTTCAATTGCAATTTCTCTTGCATCATACAACAACTCCTTACTTTCTAACAAATTGCATAATAATGCATATGTTTGTTGATCCACCCTCAATAGGTCTAAGCAATTTATGGGTGTCCATTCATACAGTCATGCACAAATTGGGCTCCTGCTAGTCGATTAGTATGTACTAAATTCTAGTAGGTCAACCTTGAGCTTTTAAGTGTTCCATCATCAACCTTGCAAAGAATTGTGAACAAAAAAAAATTTCAAGCATGAATTCATAACCATTTACAATATATCACAAATTACAAACGATTTAAAACATCAAAACTATAATGTTACAAACAACTAGAATATGTCACAAATTACAAACAGTTACACACATAAAAAATAATGCATAATTGCAAACCTCCATAACAATACCCAATTACAAACATTACCTATCGTTAGCCAATCTGTATGTGCAACCAACTAACCTGCAACTCATGTGGCATCATAAGAAAAGTGTTCGCTTTATCAAAATTGAAAAGTAAATTGACTGATCTAAAAAACAAATGATTATCTATTTTTCCTTTTGCATACATATCTCTTAAAATTGCTCCACTCTTATGTAAAACAACTACAAGGTGGGTTTCCATAAGTTGTTGTATGTACTGACCAATGGTTTCAAAAGTATCATCATTCATGGTTGTCGAGGTTCTTGCCCTTTTTTTTCTCCTCATGTGGTTAGAAGTTTCTCCCTGAGTAAGGTAATTGCTATCCATTGGTGAAGTAGGTAACTAAAAAATCATTCTCATCTTGTTCATCCATATTTATTTGTACATCATCTAGTGCCCTACTATCTACCCTACTCCTACTGTCACCCAATGCAGTGGAAGATCCCCAAATTTTTGTTGCATGCTCATAATACTTCCATGTTGTTGGTAATTTATATTTTTTTTCTAGTTGGATACTTTTGTATATACTTTTTCATCACTTGCAAGTCAGGTTTGCTCTTTTCAGCGTTCAAAATTTCTCTAATGTAAACATTGGTCCATATGCTGCAACAATTTTTGCTTAACCACCTTCATTGTTGTTTCTTTTAGCCCACTTGATGTTCATACTCTAGGAATCTTAGCTTGCTCTAACGTCATGTCAAATAAAGACTACACTTAATCTTCATCCCACTGTAGTTTATCATGGTGGTTATTCATCTAACTTTAACAAATATAAGTACAAGAAAATCGAGCAATTTCGTTACATGAAATAAGTTTAACCAATTGATTTAATATGCAAATAAACAAATATAGTGCAATAATATAATATCTTCACGTATTGTGTACAAGAAACACATGACCAATACTGGAAGAGAGAGAGAGAGAAAGATAACATTGGATTCATTATGTCTTTCTTTGCATGCTCCAAAGTTAAGGAGTAACTAACATGGAAAGATGATAAAGAATAAGGAGGAAGATTGGATGATGAAATACTTGCAGAAATGAGAAATAACATGAAAAAAGAAAACTATGTGTAGCATTCAATCAAAATCTAGCATAAAGATCAAAAGTTCTTACTGGTATTAGTATGGTGCAAGGATTAAAATACATGTCTTCTTTCAAAGCAAAAATCTCTTCTTGAGACTTCATTTATTTATTTTTTCTTTTGTTCTTAGAATGTCAGGGCGTTCTATTTCTTCAAACCGTGGTCAAGGATAGAGTAACAAGGATGGAGTAGCAGCACATGATCAAGCTGGCTAAAAGAAGTACAATGCCTGAAGATTGTAGGGCCTTTTGGTAACATTAACATTTTGTTATAGTTTGATGAATTTTAAAGATTGTGGCAGATTTATTGTTATTGTATCAAAGGGAATTCGTCCTTTTTTACTGAAGTAGTATGTGTTTGATTGCTCATTCCTTTGCTGGTTTTGTCAGAAACCACTCATACCACGAACAGCTATCCATATCCTTGTAACCTCAAAGCCACCAACTCTATCAACATCGGATTAGATGAAACAAACTTTCTTATGTGGGAGGCACAATAATTACTTAGGCTCATAGAGAGTCAAGACATGACAGGTTTCATAGATGGCGAGAGCCAGATAACTGCACAAAAATTGTAGACTGCCAATCAAATAATAGTAGATGATGGTCAAGTGAATGTCGACTCCTTGAGGCGGAGAAAATCAAACCCATTACTGCATGGGAGGGTGGGTGTAGACAACTGGAAGCATAGTAGAGGAAGCATTGGTTTTGGTTGTTGGACTACAAGAAAGAGTATATGTCGGAGACTCATCATTCTTTTTCACTGAAGCTAAAAAGTGCTACCCAACAAACGAAAATGTGCCCCTTAATTTTTTATTAGCACCTATGAAATAAAAAACAAATGCATGTACTATAAAAGTGCTTATTTCGGGAACAACATAGAAGATCAATTTCAGCTCTTTAATGATATCATCAGGCTGGCTGTATCTAATTAAAATATTCTACCACATCATCATTAGATCATCCTTAACAAAGGGTCAATTAGAAAAATTATACTCTCATCCCTAACAAAGTTTACTAGTCACTGTTACCTCACTTTGTATGTTGACACCACAGGAATTAAATCACAAGCAATGCATACATGGAGTTACTCAAGATGACAAGAGCATAAGCCAAACATTCTTGACATGTTTTAGAGATAGTTTCTTCTCCAATAAGATTGATAAAAGTAATTGAAAGAGAAAGAAAGAGAAGGGGGGGAGAGAGAGAGATCCTATCTTCACTTTAGAATTTGTTCATGGCCTTGCTGGTGTAATCACCCCAAATTTTTGTAAAAGATTATGTTATTTTATCCAAGTGCAAAACTCAAATTTATGCGGAAGATTCAAATCCAAAATACAACTTGTAGATCCAAATTAGATCCAAAACCCAAGTTCAGATCCAAATCGAGTAATTCAGACCCATTTGTCCCTCCTTTTGAAAGAAAACCTCTTTTTAGAGGGTAATTTTGGTCTTTTTGGTTGGCAAAACTCATTTGTCTCTCCTTTTGACAAAAAACCTCCTTTTAGAGGGCGATTTTGGTCTTTTTGGTGGGCAAGACCCATTTGTTCCTCCTTTTGACAAAAAATCTCCTTTTAGAGGTTGATTTTGGTCTTTTTGTTGGGCAAGACCCATTTGCCCTTCCTTTTGATAAAAAAACCTCCTTTTAGAGGGTGATTTGGTCTTTCTGAGTGGACAAAGGCCCAATCCATTTAAAAAAATAATTTTATAAGCCTAATGGCCAATTATACCCATTTTCAAACCATTTCTTTTTCAAAATAATTCAAAATTATGTGAAATTCAGATGAAACATGGGTGAAATTCAAAAAAAAAAAATCAAATTTAAGGTTTTGGCTCCAAAATCTTCTATAAATAAGCCCCATTTCCACCCTCTTAGGCAAGAGTGGCCCTTGGAAAAAACTCTAGAGTATTCTCATTTGAAGACTTAGGGTTTCTCTTAAGCTCTATCTCTCTCCCTCTTCCTCTTTCCATTTCTCTCCAACTTGGTGCTAGCTACAACTCTCCAATGGAGCACTAAAGATAATTTGGAGGACTCATCTTCATCATCTTGGAGCTTCATTCAAGGTGAGTTCAAGTTTATTTCAAGCATGATTGTTCATTTTCCCTAATTCATTTTCTCATTTAGAGGTATGTAATAATCATCCCTCTCATTTCTCTCCTATTTTCTTTTCTCTCTTCTTTCTCTCCCCATGGCCAAAAGAGATAGCTCTCAACTCTATTTTAGAGTCAAGAAGCTATGCTCAAGTGCACCGGGAGTATGAGAAGATGAGATGATCTTTCATTTTCATGCTTGAGTCATGTTATCCCATTTCTTGAATACATTCTTGTTGTTCTTTTGTTTCTTTCTATTTTCCTCTCTTTTTCATTTTTTCATGACGATAAGAGATAGCTCTCAACTCTATTTTAGAGTCAAAAGGCTATGCTCAAGTGCACTGGGAACATGAAAAGATGAGATTTCATTTCATAGTTGAATCATGCTCTCTTTCTTTTCTTAAATATTGTTTTTTGATACTATCATTGTATAGTTATTTGATTTTTCATTTATATGTGAATGCATGATGAGAATGAGAGTATGGTTTGGGATTCTTTTTGGTTTATTCATGTAATTTTGATGTTGGGGCTTGTCCAACCTGGGAAGAACCTTCACGAATTTGTACATGTTAAAGTGCATTTTCATATCATTTCGCGTTAGTTTCTTTTTAATCATCCAATTAGGAACCCTAATGAGCACATTATCGTGTGGTTTGAGCTTCTTCCATACCCAACGGTGGAAGAAATATATTCTCTTGCAACCAATGGAATAACAATATTCTATGTTTATATAAATCATATTTTCCAAAACGTTTTCGAAAGAAACCTTCTAATATGGCCCTGGAGATTTAACTTGGGTTTTCGCATGAGCCCAAGTTCCCCTCCGGCCTACATAAAAAATTGAAGTCGGCTATTTTTAATTCATTTCTTGATTTTCGTATTCATGAAGACATATGCATATATACATGTTATATACGTATGTGTTGACATGAATATCTTTCTTTGTCATTCTCTTTTTATGATTTAACATGTCATTTTACAAACTCTTATATACGTATATATAAATATATATACGTGTATTCCATTTTAAATCTCTTTCCCTTTCTAAAATGATCTTCTCTTCCCTATTTAATTTAAACCTCATTTTCACAAGTTTTCATATACGTATATATATATATATATATATATATATATATATATATATATATATATATATATATATATATATATATATATATATATATATATATATATAAGTATATGAATGTGTACATCTCTTCCTTTTAAATATTTGATTTTATGATTTTCAAGGTCTCTTTCTTTCTCTCTTTCTCTATATCTCTCTTGGGATCAAGTCTTTCATCTTTTCTATTCTTTCAATATTTTTCTTTATCAATTAAGATCTTAATTTTTCATTTGCCGACTTCATTAAGACCACAAACCAAGTAATGACCCAATATTGGATTCGTGCTTGATGGTCTACAATCCCTAATCCATTTTCAAAACTTTTCCTTCGTATATATGATATTTACAAAAACAAAAATCTTAGATGTATGTGATGGTAGGAATGTCATTAGATGAATGTTGTGGTAGGAATGCTTCATTCTCTTTTCATCATATAGGATCAATGCATTTATGCATTCACAATCACTTAATGTCACTTGTGAGCATGATCACATCTCTAAAAGAACTTAAGCAAGATGAGATGAAACTCTAATTAGGTGGTAACCGAATTAGAGCAAAATGTCAAACCTACTTAAATTCTTAAGAAAACACTAAAATGATCTCAAAATGACTTTTCAAGCTTTCCAATGATATTCACAAGGATTTCCTTCTAGCTTTCCCAAAACATTTCACATTCTCAACTAACTCTTCAAAAACCTTTTCAAAAGTTTGAAACATCAAACTTTCAATATTTTTCTACACCGCGTATAGAATAAAAAATATGTTTAAGTTAAAATGAAATGCATCAATGATAAACATAGCCCTTGGATTGATTACCCCCGGTAAAGGCACCGGGAACAGTCGATCCTCGTACCGACGGGCGAGTCCCTTTCTTTTTTATTTCAAAACAAAACCTCATTTTTCTGGAGCACTCCAAATACCAAAAAATTTTGGGGATGCAAACAGCTGGATATGGCTAGCATTATGGGTAGGGAGAGCCCATCTCCAACAGCTTCAAGGAAGCCTAAGGGCATTAAGCACATATCAACCATATCTACAAGCATGAAGAGGGTCCATATATATACAGCCCATTCTCTTCAAACTTAACTTATCTTTATTCTTGTCCAACTTCAATTGTCATCACATGAATAGAGGACTAATAGCTCCTCTCACAAGCAAAGTATTTCAGCTCATCAGCTAGGTACTTTTCATTATTAACACCCTTAGAACCCACCGACTGCCTTTACCTGTATTCTTTAAAATTTGACAATGTAAAGACAGTAACTAGCAAGATTAAGGGAACACGAGGAAGTGGGCACAGTGATAAGATCTTGGCACTCTCTAAAGTTGAGGCATATGGAGGACCGTCTGAGGAAGACTAGAGGAGAGTATGTGGTGCATCGAGATTCAAATTGAAGTGGCAATATATATTATGGCAGCTGTGGAACATATTCTGCAATCCCTTGGGGCATGAATTTGATCAGCTTGTTATCAAAGTTGGCATCTCACACCACCTCCAAAGGCTTGGGTGGTAGGGAGGGCAGAGAGAGATTCAGAGAAGAATGGTGTTGCTTCTGAGGGCACATGTAAATGTGTAATCTTTGTTTCCAAAGGTTGTACATCTTGAACAACTAGCATCAAAAGTTTTCTTAGGGTTAAAAGCAAAATAAAACCTAGGAAAAAAAGATCATAGCAACATTGATATAACAACTATGAAATTCTTAAATACTATAGAGAATAAAACATGAAAACTGAATGAAATATCTAGAGATAGGTTCTTAGCGATTGAGTTCTATAAAAAGTAAGAAGCACTTGGGCATGGATTTATAACGTAAAACAAGTTCAGGTGAAGTAGGTCTAACAGAAAGTGACAACAAAAATTAGATTAGTGGCCCATTCAAGTTTTACTCTAGCAGAGTGTATGTCCATACCCTTTCTGAGGTTTTTCATGCCAGCACAACCTGAAAGTGCACTTGTTAATGTCAAACCATTGGATTTAATTCCTGCCAACAACATTTCAACTAAGAGAGATTTAGAGCTTTATCTCCCGTGTTATTTTGAGAAAGCCCATACATAATTGTGGTCCATGTATAAACATTAGGAGTGCAGCCATGACCCTTTGTTAAGGATGATCATCATTACTGATCTGGATGGTAATGGCCTAAACTTTCAGCGTACTGACTAAGGTCTGCAATAATATTGGGAAACTGGTAGCTGGGACAGGACTTGGTGCATTTGGCTGAGACTTGGTCAGACTACCTTGACAAACTGGTATTGGGGAACCTTTGCTACAGCTTCCAGTGCAAATAGGCCACACCTTTCTGTCTTTATGTTGATATGCAAATTTCACTCATTATGTTGATCAAAACTCATGTATATCCGGCCTTTCAACTGTTTACTAGAGATCGACTTCATATCTGAGATCCAATGCTTTTTTTTTATACTTTTTTTTATGTTGCTGGAAATAAGTAAAACCATAATTAACTAGATTTTGAAACTTCTATCCTTGCTTAAGATCCATCAACCACAAGGTATTGGTGAAAAGGAAATTAACAAATAATGAGGAGAGAGAAAAGCAAGTGAGACAGAAAAAAGGGGTCAAAAAGAATAGTCTAGAAATAATTTATGCCCTCATATATTAGACTGTTTGATGCACACGAATTTTACAGTGTAGTGGGATAACTTTTTCATATTTGAACAGATTATCCGTGATCCATCAAATGCTGAAAAAAATACTCTGCTTCATAAGGTAGATCCAGTGAAATTAACCTGTTAAAAAAGTCAGAAGCCAGGGATTCAGACTTTATTCTAGGTAAAAATATGGGCATCCAAACACTAACAAGATCATAATAGGTGAAGCTAATGCAATAGAATGACCTTGTGCTCAGATTTTCACCATAGCTAATAGAGGAAAGAAATTTAAGGGTGAGAGGCGATGAACTGCTTGTAGAATATACATATATAAAACAAAGTCAACTAAAATAAGAAAGAGAGTGATGAGAGAGTCCTAATGACCACCGTCTCTCTCCCAACCCCTCTCCGCCCCTCCAACGTCCAAAGGTAGATATAGGGAGGGAGGGAGAGATTTTAGGTCATCATGTTCCATCTAGAGTCCTAGTAATCATGGGATGAGTGCAAACAAAGGAGGAGGATTTTGGATGGGTTTAGTAATCGGATTATGGATAATAGACTGATCTGAGATCTTATTTTAATTTGGGGTTAGGAATTTCATGGGCTTGGTTCCCGGCATGAATATTTTGTTCAGTCGTACTAGGAGAGTATTGATTCTTAGTTAAGGAATGCAAATGATTCCAAGGGAATAAGAGTGGGTCTTTCATAGTTTCTGGTAGTGCCAGCTTTCTCTTCTCTTTTGAGGAATGGAAATTTTTGTTTGTTAAAAGACAAGATCTCTAGAAATCAAAAGTTATAAGACTCAAGATCCATTACCCATGGTGATTGAGATTGTACCCCATAAAAACATGCTCTCTAGAATGCAGCTCCAACTTGTAAGAATGATTTGGCCTCAGGTTCGGAAAACATAAGCATCCAACATTCTTAGAAAGGTGTAAATGGGCGTTTTTCCAGAAAGGATTTCAATGGAATGGTGATGATGCTTAAGGCTTAATTTGTTGACAAGATAAACCGCAATAGTGGAAGGAAAAGTCCAAAATTGAGTCGAAACCCTACTGTGAGCCATAAAGCTCAAGCTGATATCAATGATGTGCCTATGTTTCCTCTGGGAAATATGGTTCGGTGCTTGAGCATGCAGACATGAGTACCGATGACCTTATGTCAATGCTTTAGCCGATGACCTTATGTCAATGCTTTCAAGAATATTGTCTTATTCCGGTTTTATTGGTTAGAGGGGCTTTTGGCATATAATACGCATTTTTTTCCAAAAAACAGTGTTTTTTGTGACAATGATTTCAATGTCCGAAAATTTCATGCCTATGAATATTCCTTACTTATTGTGAACCAAGTCAATGAAAAATGGTGCAAAAGATACTAAATTTTCACCTTACCAAGCATCTCCATCTCTATTTACCGATAAAAATCAGGTTTTTATGACATTCTTTGATTCACCTTTATAAACATGTCGCACAGGGCTTGGTAAAAATTTGTTTTGATTTTTAGAGCAATCCGAAAGGAATTTTTTAGTAGGATTTTAATCGAAACCTATTTAAGAGCATGGCCATAGGTTGGTTCATTCAGATTGAGAAAATTTTGAGAAAATTCATCTGGAACTCTAGAAATACATATAGGGGTGAAATGATCATTTTTTGAGAAATATTTTTCTGCACAAACAAAGTATATGTCACATATACCTTGTCTTATTATTTAAATTAGATCAAGCCAATTCCTTACTTAAATCCATTTTAGCATAAAATCACACACAATGGTATTTTGGTCATTTGCCACCACGCACATATTTTTCATAAAACCCAACTTAGGAGCCACGTGAACCTAGCATTTCATATAAAATTTGTGAATCTAGTAGCCCTGCACCCATGCTCAACCTACCCCAAGTTTTCATTAAAACTGAATTTTCCAAAGGCAGCACTGGGCTGAACTTATGCCCGGCCTTGGCCTGAACCCAATTCTCAAAAACTAAACCTAACCTAGCTCCAGTCCATGTCATACAGCTGGAACCCACCTAGCATAGCTCATGTTAGGTCCAGATCCAGGTTCATACTATTCTTAGATCTCTAGTTCATATTTCTCTCCATATCATATATCCATGTCTTATTTCCATGTGTAGATCTCATATATCCGAGTTCCAGATCTGATCTATTTTTATATATCCAGATCCATTGTTAACATTTTAGATCTTGGATATCTAATCATAATCCAAATTTTAATACCATATCTAGATCCATTTTTGGAATTTTCATTGGATATGGACTTAGATTTGGGTCTCAATATCAAACCTAGATCCAGGATCCACATGTGAGCTTAATGCACATTATATCTCAAAAATGTATCGTAATTTTCTCGTTGTGTGATTAATGTCAATTCATATGTAAGCACTTGAAGCGTGCAAAATTCTTTGCTAAGCGTTCTAGCAAGATGCGATCGAAATCGGTATCTGTATGTAGTTAGAACAAACATTTTTCTAATTTACATCAAGTTTTTATGATAAGGTTTAAAAGCGTGCTTTTTCCTCCTCATATTCTCCCAGTTGTTTGTTCTCCATTCTCGATGTCAATCTGAATACTTTATCAACTTCTTTATGCATGCATGGCTTTTCACAAAATTGAATTTGGAGTTTGAACGAGACCGCAGTGAGCAAAGTTCGATTGAAATCATGCTTTTAAGTATGGGCACAGTAGGGTTTAGTCACATTGAGAAATTTCATCTAGAACTCTAGAAATGCATACAATGGCAAAATGGTCATTTCTTTTTTGAGCCATATTTTTTTGCATAAACATAGAGCATATGTTACATATGCCTTGCTTTATGATTACATTGATTCCTCGAGCCTGAGATCAAGCCAATCCCTTTAAATTTGAATGCATTTTAATCTAAAATCACACACAATGGCATTTTGGTCTGAGATCAAGCCAATCCCTTTAAATTTGAATGCATTTTAACCTAAAATCACACACAATGGCATTTTGGTCATTTGCCACCATGCACATATTTTCAATAAAATCTAACTTAGGAGCCACTTGAACCTAAGTTAGCTTTTCATATAGATTTAATAGATCTGGCAGCCTAAGCTCAAGTCGACCTACCACAAATTTCCATTAAAACTTAATTATTCAATTATAGCACTAGGCTGAGCCTATGCCCAACCTTGGACTAAACCCAGTTCTCAAAAACTAAACCCAGGTTCAGTCCATGTCATACAGCTTCAATCCACCTTGCCTAGCTCGACTCAGGTGCAGATCTAGTAGGTCCATACTATTTTGATATCCCTATTTCATATTTTTACCTAGATCATATATCCAAGTCTTATTTCTATGTCTAAATCTCATATATACAAGTTTCAGATCTGATCTATTTTCATATATCCATATCCATTGTTTCCATTCCAAATCTTGTATATCAAATCATATAATTCCCATTTCGATACCAAATCTGGATCTTTCTATCTAGATTTTTTTTTTTTTGTATGGACCAAGGCTTAGGTCTTACTATCAAACCCAAATCTAGGATCCGCATGTGAACTTAACGCACATTATATTGCAAAAATGTATCGTAATTTTCTCACTCTATGCACAATGTCAATTCACACGTAAGCACTTGAAATGTGTGAAATTCTTCGCTAAGCACTCTAGCAGAAACTGCACAAAATCAATATCTGTATATAGTCAAAACGAACATTTTTTTTATTTATACCAAGTTTTAGAATAAGGTTTAAAAGTGTGCTTTCTCCTTTCATACTATCACGTCATTCGTTCTTCGTGCTCGATGTCAATCTGAATACTTTATCAAAATTTGATCAACTTCTCTGTGCATGCATCACTTTTCATATAATCGATTTGGAGTGTGAATGAGATCAAAACAAGCAAAGTTCTATTAGAATCATGCTTTTGACCTACGGTTTTGAGTTGAGAAAGGAGAAGAGTATTTAAAAGTTTAGTCATGTATCGATGGAGAGAAAGGGTTTTGCCTCTTCCCTCTTCTATAAATAGGCCTCATCCCTCCCCTTTGACACTACTCACATTGAGCAATTGGGAAACTACAAAAGTTGGTAAATTTTCAACCGGGTACTTAAAATATGGTTTAGCTCAAAACAAGTTAAATTTCTAAGAATATTGGTCTATATGATATGTGAGTCCGTAACTTTCTTGATTGGTTTTGTGATCAAGTAGCCAATCATGGTTGCCATGTAAGTGTCTCAAGGACTAAGTGCCCTTCTCTTACCAATGTTAAGGAATCTCTTCTCGACAGATAATAAAGCTAACCAAAATCATCACCTGCAACTGCACTACATGTGCAAGCCAGGTTACTCTGATGTGTTACAATTTAGGTATTGTGAGAAGGAAATTAATGGAAATCAAAGCTCCCCCTACAAAAATGTAATTGATGCCTTTTTAGGTAATATATTTTGGTTGTACTTGATTGGACTCTTTGCCATGACTGTTCTCATATTCTACCTGTTTTTTGTCCTTAATGTGACAATTTTCCCTTGAAGATTTGTGTCCCCTCTTTATGACCTCAATGATTGTTTTCCTTTAGTAGTTTGCAAGTATTTATAACCAAATGTTTTTACCTTCAAATAGGAGTGGTGTTTGATGGTCTAAAAATTTTCTCTTTTGCAGATCTTTTATCCTTGAAGCACAAGGAGGCTATAGAAATTGGGTTGAAGTTGACACCATTTCAAACTTCTTCTATCCGTACCTGATATTGTTGTTTTTTTTATCAAGGGTGAATGGTTCATTCCATCGTCCCTTAGAGATGCCACAACCTCTCCTTGTGCCCATTATCCCTAAAGTTGATCACCATTTCAAACTGCTATCAGTACCTAACATTGAAAAATTGGCTGAAAAGATATATTTGAGGATGAGGAATTGAACTGGCAGTTCTAGTCCCTACATATAATGCTTGCTTACTTTCTCTTGAACATGGTTCACATAATGCGTGCAACATTGCCATAACATGAATTATTAGGATGCATTGTTGAGTGTTTATGATCTTCTGTTTGTTTATGAGCATGGGGACATAGTCTTGTGCAAGATATATCAAAAGGTGGCATTGATTCAGATGTTAGAGCAATGAGCTCTGGAGGGCAATCACGTGGAAGATGAATGATCACAGGTCAGTGGGTGTCTTAGAAGCTTATTGTCTTTTGTCCTATTTTAAAGGCAGAAATTTTCCTTCTTGGGGTACAACTTAAACCATGACAACAATCTGTCTAGTATCAAAACTAGTTTCAGAAAACTTTGAAATCAGATCCATATCACAGTTCTAATTTGGCAAGGACATGATCTCCTTGCTTAATTAGCCTACTGTGGCAAGGACAACAATAACAGTGAACTCCTTGCTCAAGCTGGAAAGCTCTGCTGCCTGAGTGTTGTTTTCTTGTGCAGAAAAGAAAGACTTTGAAATTACTTAACTGCAATATATGCGGTAATTTTTGCACATCACCACCATCCAGCTACTGCCTAACAGAAGGCCTTCTACACACAACCTTCCATGTAAGTAGGGGTGAACACGAGCTGAGTCCTACTCGAGCTTGGTCAGCTCAAACTCGGCTCGACTTTTATTTTGGATAGTTCGAGCTCGACTTGAGCTTGAAGCAAATTATATAATGTTAACTCGAGCTCGGGTCGATGAAGCATGTCAAAGCTCGAACTCGAGCTCATTTAACTCGTTTAGGGCTGTAGTGCGGCAACAGAAGAAGATTGCAGTGTACTTGTTGCTGTAATGCTGCTATGGAGGGAGACAGGCAGTGGTGGGGGAAGGGCGATCTGATCTGAAAAGGAAGATGAATCACTTTATGAGAAATTTGAAATCATGAAACCCCAAATGAGAAATCAGAAATTTTATCTGAGAAATCTGAATTTCATCTGAAACCCTTGATCAATGAGTGAAGGTTTTGAAACCCTCACACGTCGAGCACAGGTTCATATGAGAAATCCGAAACCCACACTAGCTTCTGCTGAGACCTAGAAGTTTCAATACCTTTGCTCTTTCATTCATATGATGAAACCCTCACTCTCCAGTAAGGGCCTGTTTGGTAGGAGGGAAAAGGAGGGAAAGGAAGGGATGGAAAGGGAGGGGAAGGAAAGGGAAGGGAAGAGAAAGGGAAGGGAAAGGAATGAAATGGAATGGAAAGGAAAGAGGTGATTAAAAAGCTTGTTTGGATACAAAAGAAAGGAAAGGAAAAGAAAGGTTAATACTTTACAATAATACCCCTAAAAGTCAAAATGTTTAAAAAATTAAGAACGTGAAGGAAGGGGTATTGTGGGCAGTCAACACTTTTGCTCTTGTCTCCCTTTCCTTTCCTTCCCAATCCGTCCGATTTGGGAGGGATTGCATTTACACTACACAATCCTTTCCTTTCCCTCCCTTTCCTTTCCCTCCCCTCCCAACCAAACACACTTTACTCATTTCCCTCCCTTTCCCTCCTTTTTAGTTAGCCAACCAAATAAAGGAGGGATTGCTCAATCCCTCCATTTCCTTCCCTTTCCCTCCAACCAAACAGGCCCTAAGTGAGGGTTCCAAAACCTGAAACCCTCACTCTTACTTGCTGGAGAGTGAGGGTTTTCAAACCCTTGGTCCAACGGTGAGAGAGGGTTAGATGAAACCCTTGCTCGCTGGAGTGAGGGAATGAGCGAGGCTTCCTTTGCTCTAGTGAGTGATGGATGAAACCCTCACTCGGGTTTCAGGACTCTTGCTTAAGCCAGTGAGCGAGTTCTTTTTAGGGTGTCAGAGAGATAAAAGGAGGGATTGCTCAATCCCTCCTTTTCCCTCCAACCAAACAGGCCCTAAGTGAGGGTTCCAAAACCTGAAACCCTCACTCTTACTTGCTGGAGAGTGAGGGTTTTGAAACCCTCGGTCCAACGGTGAGAGAGGGTTAGATGAAACCCTTGCTCGCTGGAGTGAGGGAATGAGCGAGGCTTCCTTTGCTCTAGTGAGTGATGGATGAAACCCTCACTCGGGTTTCAGGACTCTTGCTTGAGCCAGTGAGCGAGTTCTTTTTAGGGTGTCAGAGAGAGAAAACGAGAGAGAGGGAGAGGTACCTTGGCTTTGCAGCAGTGGAAAAAGTAGCAAATATTGAAGATGAAGGAAGTGAGGAGAGAGAACATGTGTGATGAAATAAGAAGTAAACCCGAAGAAACAAAATAAATAGTCACTAAAGTTAGCATTCATTTTTATTGAACTGAGTCGAGTCGAGCTTAAAAATTCGAGTTCAGAGTTTGAGCTCGATTCATTTATGAAAATAGATGGCTTGAACTCGATCACGAGCCAAGCTCAAGTTGTTTGGCTTGTTGTTCTCTCCTCCATGTAAGTTCTATGCAACTTCTCCACTGTTCATATCTCTTGATAAAATAAAGCATCACCTATTGCTTCCATTCAATTTTTAAACATATGGGTAAGGTTTCTGTCATCTACCATCTAAAACTAATAGTAGTTTTCTTTTATCTAAGACTGGCAGAGCTCTGCAACGATCATTCATAATTATGAGAAAAAGCCTAGTGGCTTATATTGTTTTTTCTTTAGTTACTTGTGTAAATCGATGCATTTATTCAAGGAACTCTATATGGATCCAGTTTTATAAAATGTAAAAAAAAAGATTGTTGATTTTAAACGTCTTATGTGTTACAATCTGATTGCCTTTTTGTTCTTTTTAATGTTATATTTTTGAACATTTTGCATTCATCTACACGGCCACCTACATGAGTTGCATGCACAAGGGTGACGCATGCTACAGATATGCACCTTAAAAAAATAAGTGGAAGTTGAGGTATCTTGGGGATTTTCAAAAGGAAATATCTTATTTAGTCTTCTAACTTTTTTAATAACCTTTTTTTTGTCCATGCAAAAGGACTCTTTTCATTACTAATCAGGGGCATTCTTTTTGTTGTGCACTTTGTTTCACAAGAATTGTATCTGAAAGATTCAACCGTGTTTAATGCCTTTTTTTTTTAATTATGAAGGCACCAGAAACACTGCTATTGATATATAGTGGTGATTTTTAATCTCCAGTAAAGATTGGCTATACTGGGCCATGGGTACTGCGACAAAACCAATACTAGTGATTTCATAGGTGAAAAAAATCACCAAAATAGAGCTATAGCGGTGGCAACACCAATACCAGTGAAAGCATCACCCGTATAGGTCTGTTTCTTGTGACACGATATTCGTTGATAAAGTTACACATTTTCTTAAGCTTGCCAAAGGGAGCTCTCTTTGCTTGAAGTTAAAAATGGCTAAAGCTTATGACTTGTATGGACTGTAAAGTTGATATGCATGTCTAGATATATCTTGCATTTTCCTGTTCTCTCGCTCCTATCAAAGCCATAGATGTCATATCATCTAGTGTGTAATGCTTGTCTTTGCAGCCCAGGGCTTTGGCCGTCATCTCTAGGCATATCTACAAGCTACTCTCTCCATCTACTAGCACGTGAGGAACATTCATTCTACGAAGCCTCACCAAAATATATAGTTTGTGATTGTGGAATTGATGAGGCTTTAGTAGATCATCATCTGCAAATGTGGTTGGTACATTCACTATGGGGTTTGTGCCAGCGTTTTGGGGGTGGTGCTGAATTTGACTTTTTCTTGAGCACCTACTCCATAGTAGTCTTGTGTATAGTAGAAGTGTTGATGAGATTTAAGACAAAAATGTTCAATGGATGTTGAGGATCTGCTGTTTCTATTGCGAGAGAAAACTCTAGATGATCTTCATTTTTTTCTTCTTTTTTTAGCCCATTGTTGAGACACCTTGGGATAAGGCTTGGAAGCTACAAATGTCTCTTTTAACTTGTATATGAGCTTCTTGATGGGCTTTGGCTTGTCAGCCCAAATTCTCATTGTTGTTGTTTTCTTACTAAGAGTTTGAATAAAATTTAATGGCTTCTTGTGTTCAAGGTTGGATATGATCATGTTGATTAAATGACATGTGATTTAATATTGCAATAGTATTTTTACCATGGTCTCTGAATGAATCCTTGAGGACTTTAGAAGTCATGTCCTCAACTAGCAGATCTTTGTCAATACAGTCTTGAATGATATGCTTGAATGGTATACAATCTTTAATGCTATGGCACAAGGCACGGTAAAATTTGCAGTATCGACCTTTTCTTTCCCATTCATCTGTAATGGAATTGACACACATGTTAGAAAGTTGTGACCTTCTACACTGAGATATCTCAGGATTTCTTCCTTCTTCTACTCTAAGAGAGTAAACTTCCTATCCCGCATCCAAGTAGAATGTTTCTCATTACTGTGGTTGGATTGTGACGCTTTCCTACCATCTCTCCTGCCTTTGTAATTTTGTGGCTGCTGATTTGGCAGAAGGGGTAGAGCACTGACCGAGTTCTTATTGACAAAAAGAGCATGTACCTGAGTTTTATTGGACTTTCTAAATTGTCATTCTTGTTGCTGCCACTACTCCATTCCACACCAGTTCGGAGATAGCCATTTTTTATAGCGGTCTCAAAATGCTCTACCTTTTTAGCCAAATCACAAAACTTTTCATACTCATGTTGTACAAGATGGTGGTGGATGTGCTCTTGAAAACCCTCAAGGATCATGGTTAAAGCATGTTTTTCTGGCATCGGGTTGCAAAGTTTTAAATTTGATGTTTACTATTCTCTGAATATACTCTCTAGCAGTCTCTCTAGATTCCTGGCAAAGGTTGAAGATGGTGTCGATAGTTGGCATTATAGAGAAGTTGGGTTCATATTTCTAGATAAGCATTGACCATCTCATTGAAGTCCTACAACTAGGTGGGGTCAAAGATTTTCCAGTATAACTGTGTTGCCTTACCCTCCATGCTTTGAGAAAGATAGATGAATAATGCATTATTGTCGTTTCTGAACATTCCACATTCAACAAAGAAGATTGATAGATGAGTGTGTGAGTTTTCTATCCCCTTGAGCTTACTGAATTTCCTTGGAAGTCCTTCAAGGTCCTCCTCATCCAGACCTTCACAAAAACCTCGCCGGAGTAGGTCATCTTCTCCTTGCACTGAATCCAAGGGACTTTCTCCTCATTTCATCAATGCAAGATTGGATATGATCTATAACATGCCCAGTGGAGACCTTAGGTTCTTGGGCTTGAATGGAACCGTATGAATCCTTGTGACTTGGCTCTAGTATCAGTCCTTGATTCATCATTTGCCAAATCATCTTTTGAATGGCCCGAATAAGAGTAAGATCTACTTGATGTGTATTCTCCATCTCCTTTTGAATTTCAAGCTCTTTTCCTTTTTTAGCTTGTGATCTTGTGCAAGGAATTATAGAAATTTTTTGTGAAACTTCCACCTGAAATAGTCATGTTAGTTTGACAAGAGAGACAAAAACGACATGGTTTTGAAGTTAGAGAGAAATACTTGTATTTATTTGACACATTGGAGGGAAATAAAATGTCAAAATATTATTAAATTGTAAACATTAGTCAAGACAATGACTCACTAATAATATGTAGTGTGACAAACAATTTCCCACCAATTCATATACACTCTAATATATATATATATATATATATATATATATATGTATATATATATATAAAGATCAATCCATGAAGACCACCCTTTGGTAGCCAACCTAACTTAGATGCTTTGCCATGATTTACCGTCCAAATCAAAACCTATGAGTGTTCTAAAGTCTCCTCAAATCGTATAGAAATCTATATACCTCTTGGAGAACTATGCTATGCATCGCTCTAGATTATATGGGATGACAAAGAATGGGCCAAATAGAAGAAGTGTGCCCTCATGCTTTTTTGTAGGTGTAGTAGGCTAGCTTCTCCTTGTAAAAAAAAAAAAAGTCACAGGCAATGCGCTCCTCCTTCAGCTCATTTACCATCTGCCTATATGCTTGTAATGACAAAAAGTTGTAGCCAATGAGCTTGAAAGCTCGACCCTCATGAAATGATGTGCATGTAGAACCACCAACGAAGAAACCAAACACAGCCCTTGATCAAGTCAAAATCTCCCATGACAAATCGTTCGAGACCCCTTTAGAGAAATGTGAGACCAGCCAAAGAAGGTGAAAGTCACCAAGTCTTGATGTTTTCTCACACCCTAAATAGTTGTAGAATGCATAGATCTATTGTACGGCAGTCTGTTGGAGAAGACCACGAGTCATGCTTGGGTGATCTGGCCCTTATGTCTTCTATTGTACCTCCAAAGTGCGTGTGAAAATGTAAGAGTATGAGGAAACTACATCTCCCTCTTCCTTGAGGTCTTAACTTCTGATGCCCGTGAGTCTATACAACAAGTCCTTGTAGTTGACATACTTAAAGTTGGTGACAAACCGATGACCAATTGAATCTCTATGATGTCCCATTGGCCCTAGCAGACCCAAAATGTAAGTGAACTCATCTAGGAGATGTGTCATCTCTCCAAAGGAAAATCAAAATGTAGACATGTATGGGTTCTAGCTCTCAGCCAATGCATGACTTTTGATTTGATGGCCTGCTGACAACGTTACTATCTTGAGACCATAATTATCTAGGTGATGAGGGCAAACCTCCATGAACTACTCGAACCACCATGGGTACCAGCCTTGAATGAGTCCTGTGTTCCTAAGAGAATGTCCAGATCATGGTGGCTGACACAAATGACATGGCGGGCGTCAATGTGGACATATAAATAAATATGCAAAATAAATGATGGCTAGACTAGGTGATGAGACTGTAACTATTAGGTTCCACCCAATAGGAGGTTTAAATTGAAATGACAATTTTAACTTTCACAAGCTGAGGAGACCCTACGTGATGACAATGGGAAGAAAAAATTTGGGTGATTTTGACACAAGAAAGCAAGGGCTCTTTCGAAAAATCCTTCTAGTTTTCTATGGAAAAATCAATGCCTAGTTTTGAATGAAGTGGAGAGAGATAAACATACAATCAAGCAGATACGCATTAAAATGCTTCAAACATCACTCTCTAATGACATGGCTCTACTATGCAAGTGTTTGAAATTAGCTTGGCCACCTAGAACTGGATATCTTAGGATTTCAAATCCTCAGTTATTCAATATAATATATATCCCTATATACTTGGACAAGAAGTCTAGAGTATGTGGCATAAACTCCTCCAAATGGGGTTCTAAAAGTTAGGGGTCTTTGTTCTCCTTTATCACTCACCAATATACCATGCTAATGCCTTAGTACGGGTGAGGGTAGGGTCAATACTCACCTTCAGTAACTTAGTCTAGCTGTTGAACCACTTGAGCTAATACATACAGGAAATATTCCTTGATGTGATGACCGAACATATAGGTGAGGAGAAATCTTGAAATATACAATCACATGCACAAAAAGTTGGCTCTACAATGGAGGTTCAAATAAGAGAGAAAAAAATATTGTGTCAAACAACTACTAAACTAAGAAATGTAATATGTACTCCTTCATCTATGTGAACATGAAAAATCTATCTCAATTCTAAGACTTAATACATATTGGAAATATATGCATACATCAAATGAGGATCCTAGATGACTCTAAGGGTGAAAACATTTAAAACTTAGAAAAGTATAACATTTTTGTTTAGCCAGTAGTCTCAGGTCCCATCAAGGTTGCCGCTTTTGTTTACATGTAAAACTTTTCAATCTTACATGCAGACTGCAATAAATAGGGTATCATTACCTATAATTACCACTATTCCTTGTATGGATTTCGAGATACAGGACCCGACATGTTGGTACGAGTCCTGACCGTCCTTGGTGCCTTAATCATCAGAGATAATCAAACCAATAACTAAACGAAATGCTCTAATTCCTAAGCCTACATTTCGTCCAAAACCTAAAAAGCAAACATACCTTAATTTTGGAATCACGCATGTTTTAAAATGTAAGTAGATCTCAGAAATGAACTTATAAATAAGAAATCTTAATGTCTATTCATGCGCAGATGATCATAGATCAATGCAAATCGATGTCCTAAATATAATATGATGTGTGCAAAAACGAGGTCATATAGATTTATAATCTGGCTTTTATTAGAACTTGGGTGTATGACATGGACTTAGTAGAGAAATATGGATCTGAATATGAAAAATTAAGATCAAGATTGGAGGAATTTGTAAAATTCTTGTTCTATATTTTAAATGAGAGATGTCATATAAATCAAGAATGTCATATCATGTCGATAGGAAACTTGAGTCCAAAGTGCAAGGTCAGAAATCTAGTATGTTGGATCTTGTATACATGATGGGATCTCTTAATATCCAAACTTTGAAAGTATAGATCTAAATCTATTGATTACATGGATTAAAATAATGTATTTGGGTCTGATTTTGTAGGAATTAATCCTAAAATTATGATTAAATGCTAATTTATTTTGAAATTCAATCCAAGATCTAAGATCTAAATCTAAGATCCAAAATCTGCGTCTACAATCTGAAATCCACAATCCTTAACCTGAGATTTGTGGATTGAGACTCGTATGTGAAGATTTAAACTAGGATTGGATTTCATGTCTACATGGCCTAAGGTTTTTGAGATCAGATTGATTTTTCAAACATTTGAGAGAAAACTATGATCTAAAATTATTATTGTATGAGGACTAAGCTGGATTCAGGTTTTCAAATACCTAAGCTAGTGCACAGTAGGTTATACTACAATGCTGATCCAGTCAGGTTTCAGACAAGGGTGCATGCGGGTGCTAGGTGGTTCAATGCATATTAAAACACAGGTGCAATGCTTGATGAAAGAAATCACAGAAAAAAAAAGTATATTCTATATGCATGAGTTAACTAAAACTATATAAGAAAAACATTAAATTAACAGAATAGGGAAGAGAGGGGAATACATGACCTCTATGTCTACTCTAAGAACATTAAAATAAATCTAATCTGGAAAATAATTATGCCAAATTAAGCAAGAAATAAACTAAACTAAACTTGCTAGAAAAACAAAAAGAAAACTAAACATGCTAAAACAAAAAGAAAACTAAACAAAACATGATAAAAGCAAAAATTAAACTAAAAATGCATAAAGAAAAAAAAAATAAATTGCAAAAATAAAAAGAAAGAAGAAAAAAAAAAAGGAATTACCTAAAGTTGACACCCTTGGTTGAGCCCACCCCTACGACCCCCACACTGAGTCTGGTTGGGTGTAGGTTGAGTGCTAATGCATCCCAAAGAAAAAACTTAGACCAAGACTCTTAAAAATTTAACTTGTTTTGATCTAGTCCTTTTTTTAAGTACCCAGTTGAAAGTTTACCAACTGTTTGATCTTCCCAAGGGATAGCTCAAAGTGTGTAGTGCAAAGGGGAGTAGTGAGATCTATTTATAGCAGAGAGAAGGGGCAAACCCTTTCTCTCCATCAATACATGTCTAAACTTATGCACACTCTTTCTCCTCTTTCAACTCAAAACCATAGGGTGAAAGAAGGATTTCAATCAAACTTTGCTCACTGCAATCTAGACCAGACTCCAAATTTGATTCTGTGAAAAGCCATGCACACACAGAGAAGTGCTGATTGATGCTTGATAAAGTTTTCGGATTTACATCAAACGTGGAGGATGAACAATGCGAGAATATGAAGAGAAGAAAACAGCCTTTTAAACTTTATTTTAAAATTTGATATAAATAAGGAAAATAATCTTTATAATCACATATGGATCCAGATTTTGATTTTGTCTATGCAGAAATGCTAAGCGAAGAATTCTGCTTGTTTCAACTGCTTATGTGTGAATTGACATTAAGCATGGAATGAGAAAATTACAATACATTTTTGAGATATATTCTGCATTAAGCTCACATGGGGATCCTGGATCTTGTTTGAGTACGCCGTTGAAATTTTACCATCTTTTTGGGTTTTCCGAGGAATAGCTCAAAGTATGTAGTGTCAAAGGGGAGGGATGAGGCCTATTTATAGAAGACGGAAGCAGTAAACCCCTTTCTCTCCATTGTTACATGACTAGACTTTTGCATACTCTCTCCTCTCTCAACGCAAAACCATAGGTTAAAAGCAAGATTGCAAACGAACTTTGCTCGTTGTGATCTCGTTCAGACTCCAAATTTAATTATGTGAAAAGCCACGCATTTACAAAGAAGTTAATCAAATATTAATAAAGCATTCAAATGGACATCAACCATGGAGAATGAACGATGTTAAAATATGAAGAGGAGAAAGCATACTTTTAATCCTTATTTTAAAGCCTGATATAAATAAGAAAAATGTTCGTTCTTGCCACATATAGTTACTGGTTTTGATTATGTTTGTGCTGAAGTGCTAGGCAAAAATTTCTACAAATTTCAAGTGCTTACGTGCTAATTGACATTAATCATTTCATGAGAAAATTATGATACATCTTTGACATATAATGTGCATTAAGCTGACATGTGTATCCTGGATCTGTAAGTATCCAAGAAAAATTCTAGAAGATGGATCCATATGTAGTGTTAAAATTTGGATTATGATTTTATATCCTAGATCTAAAATGGGAACAATGGTTATGGCTATATAAAAGTGAATCAGATCTAAGACTTGGATATATGAGATCCAAACATGAAAATAAAACTTTGATATATGATGTGGATCAGAAATATGAAATAAAGGTCTGAAAATGGCGTGGACCTCGATCTGGAACTAGCTCGAGCTAGGCTAGGTCGGTTCAAGCTGTATGACATAGACTGAACCTCGGTTAGGTTTTGTTTTCAAAAAGTGAGTTGAGACCTAGGTCGGGTGTAGGCTTTGCCTAGTTCTATCTTTGGAAAATTCAGTTTTAATAGGAAATTGGGGTAGGCTAAACCTGGGCTCACGCCTACCAAATCCAAGAAATTTATATGAAAAGCTAACTTAGGTTCATATGGCTCTTAATTTGGTTTTGAAAATGGCCAAAATGCCCTTGTGTGTGAGTTTAATAAAGGGATTGGCTAGATATGAGGCTCTGTGAATCAAAAAATCATAAACCAAGTTATATGTGACACATACCTTATGTTTAGGCAAAAAAATATGGCTCAAAAGGGAAATGACCATTTTTTCTATGTATATATTTTCAAAATTCTGGATGAATTTTCTCAATCTAACTAAACTAGCCTGTGAACAAGCTCCTAAATAGAATTTGATTAAAATCATGCTAAAAATTTCTCCTAGATTGCTCTAAAAATCAAAAACAAATTTTTACTAAGCCATATGCAGCTCATTTATAAAAAAAAAAAATCAATGAAGATCATAAAAACTAATTTTTATTAGAATTTGAACAGGTGGAGTTGGAGGTGCTTGAAAAAGTAACTCATTTGAAAGTTTGAAGAAAGTCGCCTTTGCATAATTGAGCTCGAGACGAGTTTACAAGGTGTAGCAAGTATGAAGAATGAGCTCTATAGACTTTAGAACTAAACTGCACTTAAACTAAAAGGAATGAACTCAAACCAAACTAAGAGAATATTGATTTACTGATGACAAATGTAATTGCAACTCGGTTTCAATCCATTCTATGAAGTTGCCTGCAATTTTAGCTGAAACCCCTAAAAACATTATAAAAAAAACATTTAGAACCGATCAAACTCAAATTGGGATGAATAAACGTAAACCAAACTAACTGAAACTTGATTTATACGTGATACACATTATCATAGCTCTGTTTTGGCTCACTCTTTCAACTTGAGCTCAAATTCAGCTCAAATCTCTGAAAACATGAGAGAGGAAGTACTCAAAACTTAATTGAACTCAAACCAAGATGAATGAACTCAAATCAAACAAAAAAAAAACTTGATTTTATATATTATAAACATGATCTTGGTTTTATCTCACTCTTTTGGGGTGAGCTCAAGTCCTGGTCAAACTCCTCAAAACAATAGAGAGAGAGAGTACTCGAAGCTAAATTGAACTCAAACAAGGATGAATGAATTCAAATCAAACTAAGGGAAGATTGATTTATATATGATAAACATGATCTTAACTCGGTTTTAACTCACTCTTTTGGGTTGAACTCAAATTTGGCTCAAACCCCTAAAAACAAGAGAGAGAAAGACCCAATAGTAATCTGCAAGTTACTATACAACTGAAGCTTAGGTTGGGTGGCACAAAATAAATGAAATAAAACTTTATTTTCATTAAGGTAATTTTTTTTTAACTTAATTGAGCTAAATGTCACTGTTTTGAGTTCCAAGAGTCGATTTGACTACATGGAGCTAGCTTCATACTAGAATAACCCCTATGAGCTGACTCTAGCTACTTTTGGAGTCATTTAAAGTTGAAAAATGGCCTAATTGCTCAAATGCTAGGCAATTCTTAGAATTTGGTTGAAAAATTAACACTTTCCAAGTCAATATACCAAGATGCATGGGCAAATGGTACTTTTTAGCTTGGACAGCCTAGGTGATATAGGTTTAGGTGTACAATGCTAGTATAAAAAGTGATTGTTTGGCTAAATGGCCTCTTTGTTCTTGAAATTGGTCTTCAAAAATCAATTTGAAAAACTCATGATAAAGGGTAAAATGGTAATTTGGATTTATGAAAAAATTGCGAGAGTTTTCACAAGGTAAATACAATATCTAAACCATTTGCATGGTGCTATCCAAATATTATTGCTTGCACAGATGCATGAAAGCTTGGACAGGATAAAGAAGCTAGTTCTAAGTACTATAGTCTCTTTTCACTTGCAGATGCCTTAAACTCAAATTATTGCCCTCCACGGATAGACAGATATCAAAGGCTTAAGGTTTGCTAAGGAAAAAAAGAAATGATTGGTTTAGAATCATTTATCTTCTAGCCATTGGTCATATTGGACTCCATCAGGGTTATCCAGATTGCATTCTTCTGCTTGTTAATTGTAGTAGCCCTACTATTGGTAAGGTTGATAAGAAGAGGAGATGTTCAGGTCCTTGAATCGTGCTATATTCAATGTCATAATTGTGAAGGAGATCATAGCTTGCAAATGCATTTTACATGAAAATATTTCATGAAGATATCCAGTAAGCTGGCCAATCCCTCTCTGTTTTTCTTCCTGATGTTTTACCCATTCATTGTAAACTGTTTAATCTATTGAATTGTTGTTACCCTGAATCCCTTGTCTTTTACTCAGTTTTTGAAAATTATTTAATTTATTGAGTTGTCTATAGCATGTTAATTAATAGATTATCATGAAATGACAAAATGTTAAGTGGTAGATGAAATGCATGAAATGAATTATATTTTCATATCGTTTTCGTGCATTCATTCATGCTTTTATAGTTATAATCTATGTTTATGTAGTCTTTATTAAAAAAAAACTGATCTTTGAAATGTCATATAAAATAGTGCTAAAATTGAGGAGATGTTGAGTTATTGGCGCTTTGGAGCAATAAGATAAGAGATTCGGATACAATCCAAACCCAAGAAGGTGAAGCAAATCAAATCTTCGATGCAAATCATACAGCTAAGAGTAGGTAACAAATCCAAATGAAAGAGAACAAAAGTTGCACATGCGGCAAGTTCCTCTTTCTTTTGGAAATTCACAAGAAATGGTGGACTGATTTTGCAATTTTCACATCAAGCAAAGGAAATAAAGATGTGGAGTCTTCCACACGTTGAGGCATCTAGAGAAGAGGGCAGCTCCTTCCTGCTCCAAGCCACATCTAAGGAGTTCATGTTGTGGTGTTCATCCATCCGTCCAGTAAGTGTGATCGAGGATAATTGGGACCGGGTTGTATTATTTTTCTATATTCTCCATCAATTTTCATTTGTTTTCCTCACTTTGGGTTGCTGGTTTTTACAAGATTGCAGCAAGGACAAAGGTAGATCTCAAATCTCAAACAAGATTCTGGTGGCTTTACCCCATGGAGATCTTTAGGTGGCCGCCCCAAGAGACATCTTCTCTCCCTCATTGTTTCCTCTACCATCAACCTTGCTGAAATTTGCAGCAATCATCTCCCGTAACATGGAAGTGTGGAGCAACCTTTTTTAGGTCCTAGCTCAAATCTAGATCTCATCATATCCCTCTATGATTCATTGTTCCGAATAAGCCAGGGCATCGGGCCCGATAACGAGCCAGGCCCGGATCGACCCAACATCTAAAACTAGAGCCCAGGCCCGGCCCGACTTGAAAAGCCCGAGTCGAGCTCGGCCCGGACCCAGCTCAATTACATTAAAAAATATTTTTTAATATAAAATAATACATACAAATAATTAATTGTAATAAGTTATTATATATATACACATTAATAAAAAAGAAAAAAATAATTATGGGCCCCACCTGGGCCGGCCCAATAACAAGTCGGGTCAGCCCAGGTCTCGCTTTTCCGCGCCTGGGCCCAAGTCGGGCGAGTACCCGGCGGGAGCCCGACCCAATGCCCAGGTTAGTTCCCAATAGGTAGGTGTTTTTCTTCACATGTGTTCCTCTAGGTAGTCTAGATTCAATCTATTGTGACCTTGTGATTTCTATTCAATTTATTATTTTCTTTATTTTTCCCAGCATGTTCTTGTTTTTTTTTGTCATGTACTAGTAGTTTTAGGAAATGACATACAAAATCGGTTTAAATCGGTTTGAATCAGCGGAATCGTATCTAATCGGTTTTTTCTGATTCAATTCAGCGATCGATTCGAGTCTCATAAAAAGTCGGGCATTGTTTTCACATGAATCGCTAAAATCGGTGAGAATCGGGCGATTCGCTCGACTTGCATGTATATTTCGAATGCTGGCTCTGCTTTTTTAAACAAAAGCAAGTTGCATGCATATTTCCAATGATCTCTTTGCCTTAAAAAAAACAAAAAAACAAAAACGACGATCCGTACGTCTTGGGAACATTCTTCCATAAAATCAAATGAAATTAGTGACACCTTTTCCCTTTACAAGAGAGGCCGTCTAGGCTTTATGTTCTTTCAAATTGAAAAAAATAAACCATCTTATTCTAGGGCCGTTCTTTTCCTTTTTTTTTTTTTTTTTGAAATAAAGTAAGCGTTTTAAAATTTCATTGGGATCACTAAAATGGTTAAAAAGGAGAAACTGTTAAGGATAGATGCCCATCTTCGAGTGATCGTGTCATTTATGATTTTAACGATCTATTACTTTTTTTTAACTCTTTATGTTATATATTATTTTTCACTTTATTTTTATTTTTCTAATTTATGATAATCTGATTTTTATTTATGTTTTTTTTTAACCAGTCCGATTTTCATTATCGTTTGTTTCCCTTAAATGTTGATGCATTACATTATTTTAAAGTTTCTTCTTTATTTCCGATTTTACGATCTTTCTTAATTACTTTTTTAATCAATCCGATTCACAATCCTCCGATTCGATTCACTGGCTTGTTAAATCATTTGAGTTTTCGATTTGATTCAAACCTGACTTTAATAACATTGTTTTTAAGTGCTACATTTTACAAGGGTTTGAGATTTTTACACGAAAAACGACAGGTAGATTTCGTCCTGCCGGTGAAGGGTTTGGAGTTTTAAAAGGAAAAATAACCGGTGGATTTCGTCGTGAAGGGTTTGGGGTTTTAAGGGCCTGTTTGGTAGGAGGGAAAGAAAGGGATGGAAAGGAAGGAAAAAGAAAGGGAAATGAATGAAATGGAATGAAAAGGAAAGAGGTGATTAAAAAGTTTGTTTGGATAAAAAAAAAAGGAAAGGAAAAGTTAATACTTTACAATAATACTCCTAACAATCAAAATGTTTAAAAAATTAAGAACCGAAAGGGTATTGTGGGCAGTCAACACTTTTGCTCATCTCTCCTTTTCCTTTCCTTTTCAATCCGTTCAATTTGGAAAAGATTGCATTTACACTACACAATCCTTTCCTTTACCTCTTCTTTCAACCAAACACACTTTACCCATTTTTTTTTCTTTTAGTTAGCCAACCAAACAAAGGAAGGATTGCTCAATCCCTCCCTTTCCTTCTATTTCCCTCCAACCAAACAGACCCTAAAAGAAAAATAATAGAAAAATAACAGGTGAATTTCTTCGAGCCGATGGCTTCAGCTCGATATCATTTCCATCCTCCGGTTTTTCAGTTTTAGTTTTGCTCTTTCATTTTAAAATTGAGCAGGTGTTGGACGGTTTAGGTACTTTTGTATGTTTAATGTGCAATAAAATATGTACTACAACTATTTAAAGAGTTTTCTATACGGTATTTGAATAATAGCTTATTATAAGAGAAGAAAGAAAATGCGGTAGACAAGCTTCATTTTATCTCTTCATCAAAGGGAGCCAGCGGTCATAAGAAAGTGGGAAATCATGAACAATGATGAACTGATTTGGACATCTAAGCCGACAGGGTTTCTTCATCGGCTGCTCCAGTTACGCCTCGCTCATACCAGCTGTCTGCTCAGTGACGATGGCCTGGCCACGCGTTAGTTTTCTTTTGGAGGTTTTTGGCGTAACATGGGTGAGAGTCGCGGACAATTTGCTCACCCGTTTCGCCGAATCGGAATTTCGCCTGGTTTTTTGGCGGAACCCAATAGCAACTCGGCGGTAAAAGCCGTCGGAAGCATCCAAGCCGGACATCGCTCGGTACCCACCAGGCGCTGCTTTATGCTTTCAACCAGAAAAGAAAAACAAAAACAGATAAAAGTCCTCACAGTTCTTGCTTTTTCCCTTCTAGAAATTTAGGACAGATGGAAGGAACCGCTGATGAGAAAATTCCCCAGAAAAACGGTCAGAAAAAGGGAAAAAGATCACAAGGAAATCTGGTAGCGTAACAATCCTCTTTAGATTTTCCTGTACATGAATCAAGTTTCTTAACAGACATGATCATGATTAGTCTATACATGACACGCACCCAAAGCCCTCAACAAGAAAAAGAAAAAGACAGAGAGATCTAGATCAAGAAGAAAAACACCCTTCCACGATAGCAAAGGCGAAGAGCCCCTTGGGGTCGACCCCTCCCTCGGAACCCAAGATCGCGAACTTCTCCATCCCACGATTGATGGCTAGCCCCGCGCGACGGGCGATTCCTGCTAGGACAGACTCGCCGTCGGCGGCCAGCGCCAGCGCGTTGTCGTCCTGCTTTGCGCCCTTGATCTTCTTGTACTGCTCCGAATACAAGAGAGCGATGTCCGCCATGACTTCCTCCCTGACTCGCAAAACTCCCTCTCCTCCCGAAATATCAAGATATCAGTGTCAAGTTGCAGTTACAGGTTTTCGTCATGTGCTGACGGACCCCTTTATAGCGAGAGGTATTCGGTCGTGGGGGCCGGGGGCATTCCCCTTCGCCGTGCTTCCACCCACGTTCATTCCGCTTGAAGATAAGCACGAAGATAAATTTTGCCATTCGGGGCTTGCCATTTTTTGTAATTCGAAGAACTATTCCATACTTCTGCTCTTTTTCCCCCGAAAAACTTCTGTTTTACGGTCATTGCCTCCATGACTCCACGTAAATATATCAGTAAACAATGGCACAGTCCTTTTAATTTTACTGGAAAAGCAACGCATTCTATCTTACTATAGAATGTTAACAAGCGAATGGCATAATAAATAAAAGGAGACATGGTGATGGGACCTCTTTTTTGGATGAATACTATGACTCTCTAATTATTATAAATTCCCTTATATTTTCTTATGAAATTTAACAAAAGGAACTAAACTCCTTCAGCCTTATAGCTCTATGGAGTAGCTCGATTTTGTTTGTTTTACAAAAATAATAAACTTCGATGCATATAAACCTGAACATGTTACATGTTCCGCTATAATGGGAACCGGGGAGGGGGTGAAAGCGGCAGCTCCCGCCCGAATCCGCTCTCCAAAGAAACATTTATAACATAATATAATTGAAATTCTGGTGCTTGTGTAACAATTGTCCCGTTTCTTACATGGGTCCCAAAACAAAACATTTATGACAAGGAAAAGGTGGGGGCTTCAACAGATCAAGTGTAAGCATTGTCAGAGATGGCCGTTTTCTGAATAAGTTTAAAATATCAACGGGTTAAACGAAAGTACAGGGACGGTGGGAATCGGTGGGTGCTTCGGTTTTGGTTTTGGGGCGAAGAAGAGTGGAGATTGGAAAGAGGAAAACGGTGGGTGGGACCAGAGCGGAGTAGTGCAAGGGGAAAGTGGACTGAGGAAGACGGAATTGAAAACCATTCCGCGGCGCGCCCTCGGTATTGACCAACGCTTGTGGATATTGCGCGAAACGTTGGCTTTGACTCGCCTTTGCGTGTTTCGAAAATGCACTGAACTTATCAATAATGAAGGAACAGCCTCAAATTTTTGAATATTGTTAGAAACATGCGTAGAGGTTTTTTCCACAATTCCTCAAACGTGTTTTATTGTTTCAACCGGAGGTATGTTCAACGCAATCAGAATGGCCAAAGTTGGCTAAATATGTAAGAGAAAGTTTTTTTTTTTTTTTTTTTTTTGTACCCACTATTGGATTCTTTTTTTCCTTACTGATTTTCTTTTTCAGAATTTTGAGCTGGGTAAAAATAAGTAAGATGAAACTCTGTCTTACCTCTTTAATGTTTGGGAATTGGGATTAACTATCCGTTGTTTGAGACTTCTAACAATATCGACGACATATTTGGTTCTCATTGGGTCGTCGGCATATTCATGAGAATACGTTTAGAACCAAATAATGGGTCCTTCTGAGCAGGTGACTTGATGGGGTGTACGTAACAGACGGTGGCTTGCTTTTTATTCCTCATAAGGTCGTCAATTCTCTTGTGTTTCTATACGTCAAGGGCAAAAATACTTTTACCATGCATTTAACTGCAAACTTGCTGTATGGAAATAGGAAGGCCAATTTACATGTTATGCCAATAAAATAACAAATAACCTTCTCTCAAAATTAAGCGTATATGTCGAGAAGATTGGACTTATAGGTCCATCCATGTTTATTGCCAAATGTTTAGTCGACGAGATTGTTGGGAGGAGTCATTATGTTTTCATGAACTTTTGCCGTAAAAGTTTGTGAGACTAAAATGCAAATCTTTTTAAACATTCCACCTTTTTGGCGTAGAAGACAATATATATCCTTTTGATCGTGCACCAAGAAAACAAAATTGAAAGAGCTTGTGTCAAGCTTCTCAATTCATTAAAAAAACAAAAATTTGTTCAAATTTAATGTCAAGAACAAAGTTATGACTGTAACAGATATCAAAGTCTTATCTTTCCATAGGTTGCACCTCTAAGAGAGGAATAAATAAGGGCTCCTTATCTAGTTTTGAAGGCAGTACAAAAATCAAAGAAGATCAAAGAGGTCAGAAGCATGAAAGGAGTCAACCTTCTAGGAGTCTTGATTGAGTGTTTTGCTGAAAGATATGTTAGAAGTGGTACACTTGTAAACTTAATTCGTTAGAGTGCAATTTATGCAAAGGCTGTGCAGGATTTGAGGCATTGGCTTTTATCATATACGGAGAGCATCGAATTCAAATCGGCTGAAATTGAACCAACCCAAGTAGGACTAGAGGCTCCAGCTACCATGCACTGAGAAATTGCTGGACTCAGAAAGACGTAAGCTCAAACAACACGGTAGTGCTGCCAGAGTTTGTCGGGTTGGATCCCCTTCATGTGAAGGATCAAGAAGGAACAGAATCACCAGTACTTGTTTCGGGAGTCTGAAAAGAAGTATTTTGAAGAAATGTTATGGATTAAAATTGAAAATTTGCAAAAGAAGAAAGGAGAGTCCGATCTTTTCGTGCATTCCTTGCTAGATTTTCTTCTTCTTATGGGCGCTTTTATTTGTTTAGGAAGAGAATGAGGAGAGAGTTTTTTGCTCTTTACTTATTTGAAGTCATTAGAGAGTTAAAAGAGAAACAGTGCGGGAGATTGAGAAGGGGGGAGCTTCCATTCTCGTTTGGGTTTTTTTTTATATTATTTTCTTTTTGTTTAGTAAAGGTTAAGGCAATAAAAAGATAGCTTTTGTTGTGAGAATGTCATCACTCTCAATTATATGATATTATTTCACTTCCTCCTCTTCATTTGTTTTATTGTCTTTCTATTTTGGTAATTTTTGGGATTTTGGAGTATAGGCATTGTATTTTGTCAACTTGTAGTCATTTTCATGTTATATAGTATATTGTTATTGAGTTGCTCCAAACCCATGGTTTTTACCTCTCATTTTAAAAGGGTTTTCCATGTTAAAATTGGTGTCTTCCTTATCTTGTTTGAACTTATTACTTCATTGCTTGTTGCATTCTTGTGCATCTATATATATATATAGCCCTTAGTTGATAAAAGTTTGGTTTTTGAAGCTCAGGTGGAAGAAGTATATTGTTTTATTTGTACACATGATAGAAGTATTTATTTATAGGTTGCTGTGAGCCATTATCTCCATTAGTGTTTCTCAAGCATTTAGTTTATGCTTTCTTTTTTTCCAACAGTTTTCATTTTACACAAGTATAGTTCACACTGATTTTCTTTTCCTCAGCTTTTGGGCAATGTTTTCATTCTCCTATGGCCTGTTAGATATCTTTTTCTGTAATTTGATGGGTTTCGATAATAAATTTGAAAAAAAAAAACCATTTTCCTCTATCTTGTAAAGAACACAGGAAGTCTTGTGTTTAACAGCAAAATATGAACACACATGCTCGTCTCTCTCCCACTCTCACACACTCTGTCTCCAAGTGACAGTCTCTCTTATACATTTGTCAAGAAAAATATGCACTTCCCACTGCCGTATATTGAGAAACAAGGGTTTGACATGAATGAAGCAACGTAATTATAGAAACATAGAGAGAGACGTGCAAATGTTTCCCAGCGTTTGATAATTGTAAGGAAAGATACAGTCAAAGTCATTTAAATAAGAAAAACAGCTATATATATATATATATATATATATATATATATATATATATATATATATATATATATATATATATATATATATATATATATATATATATCATGAAGAGTGGGAATTATTCTAGTTTAAGACTATGTCATTCTTAGTAGTGGGTGGTTACCATGAAATGCTAACTTAATACTCTAAATATGAGTTATAAATTGCTCTTAATGTGTAGAGACAGTGGCTTAATGGAGATGAGTTGTAGATAAATATATTATTATTAATTAAAGAGAAAATAATGACATACTTGTCCATCCTCATGGCTATTATGCCATTCATACAAAATAATAATATGAAACTTATATTATGTTATTTATTTAGATATAATTGACAGAGAATTAAATAAATGCTTAGTAGTGTTTGGACCTTTAGAAATTAGATGCCCTTTAAAATTTTTGGAGCGACTCTCTGTTATCTTAAACTCCCAAACGAATGCATTAGAGTAGTGGGCTTAGAGGGATTCTATTTTGATACCTATCATCTTCAGCAAGACCTATAGAAGGAGGTCTTAGGACACCCACCAACTTTTATTCCCACGTTGTTGCTGACAGAGTGAAAATTGTCCTTCTTTTGTTTGAGTAAAGTATTTTTACTCAATATTTGGTTACCCAACCTTTTTCAAGTACTTTCAACCATAAGAGGAGGTCATATAAGTCATCAGAAGACTTGTATAGTGAATACGTAAGATCCAGGAGAAAGGCTAGACCGTGATCTATCTGTGGTCTTAGTTCCACATCCTTTCTGCATTTTGCCTCGTAGGTACCTGGTGCTTCTTTAAAGGCATTAGGGTTCATCTATAAATAAATGATGAATTGCCTAGGATGAACTTGTATAGGATTCTGAACAAGTTATCTAAAAAGTAATTTAGAGTTAGATTTGCCAGAAAAACTAAGAGATCATTTGATTGCTGTCCATTGAGACAGGATAAACAAGACGTTTTGTCCATCACAGTACTGTCTTGTCCTCATTATCATCATGGATAATGATGTTCTTTGTATACCATTTGATGATTTTAGGAATAGTTTTAGAAATAAAACACTGTTGCTCTTGTCATTTGTTTCGCATATGTCTGTTCTGTCCATCTTGTCTGGCATTTGTTTTTGTTTGGTTCAATTTAATTGTCATGTCCGATGTTTGTGTCTTCCATGGTCAGTTTTGTACATTTTATCTATTATGTCTAATGTTTGTTTATATTTTGTTCAAACTGTCTAGTGTTTGTTGGATCTAGCCTGCTTTGTTGTAGTTTAATTGGGATGCTCATTTTGGATGCAGAATGCCCTAAGAAGTGTCGGTACAGATGCAGCCAGACGCATTACAAGAAGCTTTGCCTCTTCTTTTGCAACAAGTGCCTGTGTGTGCCCTTTGGTTTCTATGGCAACAAGCAGATCTGCTCCTGCTACAACAGCTGGAAGACCAAGAGAGGCGGACCCAAATGACCTTAATTAGTCTGTTTCTCCTTGTTCTTCTTCTTTTCTCTTGTTTCCTTCCATGTTCCGGTTGATGGCCTTGTGAGCTTCCTTCGTCGCGCATTCTCATGGGCTTCCTGCTGCAACGGAATGGCATTTTGCATGGTTCCAAGAAATTAGCTTCTCGATTGACTTTGGCTGTGGATGTTTTAAGTGATGCATAAACTGTTAGAATATTGCAACGATGCAATCGCCCTCGAGCTTTCATTTTCGTTTTCCTTTTTTTCTCATATTTTGGATTAAAGAACAATTCTCGATTCAATGCGATCTGACTCTAGTGAGGTGAACCAATGTTATCACTGCCGTATCGTATCGTGTATCGGTCGGGCCGACCTATACGCCGTATCGTAACGTATCGTAAATGTATCGTAACGTATCGTAAAATTATTTTTTAAATTTGTAAAAAATATTAAAAAATTATAAAAAATAGGAAAAAATCAGAAAAAATCTAAAAAAATCCGAAAAAACTAGTAAAAATCAGAAAAA